>NC_061167.1:16380908-16683408 GCF_022113875.1 Hydra vulgaris | reverse complement strand
GGAATCCAAGTTTATATTTTTATCTCTGAACTTTATTGAAGATTTTTTATCATCATTATTACATGTATCAATTTCATAATTTGAAATCACACAATGTTTGTGCCTGTCATCATCACTATTATTATTTTTAGAATTTTCTCTATCAGATTTCACATCAAACTTAATACTATCATTCGTTAAGTTACTTTCTGAGAATTCCTGGTCCATTTTAAAATCACAAACATCACAACTAGAATTTTCTTTATTTGATTGATGATGGTCTTGATGGAGGTCTTGATTAAGAAAACAAAGATTTTGCTGTTTTTCTTTCCCCTCTGCATTTATATTTCTTTCACTATTTAAGTAAAAACTTTCATAATCTGAAAAAAAAAATTTTCCTGCTTTGAAATTTTCCTTATATTTTGATATGGATGTATCTTGTTTTTCATTGTTTGCTAATTCTTTATACCTTGAAGGGTGAGTAATGGAGGTTTGAACAGGATCGAAAATTGGTTCTTTTGGTAATTCTCTAATACTTACATCATCTTTAGATAGTTTATGTATAACTTGCTTCTGATTGTCAACAGCAATACATTGTAATTCATCTAAAGCTTTCTTTATTAAAGAAACACTAGAGATTTTAAGATCATAATTGCTACACACAAAATTCAAACCTTGTGTAGCTGGTTCTTTAAAATCTTTGTTATTTTCTGTGTGTGTGAATGGGCTTTGCTTCTTATTGTTAATTGAACTTATTTGTGTATCACTGAATACACAACTTTTTTTTGAAGTAACATTATCATAAGTTTCTTGATCAATTTTAAAGTTAGTGTTAACTGAATTTAGTTGAAATCGTTTATGAGTCAAAACTTCTGATTCTTTTAAATCTTCATTATTTTTAAATAGAATATATGTATCTCGATTTTTATTATTAGCAACATTGCAATTTATATCCTTGACTTCTTTTTTATTCCTTAAAGCAACAAGATCAGAGGTTTTCTGATCAACATTCAAGTTAGTGCTAACTTGATTAAAACTTTTATTAACTGATTCTTTTTGTATTTCTTTCAAACCTTCATTTTCATTTAATAAAGTGTAAGTAGCTCGGTTTTTATTGTTAGCTAAATTGGGTTGTATATTACTGACAACAATTCTGCTCCTTAAAGGAACAAAATCAGAAGTTTTCTGATTGCTATGTAAATTAGTACTAACTTTATTAAAGTTATTATCAACTAACTGTGTGTGTGTTTCTTTTAAGTCTTTAATATCTTTTGATAGAATGTATGTACCTCGTTTCTTGTTAGCTAAATTACACTGAATATCATTGACTCCATCTCTATTTTTTAAAGGAGTGTTAAACGGTTTAAAAGTATCTGCACTTGGTTCTGCTACTGGTATATTCAAAGTTTGCTTTAAAAATTGAGAATTATCTTGTTTAATATGTTCTGTAACAACTTTGCGTGTCAATATTTGATCAACAGTCAAATCTAACTTTTTAAACGATTCTAATATTTCAGACACTTTGTTGTTAATCAACACTTCCAACTGCAAAGATTTCTCATAACTAGATTCATTTATTCTTTCATCTAAGCTTTTATTCTTCCTATCAAAATCTTTAAAGACATCATCAGCAACTAGACACAAATCATCAAGAGCATCAATAATTGGTATTCTATGGAGCTGCGCATCATTGACTGTTTTGATTTCAGAATCTTGAAGTACAAATGTGGTGGGTCTACTGCGCTTTTTAACATACGATGGTCGCAGTGGTACTGGAGATTGTGGCACAAAGGAATAAGTATCTGGATAGTCTTGCAGAGGACTTGCTAAAGAATTGGCTAAATTTAACTCTGAGTTTGTCTCTGATAGTACGGCTAAATCGGCTAAATTTTCATTAATTTTGTTTTTAATTTGAAGACTTTCTAAACATTTCTCTTTACTTAACTCACTGCTATTGTCTGCTGCATCAGAAAGCTTTGATAAAGCATCAACTATGGAAATGCCAGTACAAAGAGCAGAATCTAAAATGTCTGCAACATCGCCAAGCGTGAACATAGCCCCGATATTTATCGGTAAAAAGTCCAGACAATTTTACTTGAAATTAAAAGTACACACACAAAACAAGCACACACACACAAAAAAAAAAAAAATCAGGAATTTATTTGTTAATAAAAAATCTTTTTAGTAATTATGTTTTGTTAAAAACAAGTTTATAATCCTGATATATTGTGAAATCCGCATATTGACTCGGTAACTATTGGCAACAATTGTCTTATGGACGCCGATACCGATTTTACAATATAGCGAATTACTTGTTTTGAAATAGTAATGATCTTTAACTAACCTAAAACATGCGATCTTGAAAGAAACAAATCAAGCATCCCTTGTTTAATAATATTAACAGGTAACTTTATAAGCTTGCATTTTTAATTGCTTTGTTTTTCTTTCCAATGATCTTTAATCCTTTCTATTACTTCTGTTTACAAATTACATTCATAAATATTTGTAAATAAAATTTTAAAATAAAAAGTTTTTATATAAAGCTATATTTGCCTGCAAGAAAATTTTTGAACTGAGCTATTTGCATGCAAACTTCTTGCTACACACACAAAAAAAACTCAAGCTGGTTTAACGCATCTCCCACTGCAACGCATCGTCGATTTCTCTTCTGACTTCTAATTAAATAAAATTCGAATATTAGGACGGCAATTGTATTTTTCTATCTTTTTTTTTTTTTTAAAAAGAAAAAATTAGGACGCAATTCTTTAAATGTCTTCAGATTTAGTGTCTAGTGCGGCTCCGTAGACAAAGTTTTTATTTTATTTCCAGGTTTATTTTAATTGTAGCGGTTTTCTAATAGCGTCTTAAGCAATTTAGCAAATCACACTCAGTATGTTTTATTTTCTAAAATATGTTCGTACGTGAGAATTTTTTCGGTTTGTCTGCAAGCTCTAATTTCAAATTTAAGCTAGCTGTTTTTTTTTTTTTTTTTTTAAAGAAAAAATCTATATCAGTATTATTTGCAACGGAAAAATTTAATCAATTATTAAACAATCTTCTTTTGTTTAGCATAAATGGCATGAAGTTTTCAAAACATAAAAAAGAAAAAAAAATTCGACGTTATAACTTGTACAAACAATAACTGATTAACAAGTGACGTCACTAGTATAACTCCACTTAGTTGTTTTTTTTTAAATAACTTCGAGTCAAAGTTTGTTTAAAACAATTTTAAAACAAACGCACGATCGAACTAAAAAAAACGTTATTTTTTAATAAAACTCAATTTTAAAATTTTAAGATTTATTATTTATTTATTTTAATTTTAATATATAAAAATTTCTTTATATATAAAAACTAGATATTTTTTTAAATATAAAAATTTGATATTTCTTTTATTAAAAAAACTCGAAATTTAAATTAATATTTTTTTATAATATATAATATGTAATAACTCCATATTTTTTTAGATTTTAAGAAACGCATTTGTAATTTTATAATTCTTTTATAACGCATTATCTGTAAAAACGAAGAAACTCAAGTTTATCATATATATATATATATATATATATATATATATATATATATATATATATATATATATATATATATATATATATATATATATATATATATATATATATATATATATATATATATATATATAAAAGCCTGCAATCAATTGTATTACGCTTTACGGAAATGAAGTTAAATTTAACGGAAGTAAAAGCGCGTAACCTCCTGTAGATATATTAAATTAGTAGATAAAATATAAAAATTACCATCGTTAAGGGGTTCTACATAATTAGCGAGATCTATCCATCTCTTGGTAGAAAACTTCGCTCTTTTTTTGGATCTCTGCAGCTGCAAAAAAATGCAATAAAAAAGCTGCAATTACAAAAAAACGAAAAAAACTTACATATATATATATATATATATATATATATATATATATATATATATATATATATATATATATAAAATTTAAATACCAACTAAAATAAAATAAAAAATCTGTTGACAAATTAAATTTAGTATCAATATAATTTTTTAAACATAATAAAAAAAAGAAGAAAAGAGAGCGTCCTTTAACTCAATTACTTATAAAATCGTGATCAAAAAATCGGAGTATACTAAAAATTTGTTATGACGAAAATGTTATAAATTATCTCTAAAAAAATTATAACTAAAAGAATGATACGTTAAGATAATTTCTTTTAAGAACATTGATAAAGATAAAATATAAATAAGACTATTAAAAAAATATATATAAAAGTAAATGAGAAAAAAAAAAATAATAAAACTGAAATTAAAACAAAGAAAAAACAAAGAAAAAAAAAAAACAGTCAATCAGAAAAATTAAAAAAAAATATTTTAAAGTTTGAGATCCTTAATTACTTAAAATAATTAATAAAATTGTAATCTTTGCTTATTTTTAATGTCTATTATATAACATAATGTCTATTATATAACATAATGTCTATTATATAACATAATGTCTATATATAACATTGAGATATAAAAAACTCGAACGTATTAAACTATTTTTTTGAATAGTTCAAATAATATTTCTAAAGATTATCAAATCCTCGTTATCGACTTATATTACATATTATTTAAAGTTATAAAATAAATTATAACTATAACTTGAGAAAATAACCGAATGTTTTTATGTCACAGGTGTTGCACGCTATGTAAGCGAGGATAGCGTCACGAGTTAGGCAAAAAATAATCAATTTTCGTCCAAATGCTGACTTTAAAATACTCTTGGTGTAATTAAGGTAATTTTAAAATATTATCGGGTCCGTATAATACTATCGTGACCTGTTGATACAAAGAAATTTTCTAATCAATGTTTTGGTCTCTGAATTTATAAAGAAAATAAATTAAAATATTAGAAATTTCTGAAGAAAATATTTCGGAATGAGAAATAACTATTTTGATACAAAATTTATTTTTAGTTAATTTAAAATATGTTAAGTTTATACAAAATCAGTTTAATACAACAATGGGCAAATTTCGTATTTGCGCAAATATGTAAAAAAAAAAAAATATTTAGGTGAAATAAACATTATTTCGCATTTAAGTTTTTATTTAATTATAAGCTCTTTCTTAATGGGAATCGACATATTTTGTATAAAGTGTGGCGGAAGTATGACAAATGTATTTAGTTAATACCATAATAGATCAGAATTAGAATCTAAATTAAATTAAGTTACTTTTTCAAAAAATTTTAAAATAAATTCTAGTAAATGGTACCGAGTGAAGACTCAAAAATGGTCTTCTTTAAATCTTGTAACAGCGGTGTAGTAGTTTAATGTAGTAGTATAGAAATGTTGTGGTAAAAAAATAGATTTTTTAAGAAGAACGAAGAGTTTCTCTAAACAAAGGTAACGCGAAAAATCATTTAGTTCTAAAGATCTTTAAAAGTTTAAACATAGCTGATAATAAAATTATACGAATTCAAAATTTAAGCATTTGACTTAAGAACCACCTTTACTATACACCGAACTAGTAATTTTTTATGAACGCTTTCATTTTGTCTGATCTTTTATGAACGCTTTCATTGTCTTTTCCACATAAGATTTGATGACTTCTTGCTTAATTGATTGAAATTTGTTTAACTTTTCAAAGATTGTCTATTCTAATTTTTACTTCGCGCTGATGATTTATTTACATCAAGTTAGTTTTTAATGCATTTATATTATTAATTTTATCACACTTAAGTGCAAAACGGAAAATTTTTGTTAAGTGCAGCAAATTATTAAACTCTTTATGCATAGGAAAATCAAAAGTTTATTTTTTGCACCTCAAATACGATTTATTTTTTGCTTTTCAAATACGATTTATAAAACTTTGCGTGCTTAGCAACAAATTTTTTTGAATTTTGTTACATTTTAAAGCGACGTAACTTTAAATGCGTTACGTCACAAGCTATTATCAAATGAATTTCATGTAACATAGTCATAATATAAGTCTTATATTATAACTATGGTGAAAGTGATAGAGTTACGCGGAATTATTTTCTTGAGGATAATCTAACAATGTAAGTCGTTAAATCTTCTTTTATAGAGTGAATATATTTGTCAAATAAAATTTTATTTGATTGCATTACATTTTTATTACGTCGTCGATTATGTTTACATTATAAACTTTACTGAAAAAGAAATCTTGAAACTATATTATTTTACTGAATTTAATTGTATTTTTAGTGAATTTAATTTTACTGAAAGTAGGGTTTGTAAATTTGCTGACTTTTTCATTTACCGGTAAGTTTTTTTTAATATAATTAAAATAATACAATATAATTAATATAATAAAATCTAATTAAAATAATACATTTTTATTAAAAGGGGATAGTGGGGAGAAATGAGACGCGGAACAAATGGAACAGCTCAAAAATTTCAATTATGTGAGTTCCCTAATCACTGTTACCTAATGCAAACGATGAGATTTCTTCCTCTCAGCAGATATATCTTTGTCTTAAATAGAAACTTAAAAAAGCGTTTTTTGAGGGGTCAAGATGGACAAAATAAATTTATTGATGTCCCATTTATCATCTTTGTGTAATTATCACTTCTCCCTTATCACCTTTGTGTAATTATATTGTGGAAACCTCAAAAATTTTGATAGATAACATGGTCTACGATTTTAAACTACTATTTACATCGAATAATTTAAAAAAATCGAAAAAACTTTAAAATCAGCAAATATTAGTACATTTGGATGAAAAATCCGAGAAAAAATTGAAAATTTTTTTATTCATCGATTATTTTAAATTTCTTAGTAAAATATTTTAGCGTTCAAAAATTATGACATTATAGAGTTTGAACCCCCTCAATTTGAGGGGGTTTCAACCTTATTTGACATAGGTATAAACATATAAATGTTTAGAGTTTGCTCCATGTCTGGAAAAGACTAAAAAAAGATGGATCCGCCCCTGAACTTAAGGAGAACAATGCTATCTCTGGAAGATACTTACAAAAAGAATTTGTGTTAAGATAGACTAGGTAAAAACCTGAGAGCTCTAGGTAAGTTTTAGCATTTAACTATTGCTCCTGTGAATTTTCCTATAAAATTATATGAGGATTATTTAAACGAGGGTTGCTCAAAGCGTTGAATATTTTAATACAATAAAAGCAATTTGTAGATGTAGCAAATTTGAATCTATGTATTAAGAGAATGGACTACCAGTAATAACAACATTTTGTCTAAACTAGAACCCAAAATTTCTCAAATAAAAATTTTTTATTTTGATGCAAGAACTAGTGTGGTTTGTTGTTATACAAATCTATTTGCTTTTGAGTGTCATAATTGTTTTCTAAAAAGTAGTACAACTCAAAAAGACCTTTTTTTTAATGTACTGTTATTTGTTAAACCATTGCATTGTCGAGTAAAGAGACGGGATAGTGTTTGCATAAAATGGCAATTAAGGAACTAGAACATATTTATATTCAGTAAGAAATCAGGGGCAAAAGCTGCTGTTTTAAAACACTTTGAATTACACAGTAAAGCTGATAAGTTGTTGCCAAGGTTGCGAAAATGTGTTCTAAGCATGTTCCAAGCACGGCAAAAATTTGTTTGAAAAAAAAAAGGCTTTTGCCTTGTTTCTGGGCTTCAAATTGAAATAATTTTTTTTTAAAAATAAACAATTAAATATATTAAAAAAAAAACAATAATTTTTAAATAGGAGAATTTCAATCTTTTATATAAGTTCATGCAACATTTTTTCTTAACTATTTTTATATAAGTTCATGCAACATTTTTTCTTAAATATTTATTTTGTTCTTTTATATAAGTTCATGCAACATTTTTTCTTAAATATTTATTTTGTTCTTTTATATAAATTCATGCAACATTTTTTCTTAAATATTTATTTTGTTCTTTTATATAAGTTCATGCAACATTTTTTCTTAACTATTTTTATATAAGTTCATGCAACATTTTTTCTTAAATATTTTTATATAAGTTCATGCAACATTTTTTCTTAAATATTTATTTTGTTCTTTTATATAAGTTCATGCAACATTTTTTCTTAAATATTTATTTTGTTCTTTTATATAAATTCATGCAACATTTTTTCTTAAATATTTATTTTGTTCTTTTATATAAGTTCATGCAACATTTTTTCTTAACTATTTTTATATAAGTTCATGCAACATTTTTTCTTAAATATTTTTATATAAGTTCATGCAACATTTTTTCTTAAATATTTATTTTGTTCTTTTATATAAGTTCATGCAACATTTTTTCTTAACTATTTTTATATAAGTTCATGCAACATTTTTTCTTAAATATTTATTTTGTTCTTTTATATAAGTTCATGCAACATTTTTTCTTAAATATTTATTTTGTTCTTTTATATAAGTTCATGCAACATTTTTTCTTAAATATTTATTTTGTTCTATTAAATTAAACATTGATTTTACCTATTAGTTGCCCATTCTATTCATATCTTTAGAAACGGAATCTACCTCTGGAGTTACATAGAAGTGAAGTAAATAAAAAAATTTTCCGGTCAAAGACTGGAATTATTATCAGCTAAAGAAACAAAGATTCCGAAGAACTTACATTAGGTGGACCAACCGATTATAAAACAACTTTTCTTTTTACGAAAATAATAACTCAAATAATTTAAATAAGTCATGTGTATGTAGTGTTGGGATAACCGGTATATATAACCGGTATTTGGAACAATTTGGAGTTGTTGAAATGCCAGTATTAAAAAAGTCGAATACCCTTATTTCGATATTCGAAATAATTTTACCCTGTAAAATAATTTCACTAATATATAGTTTTACCAATGTTTTTTACGGATTTACTACAAAAAAGTTTTTGCATTTCCTATGCAAAAAAATAGCAATTTAGTGTTCTATGAAAAGTTTAATTAATCGAAACAAAATTCATTGAACAATATAATGATATAGGCTACTTTTACGTGCTGTAATAGTTAAACTTAAAAATTATATAAAATTCTAAACGGTTTTTCTAAACTTTATGTTTTTCTCTTTTTCTAATGATTATTATATAACAAAATTTTACTGAACTTTTTATCCTTTAAATAAGTAATTTTAGTTTTTTTTTTTAATTGCCAAACCATTTTATAATTATATTATTTACTCATTCGTATTATTTTAGAAAATATAATATTACCGGTATTAATGCCGGAATTGGATTTTTTGTATATACCGGTATTTTTGCTGTAATAAAAATCAAGTCTTGACTGATATTTTAAATAGTGAGTTTTTTATTTATTTATATCTAAAAATTAAAACAAACAGTATTAACTCATAAATATACAATTTAGTTAAGTGGCAAATATCATATCGTAAGGTTTTAAAGCAAAGTACAGTAGTGAAGCAATTGTATTAAAACAATAACTCACAAAAAAAAAAGATTGCTAAGACGGACGTCAAGGTGGCAGTGTAGCTATCTTCATTACTTATCTCTCAAGATGTTAATTAGTTCTATAAAACTTTTCCTCGAACTCCTTCAAATTATTTCACAGCTTAATTAGGAAGCCCTATGATGGCTGCTTTATTGTCGGTAATTTTAACATGTCATATTTCCTACGTCCAGACACCATACGGTTGCTCAAACCATATATTGGTTTTGTAATTTACCTTCAGCATTAATTCTATTTAAAAAATTGTTTCCTAATGCTATATTAGGTAATAATACTAAAGGTCGCTTTAGTATCACTTAAAGAATTTATGTTTCAAAACCGTTTCCCGAAAGTGAATCTCAGTTGTTTAGCTACAGCAATCACGATTTAATATCAAACTTTACTGCACCAATCAACTGGAATATTTCATTTCTTCATAGAACCGCAGATCAAATGTTTAATTTATTAATTTTTAACAATTGTACTGATTGCAAATATTTTATCCCGAACGTTAATAGAACAAAGAAAAAGTATGATCCTTGAGTTACTCCACATAATTAAAAACCTAATCCGAGCAAAAAAATTCGCTTTGCATATCAACTGCTCCACAAAATGGAAGAATAATTAACTTAAAATAAACTGCTATCTTCTTAATCGTTCCGCAAAAGCTAAAATATTTAAAGCAAAAAGAGCACATAAAAAAAAAAATATATTAATATCCTTCCGAATAACTTCCATCGTTAAAAAAGTGATGCTAACCTGAGAGATCTTATACCCAGCTAGCACACATACGTTGATCAACCGCCGACTTTGTTTTTATATCATTTTGGTTACAAATGCGACGTCACCAACAACCAAAACACGTTGTATTTTATAATTGCGTAATTTATGAGTCATTATTTCATTTAACGCCGAGTGAAGCACACATTTTTGAACAGTCGTCTCAAAGTCCTTACAAATTCTTGGTATGCAAAAAGACATTCACCTTTATTGATGAAAAAATGGCTCTCAAGTGATATAGTGTTTATTAGACCACACCATGATTATAAAATATCTTTTTGGGCTTCTTAATAAAACCTTGGTTTAATCTATTCAACGCAAAACAAAAAAACAGACATTCAGCTTAAGACATCTTTAAGACGTACGCAGTTAAAAAAAAAGAAAAATATACAACACCAAAAAATCCATATAACGTCACTGTATATAGCGCCAATCGCAAATATATTGTATATCACTGTATAACGCGCTGTTTTGAGAAGGGTAGATTTTTTTATAAAAAAGATTAATAGATGAAATTTAAAATCTCTCTAAATTATTATTTTACTATTATGTTAAATCTAAATTTAACATGATACTAAAATAATTAATATCATTAGTTTATCGCCATCACATTTAGGGTAAGAGGACAACATTTGAGGGTATTTTTGTTTCCAGGCTCCAACTTGCACAATTTTTTTGCACAACATATCGGTTTGAACTCTACACAAATAGTTGAAATTATTTTTTAGCATAAAATATGAGACTTGAAAAGACGGTGACATTTTTATTTAGAAAAAGAATGATGCTGGCATAATTATATCATATAAAATGTTACCCAGCCCCATGATAATTTAGCTCACGTTTATTTTAGAAGTCAGTTTATACACATCTCTTTTTAATTTCAATTTCATTTCAATACTTTCAACTCAAAATTTGTTAAAATATTTTTTTATTCTTAATTTTGGTAATAATTTTTTTTTAATATAATGGACGTTCATTGTTCTTGCAAATCATTATTTTTCATTATTTTATTTCTAACAACTTCTTAGATTCTTAGATGAAGAAATTAAAGACTAGATCCCGTATTATTTATAAATACAAATTATCTTTATTGCATTCTTAATTTAAATAGGGCTTTACTTAGTAAAAGTAAAAAAAAATACTATTCCTAATAAAAAGTTTTTATTTGATTGTTCATCACTCTTCTATAATCGCTTGAGTAATAACTTGAGTAATAGCTTGAATAATATACTAAAAGTCATTTTTAGCAAGCACAACTGAAATATTTTTGATATTATCAATTAGTAAATACTATATCTATAATAATAATAATATAATATTATTATAATATCAAAGATACTATTATATCAACAAATGAAAACATACTCACTAAGTCTTCTGCTTTATGTATTCAAAAGATTTCTTTATCTACAAACCTCTAATACAAATCATTTATGAAATCTATTCTAAAATTCGTTTTTGCTGAGATCATTTCATCGCACATAACTATCCTTTATTTTTATACTAATGATTTAACTGATCTAGTATAATCTAATCTGACTAACAATAATCTAAAACCTTTTACCTGCAAATTAATACTTTTGTCATAGTTTTCAAATGATGTCTTTTTAGAATTTTTAATCTAAAATATAACTATAACTTTGTCTAGTTTATAAATGTCTTCGCTTTTGGCAAAGTGTAAAAGTGCATTGCAAAACATATTTAGACATTCTCTCTCTCTCTCTCTCTCTCTCTCTCTCTCTCTCTCTCTCTCTCTCTCTCTCTCTCTCTCTCTCTCTCTCTCTCTCTCTCTCTCTATATATATATATATATATATATATATATATATATATATATATATATATATATATATATATATATATATATATATATATATATAAATATATATATATATATATATATATATATATAATATATATTATATATTAGTGATGTAAATTTTCCAGTAAAATTTGACTCAAAATTTACCGGTAAATTTTAATTAGAGAACGGTAAATTTTCCTATAGAAAATTAAAAAAAATTAATAAATAAAAAAAAAGTGAAAAAAAATTTTAAAATTTACCAGGCGGTAAATTTTCAAAATTTTCCGGTAAATTTACCGGAAAATTTTACCTTCGCAACACTATTATATATTATATATATATATATATATATATATATATATATATATATATATATATATATATATATATATATATATATATATATATATATATATATATATATGTATATATATATATATATATATATATATATATATATATATATATATATATATATTATATATTATATATATATTATACATTATATATATATATATATATATTATACATTATATATATATATATATATATATATATATATATATATATATATATATGTATATATATATATATATATATATATATATATATATATATATATATATATATATATATTATATATTATATATATATTATACATTATATATATATATATATATATTATACATTATATATATATATATATATATATATATATATATATATATATATATATATATTATATATTATATATATATATTATACATTATATATATATATATATATATATATATATATTATACATTTTATATATATATATATATATATATATATATATATATATATATATATATATATATATATATATATATATATATATGTATATATATATATATATATATATATATATATATATATATATATATATATATATATATTATATATATATTATACATTATATATATATATATATATATATTATACATTATATATATATATATATATATATATATATATATATATATATATATATATATATATATATATATATTATATATTATATATATATATTATACATTATATATATATATATATATATATATATATTATACATTTTATATATATTATACATTTTATTATATATATATATATATATATATATATATATATATATATATATATATATATATATATATATATATATATATATATATATATATATATATATATATATATATATATATATATATATATATATATATATATATTTAGTCACGTGCAGTAACATAGTAGTGCGTATTTTATTTTTCTATCAACAAACTTTGAACATCAAAATATATTTTTTTATTGTTTGTTTTTTTATCGTTATTGTTCATCAACTAAATGCTGTGATTATAATAGTATAAAAAAAACTTTAAAAAGATAATTGCAGCACTGTATGGTTTAAAATTTCAACATTATCGATTAAAGGTCATTCGTATTTTTTTTTAGACTGTGCAATAAAATAAGTAGTGAAAAATTAATTTTTGTGTAATAATTGCTGTACTTATTAAATTCTAATTATTATTAGTTCTTAATAATAAGCAATAAGGAAGTAATTAATTTTGATATTAGATAAATTTATACTCTATCTAAAATTTTGAAATTTTAGAGAAACATGGGGCGCTCTAAGCATTGTACTGAAGAAGTTCATAACTTTATTATAAATCTTAAAAATCATGGTAAACCCTACAAACAAATACAAGAACTAGTTGGATGCTCACCAAAAATGATTTGTAATGCTTTAAAATGGAAACCCAAACCAGAAAAACGTGGAAATAAAGGATCAACTACCGCTATAGAAGTTCGTCGAATTGTATCGTTAGCGAAAAAGGAGCCATTTATTACTTTTAGAAAAATTAAAGAAAGGCTAGAATTATATGTTAATACCTCAACTATTTGAAGACGATTAATACATGCCGATTTAAGACATCGAAAATCGTTTAAAATTTGCACGTATGCATGTTTCTTGGCCTAAAGAAAAATGGCGAA
Source organism: Hydra vulgaris (assembly GCF_022113875.1). Taxonomy (NCBI): domain Eukaryota; kingdom Metazoa; phylum Cnidaria; class Hydrozoa; order Anthoathecata; family Hydridae; genus Hydra; species Hydra vulgaris. The sequence goes on along the minus strand of NC_061167.1, from coordinate 16,669,433 downwards.
ATGTTTTGTGGACTGATGAAAGCCAAGTTGAAATTTTTGGTTCCCATGTTCTTAAACAGTATGTTAGAAGATCAACGGGTGAAGCATATAAGCCACAACTTACATTAAAGACCGTCAAACATGTAGGTTCAAAAATAATTATATGGGGTTGTTTTTCTTACTATGGTGTTGGGCCTATACATCGCATAGAAGGTATCATGGATCGGTTTGTATATGTAAAAATACTTGAAGAGATTGCTGCCTTATGCTGAAGAAGAAACGCCGTTAAAATTTTTGTTCCAGCAGGATAATGATCCCAAACATACGAGCAAGTTAACCAAATCGTGGTTTAATGAGAACAAAATCGATGTGATGGAGTGGCCAGCACAACCCCCCGACCTCAATCGGATTGAAAACTTGTGGATTGATTTCAAACAAGCAGTTTCTAAAATAATACAAGAGGATGTATGTGTATACAAGAGGATCAATTATGGGACGTAGTACAGTCAGCATGGTAAAATATATTTGTCGAACAATGTCAGAATCTTGTTAATTCCATGCAACGAAGATGCTTGGTGGTTATTACAAAAAAAGGTCATGCCACAAAATACTAATGTAGAGCTTCAAAAAAATATTTTTTTTGTAATAAAACTTAATTATTTTTTGACGTTTTCATAAAAAATGATTTTCACTACTATTTTATTGCAGTCTAAAAAAAAAATACGAATGACCTTCAATCGATAATATTGAAATTCAAAACCATACAGTGCTGCAATTATCTTTCTTGAAATTTTTTTTATACTATTATAATCACAACATTTAGTTTATGAATAATAACGATAAAAAACAAATAGAAAAATATATTTTGATGTTCAAAGTTTGTTGATAGAAAAATAAAATACGCACTACTATTTTACTGCACACGACTGTGTATATATATATATATATATATATATATATATATATATATATATATATATATATATATATATATATATATATATATATATATATATATATATATATATATATATATATATATATATATATATATATATGCAAGGCCGGCGCGATAGGAGCGGGGGGGAGAAAGGGGGTGCGACACCCCCCATCAATGATTTTCAGTCGGCAAATTTTATTCTATATTTTTTACTCCTAGTCACCAAAAATATGTTGTTTAAGTTTTATTTTATAAAAAACCTGTTGTTAATTGCAATAGAGTTGTTAGAGTTCCAATTACATTGTATAACTAATAGAAACTCACTTCATAAGTCATAAAAAACTGCACATAAACATTTTATCTATTCATTTTAAAAATTCGAGTTTCAAATGTTGATGATTGTAATTCCATACATGACAACAATGGAGCAGTTGCTGATGTGGAAGGCAGACCCAATCCACCTGATAATGATGAAGCAGAAGCAACTGCAGATGGTAGACCAAAAAGAAGACGGAAAAGACAAAGAAAGAAGTGGAACTGTGAGAAAAGGAAGAGGAAACGCAAATCTTATGTCACCAGGATAAGAAGATCATTGCAGAGAAATAATTTATCAATCTCGATTGCAAAAATTAAAAAACAATGCTTTAATAAAGTTATAGAAGAATCACAAAAGGCAATATTTGAGTCTTTTTGGAAAAAAGGGACGCTTTTTGCTTAAAATGCATTTATTTGTGGTCTGGTGAAACAATTTACACCGCAATGTTATTGGCCAATCACCGATACTAAGAAAGAGATGCTATAAATAAGTTCAATGTAAAGGTTGATAGAGAAAGCAAACAGGTTGGTAAAAAGTACTTTTTACAAACCCTGAAAATTTCTGATGGAAGGATGACGCGAACATACAGAGGGTGAATGGAGAGCCTTTAGAGGATGATAAATGGGGTAAGAAGTTTCCTGGGAACAAAACCCCTAATGAAAAAAGCAGAAGTAAGATACCACATTACATCTTTTCCCTTGTACAAATCTCACTACACGAAAACCCACAACCTAAACAGAAAATATTTATCTGAAAACTTGAATATTCAACTTATGTATAATCTGTACAAGCATGATGAAAGCTTTTTTCTAATAAACTAAAATACGCAACAATTGAAGAAAAAAGACAGCTTAAGCAAGATCATGAACTTCATTTACGAAAGACAGAAAAAGCTTGCAATTCAATGACATTGGACACTAAAAAATCAGCTAACAATGACAGCTACTATACATTCTCGTTTGATTTAAAGAAGTCTCTGTCATTCCTTAAATTGTGTCAACAAGCTTACTACAAAAATTATATGCACATATACAATTTAGGTTGCCATGAACTGTTGACCAAAATGGAATTCATGTGTTGTTGGGATGAATTTAATGGTTCAATGATCAGGTTAAGCTACTACTAACAAGCACTCAGCTAGTTACAAAAGAAAAAAAGAAAGACATTTTGAACCTGCTGCTATACATCCCTCCTGTATGTTGGCTCTCTTCAGGACAAAGGCAAAGAGCTTCAATTATTATTGTAATAAAACAGACTTTTAAGGACAATGATTTATTTTTATTCTAAATAAACACCTTAAACCCATTTACAGCACAAGTGGTGTAATGACTTTTAAGTGTTTGAAAAACACAAAAAAAACTTAATATATGTTTTAATAATGATAAATTAAGTTAAAAATGACCTTTTTGTATTATTGAAAATGTTTTTTGTATTATTGAGTTTTATTGAAAAAAATAGTCAAAAAGTAATAAAATATGATAGCAAACCTTTTAATATCTCAAAACAAGAATAATGTCACTTGTGCTTTAATAGGCTTATATACACACATATATACAGTTATATATACACACACATATATAGAGTTTTAATAGACTCATATTCACACATATATACAGTGAAATATATACACATATATAGAGTTTTAACAGACTCATATTCACACATATATACACACATATATACAGTTATGAACAAAATCTAACCACTTACAACTACTATAAATTATCACTTATAAATGCAAATTAAAATGCGAAAATTAAAAAAAATGTCTGATAGATACAAAATAAACTATTAACATAATTAAACAACCTTAATATCATCTTAAGTAACACTATGTAAACTCTTAACTAATAAAAATTTAAAGAACCTTTTTGAAGAAAAAACTGTTTTCAGCCATACTATAATTGTGACGGTTTTGTGGACTTAACTGTAGCAAGATTGAATAGTCTACATAAAATTAGGAGACGCAAAAATGTTATTACAATTATTTTTGCTAATTAATGCTAGATGAATTGACCTTTTGACTTAATTGCTAAATTGTTAGTTGTGTTTTATCCCCACCACGCTTCTGGTAGTACTGCGCCTAACTTGCTTCTCCACACAGCGACCTTGTTCGTCAAGGTTCATGTTATGGAGTTATAGAGTTGAGAGAGGGTTGTAACCAAAATTAAAGTATCCTCCTCGACTGTAAAAGCCTTCATGGCCTTGAGTAGGTTAATTAAAATAAAACGAAATTAAAAAAAATATTCTGTTTTGGGATGAAACTTTATATATCCTATGAAAAGAAAATAGACGAGTTTGTAAAGTCAATTGCTTTACTAGAAACAATAAGTCTATTATACATATGCCCCAAAATTTTTTGTGTTAAGTACCTTAATAAGCAAAAGATCCAGTTTAAATTATAACAAACATTTAAAGTAATGCCAAAAAACATAAATAAGACACCGAAAAAGTTTGTCTAGGAAAAATATTTATCTAGGTGAGAATTCGTGATGTTGTTTTATATAGTTTATAACCTTAATATTAAATTAATTTTTTAGCATTCACGCGCTAACTCCAGGCGGTGTAAGTGCAAACGCTACCAAGTTTGCTACTACGGCCAATTTAAAAAACGTTAAGCATTAAAATTTTTAACATGCGCGTTGTAAGTCATTCATGACTTATTTAAGTTAAAAGTATTTTAAAAACATTTCCAAAAAAAATCTGAGCCATAAACAATCAAAGCGATCTTACTACAAAAATCTGCATCAAAGTTTACTTTAAATTTTAAGAGACATAGGGAATTAAAGAGACCTCAACTTCAAAAATATTAAAACAAATCATTCAAAACAAAAGTATGAGTTTTAAACTCATTAATTGTGTGACGTACGTTTTTAAGCCGATTTCTAGTGTATGTTTTTAACACGATGCGTTAGAAAGGAAGTTTCATTATGACTTATTATTTACGAGAAATTCTTTCGTAATTCTACCAATGCCTCCAGGTAACGCTTATACGCTTAAACTCTCTAATAACACAAAACGCGTTTTAAATAAAACGAAGTAAATAAATAGAATTATATAATTATAAAATTATGTAGATAAATAGAATTAATAAATTAAAACAATATCATCATAAAACTTTAAACTTCATATTTGCGCAAAAACATGTCTATAGACCTTACCAGTCTATAATCTATAGACCAAACGAGTAAGATCAACGTAAAAAACATAAGAAAGCACGTTTTTTGTAATTTTTTTCTTGTTCTAGCGTATTATTAAAAATTAATTTTTCATTCAAATTCAAATTCGTTTAAGTTGATATTTTCATTCAATTTTTTTATTCAAATTGTTTTGAAATAAAAAGGAAACAAAAAAATTTCGTTTAATAAATCGATTTAGTTTCCTTAAGTTTAAGAATATGCTTAAATTATTTTTTTACAAAAAAATTTCTTCAAGCAGAAGTAATTCAATTTATTAATTCTAATTTTTTATAATTTAATTTTTATTTTAACTTTTGCAATCACTGGTTTAATGTTTGCAATAGAATATTTCTACTTTTAAAACAATTTTCAAGAAACATAATATAATTAACTATTTAAAACACTTTCGATTTAAATAAAACTTTCTTCCTTACTTGCACTATGTTCTAAATCTGTTACTGTAGCTAAGAGGCCATCCATAAAGGACGTCACCATTTTTTAGCCAATTTTTGACCCCCTCTCCCCCTTTGTCACCGGTTTTCCTTTTTCTCTATAACCCCCTGGAAAAGGACGTCATAAAATTCTGACTCCCTCCCTATTTTTAACTCCAAAAAAATTTATTTCATCTTGCAATGATGTTTGAATCTGTTGCTACACCTTTGAAAAATAAAATTAAAAATATTCTCATACATTATCTTCTCAAAAACACGTTTACGTAGTTTTCCATGTTAACTAAACTAAAATAAAAAATCTATAAAGTGACGTCCTTTTCTGACAACCTCCCCCTCCCCTTGTCCTTTTTAACTCAACCCCTCGCCCCCTCCCTCAAATTTCCATCTAAAATTTTTTTGTTCTAAATTTAAATTCTAAATTTAAATTCTGCAAAACATCTACATTTCCAGACTAAAAATCTTTTGTTCAAATTTTAGGTTTCTTTTTAAATAAAATTCCTAAAAACAACTTGCGTATTTATAGAAAATGTTTGATCTTGATATGGCATCAAATAAGATATATAAAAAAAGTCTGGCTTCATACCTTAAAAAGTTAATATATTACTTATCAAGACTTAAAACTACTCGTTGAGCATTCTGTAAAGAAAATAGATAAAAAAAAGAGTGCTTAAGCACTTAAAAATCTTTAAGATATCAAAATTTATCAACAAATTAGCCAGGACCACAAAAATTTAACTAAATATAATACCACAAAAAACACTTTTATACCAAAAAAGGCACTCCAAAACTATATATATTTTTTAAAAGATAAACACATTATGAATCTTTAATAAAAAATCAGTGATAACGGACATTATAATCACGTGAATTTTTTAAAAAAATTCAATTAAAATCAAACATTCTAAAAAAACTGTCAACTTAGGGGTCGTTTACAAACTACGTCACTGAATTGTCAACCATTTGAGACTCTCCTTGTCACAACATCGTAACACTTTAGTAACAAGTTACGTATGAGTTGTCAATAAACCACTAACATCCCCGCTCCTTCCCTGTTCACCCTCCATCCCTAAAGTGTGACGTAATTAATGGACCCCTTATTTCTATTACAAAGCTTTAAAAGTTAGTTTATTACGGCTAAATTTGAAGCTGAGCCTTAAAAGCATAAAATCAAGTAGTTTTGATTAATGGATCTGCTAAAAAAAAAAACTTTAATTTTTGATTTATTACTACAGGGTCGTTAACGACCCGTTTCGGTGCGAAAAAGTTAAAATAACAGTTGCTTCTGCGCAGAGATTTTAAGTAATTTAAATTCAAAAGTGCTTTATGTTAAATAAAATCTCCGCGCAAACGAGCTAAGATATTCAAAAGTTAAATTTAGCTACTTTTAAGAATGGCCCAAAAAAATGCTAAGTTAGAAAAAAAAAAAATAATAACAATAAAAAAAATCGAGAAATATATATATATATATATATATATATATATATATATATATATATATAAGAAATATATATAATATATATATATATAATATATATATATATATATATATATATATATATATATATATATTATATATATATATATATATATATATATATATATATATATATATATATATATATATATATATATATATATATATATATATATATATACACACACACACACACAGAAAGAAATTATAATTAACCCTGTCAAATCACTTACTTTGTAATAAAGATTTTCAATTTCTTTGTTGTTCAGCTCCCCTTTAGACACACCAAACAATTCACACCATGTAGTTACACTATGCTGCTTTTGATCTCCTGTGTATATCTTATCTAAAAATAATCCATTAATTTTGTTTTGATTTTCTTTTAGTACGAATGGCCACACATTGAATGAAGCTGGATGATTTTGAAAACTTTTGCTTTGAGAAATAACTTCGCTGTGTTTAGAACTCAAATGTAATTCTTTTGTTGTCACAGTTGGAGTTTTATCATCATTTTTTTTTAACTTTTGAAGTTCTAGAAAGGAAGCATCTGCAGTTTCAACTTTTATATTACTGTCACTGCAAATAGATTTCATATCATCTTCTGCATGAATTGATCCATAACTAGAATTTACTTCTAACATTTGACACCCAGTTAAACTAGTGGAATCAGGAAACAACATGTCATCAGAACTTGGCAACTTGTCACTTTGAAATAACGGTAAACGAATAATACCATTATTTTCAGGAGGAAAACCATAATTGTAAACACGAGAATTTTGTTTTTTTATGTCATTATTAACAAAGATACTGTTAACACCTTTTGGAACAGTGACAGTTTTTGTAATAACAGGTAAACCAGCAGCAATGGCAGCATCAACTGAAACCTGGTTAATTGTGTAACTATTTTTCATAATTTCATCAACAATTTGAAGTTGTGAATTAATATCTTTATCGTCATTAACTAATGTGTGGTCTAGCGACAAATCACCATTGGAAATATTATCTGAATTATTTATTTTGTTTGTTGCACCTGCTGATAAGTTATTTAGTTGATACGGGTAAGAGTGTAACTGATATAGATTTGAATTTAAATCATCCATGAAATAGTCTTTTCCATTTCCAACACATAAGTCTAACCTTAGTAATTAAGAAAAACATTCAAAAATAAATATCTTTCAGTTGCTGGTTTTTAAGTAAAAAAATATACATTTTAATAATACTTTAGAATAGAGCTACAAGGAAACAAAAAATACCCCTACCTTTCTGTGCTAGAATTATAGTTTAATGTGCATGTACTTGAATTGGTTGATGAATGGAAAGAATACAAAGAAGGAGTATCAGGCTCTGTAGCTTCAGTAATTGTTGAAAGTGCATCATCCTCATCATTTTCACCGATGTAATTAAAACTAGACTGCTGAAAAGAATTTGCTGCAGATATTTTTTCTATATATTCACCGGTAGAATCAGAGTTTTGTACTTTCAAACAGTCATTATATTCACCACTATTCTCTAAAGATGTTATATTTCTATTTTCTCGTTGGTCAAAAGTTGGTATTTCTTTATTCATTTCTTTATTAATATTGTTATCGTTTTGGTTTGCAATCAAAAATTGTTGAACTGATTTACTTGTTTGATATGCAAAGTAGCGGGCGTCATATTGGAAATCCTGAGATGGAATTTGTTGTTTTTCTGAACTATTGACACCATTGTTACTATTGACACCATTGTTACTATTGACACCATTGTAACTATTGACACCATTGTAACTATTGACACTATTGTTACTATAATTCAAAGGAGTGTTAGTACTTTGAAGCTCAAAAGTTTTAGGCAAAGAAACTAAAAGGAAAGAGTGAGAATAAAAAAATGAATTTTTATATTAGAAGTTTCTGAAAAATTAACTAAAAAATTATGGGGATTAATTTTAACTAGTGCCCAACCAATATCTTTACTAATATTAACAATATTAGGTATTATTATTAATTAGATTTTGTATTTGAGCCACATAAATTAGGTGAAGGAATAGTCACACTAACTACATCTTTTATGAGATTGTTAAATGATTCAAAGTTGCTTAACTTGAGTTACTCATGGCTGCTTGATTTCACTCTCAACTTGCACAACTATTCACACTAAGTAATTATACTATAATTTTTTTTATCTCTTGTATAGATCTTAGCTTAGTACAATTCATTTATATTGAAATAACTTTGTTGAATAAAAATAAGTACAGATTGAACAATATTGGCTGACTTTCTTTTAATTTTACTTAAATGACTACATTGTGTTCACAGTTGACTAAATTGAAATTAAATGACTTAAACAAATGACACATCTAAAAGTTGATAAACTAGAATGCATTAATGAAAGTAAATGAATCTTTCATCAAAATAATTTACCATAAATAAAAACAAACACTTTATATTTAATAGAATACAAAAGAAAACTAAACTGGCTAAATTACTAAACTATTTTTGAGGTTGTTGAGGCATAACATCTCAATCATAACCTTAGTTACAATCTATTTTTATCCTTTTTGTTGATAATTTTTTACCTTTTCTAAATTTTACAAAAGATTTATTTTATAATTTATATTTTAAATATATTTTACAATATATTTAAAATATTATTATTTTAAAAAAATTCTATAAATGTCAACATAGCAACTCTAAATGCTATATAAACATCAAAAATCAGACCAATACTAATACCAATACAGTTATTGGTAAGGCACTAATTTTAACAGTGAAATAACACTTAGTTTTACCATCCAACAGATCATTTTCAAAATTTCCATGCAAGTTAGAACGTATTGATGCTGAGTTTAAACTAAACAATAAATAATAATAAAACTACTAATAAAATAAAAGGTATAAATTATTTTTAGGGCTTGGTTTTATTTTATTAATAATTGTAAAGCATACCGAAAATCTAGAGATATTCTGTTTTTCACTTTTTGATCATCTAGTGACTGAGACTTGTTTTCAAATATTACTGTTTGTACTGGTATGTTTGATAAGTTATCAGAGTTTAAACCTTAAAATTATAACTAAATGTAAAACTTTTTGATAAAATACATGCAACCCTCAGAAATAGAAAAAATGAGGTCGACAATAAATTGCCGACCTCAAACTGTTAGAGGTCGGCATCAGGTTGGCAAAAAAAAATTTGACACGAAGGGTTTACCATAAAACATAGAAACAAGATCGGTGAGATTTTGCGGACCTCAAACAATTTGAGGTCAACATTGCTGAATGCCGACCTTAATTTTGAGGGCTGTACCTTAGTACAACACTCACAAATATATACATTTATATACAAATTTTATGCAAATGTAATATATATGCAAGCTTTATGTAATATATATATATATATATAAATATATATATATATATATATATATATATATATATATATATATATATATATATATATATATATATTTAACTAAATATATAAATACTTGTTTTACATCATTAACTAACACAATACCTTGGGATTCAATTTGAAACATTGCAATCTGTTGTTTAGATCGTTTTGAAAGTAAAGGTTGGTGCATACTAGTTTTAATTGCACTCTCCTTTCGATCTTCAAACTTGATTCTTTGCTCTGTTTCTTGATCGTTGCTTTTTACATAATTATTTTGTAAAACATGTGGTTTTCCATCAACATCTGTGTGTCTTTTTGTCACAACATCAACTCTTTTTTCATCAGTTGGTACTGGAACAAAATTTACGGCAATTTCAAGCTGATAAAACATCTCACAAAGTAATGATATAAAATTGACTTTAAGACATTCATCAGCATATATAAAATCTTCGAGACTTAGTGCAAATACTGATGTGCACAAATGCTCAGCGCATAGACTACGAAAAAGCTCTATGTTATGAATGCAATCTCGAAGAGAAACTGCACTGTCAAGTTTAATACCTAAAATGTAAACACAAAACCCTATATTTTAATTTTAATTTAAATTTACTAATAACTTTTATACATTTTATACTTTTATACTTTTTATTACATTTTTATTCCTTCTATTTTTTTATTAGTTTTCACTATATAAATTCAGATTTTTAGTTATTTGTGTAACTAAAGTAAGACAACTAAAGTAAATTAAGTAGTTAAGAGTTTGACTTCATTAACTCAAAGTTAAAAAATTCAGATAAATTTGAAGCAAAATCAATGGAAATGACTAATATATATATATATATATATATATATATATATATATATATATATATATATATATATATATATATATACATATATATATATATATATATACATATATATATATATATATATATATATATATATATATATATTATATATATATATGTATATATATATGTATATATATATATATGTATATATATATATATATATATATATATATATATATATATATATATATATATATATATATATATATATATATATATATATATATATATATATATATATATATATGTATATATATATATACATATATATATATATATATATATATATATATATATATATATATATATATATATATATATATATATATATATATATATGTATATATATATATATATATATATATATATATATATATATATATATATATATATGTATATATATATATATATATATATATATATATATATATATATATATATATATAAACTAAAAAACAAAAGACTTACTATCAATAGTCAAATACTCTTCAAAGTAAAACAGAATTATGGATAAGAGAGTTTTCCCATCTTGAAGTGAAGAATGAAGATTGGTTACAAGGGGAAACATTTTTCGTTCAACAAGTTGGCTCTTTGCAACTCTTGCTAAGTTTTTATCCTGCTGTTTATATTGCTGCTGGATATGTGTCATATTTGCTTGGTTAATTTTATTTAACCAAAGTATTAAAGCATCTTCAAGGTCAAAGGGCAACTCTTTAGATGCATTAAATGTAGAAAACTTTCTAGAATAAATAATTTTTTTAATCCACTTTAGTATATTTAGATATACATTTAGGTAAGCAATATGATGTCATCTTGAAATGAGATCATATTGCTTTTATAGGGTTTGGGTTGGGGCAGCAATTGACCAATACCGAAATTTCAGTTTTGGTACTTACAGGGTTATTCATTCTTATATGCGCGTCTATTCATTTTTATATGCGTCTTTATTCATTCTTATATGCGCATTTATTCATTTTTATATGCGCCTTTATTCATTCTTATATGCGCATTTATTCATTTTTATATGCGCCTTTATTCATTCTTATATGCGCATTTATTCATTTTTATATGCGCCTTTATTCATTCTTATATGCGCATTTATTCATTTTTATATGCGCATTTATTCATTCTTATATGCGCGTTTATATATGTGTCAACCACCCATAAAATCTCTAATATAATTTAATATAAACAATAAATACGCTTTTAAATTTTTATAAAAATATATTTAAAATATAAATTAGGTTGTTTTCATTGTTATTTATTTAAGAAATGGTTGCCGAGCCAGCCCTGGATTTATGTAACTACGCATATGGTTGTAAAATGAAACTATATTACAGGGTTATTCATTCTTATATGCGCCTTTATTCATTCTTATATGCGCATTTATTCATTTTTATATGCGCCTTTATTCATTCTTATATGCGCATTTATTCATTTTTATATGCGCATTTATTCATTCTTATACGCGTTTTACAAAAGCAACTGTAAAAAAGCAATTTGAACAAAAAAAAAATTCATTAAAGAACTTTTTTTTGAAAAAACAGTTTATTTTTTCAAAACAAATTTTTCTTATTTCCAGGTTATCGAGATTAAAAATACTTAAAACAAAGACTTTTTACATTTGATGATAGTTTATTTAATTTAATATTAGTTCTTTTTTTTCGATGATAGTTTATTTAATTCAATGTTACTTCTTTGTAATTTTATTATTAAATTTCTTGATTGATTAAGTAATTATTTATCCAAATATTCCTTTATCTAGATTTAAATTTAATTATTTATACTTATTATTAATATTAAATTATACATCCCTATGGATGGAATAAAAAATAGCAGTACCAATCGTAAAACAAGGAAAAATGTTTCAAAAGGGCACATTAAAATTGTTAAGCATTTAATTAAAAGAAATAAATCTACAACAAGGGTTTCCACTTCTCTTAATTTATCGAAGCGCACACTTCAAAATCTTGTCGTTAAGTTAAACAGAGGATAATTCGATGACATGACTGCATTTAAGTTGTTTTCGGATAAAAAACGAGGTGAAAGACCAATAAACGCTCAAATAAATATTATCGAATTATGCGTACAAGAAAACAATCTTTGTACGCAAGAAGCAGTGAAAGAAAATCTTTCTGCAGCAGGCTTCAACATGTCTCAGTCTACTATTTCAAGAAACTTAAACGCTTGGATTTATTAAGAAAACGTGTTGTGCATGTGCCAGAAGAACGAAATTCAACACGAATTATTAATGCACGCTATGCATTTGCAAGGGAAATTAATTAAATTTCAAATAAAAAACTTATTTATTTGGATAAAACTGAATTTAATGTGCACACTAACAGCACTTATAGTTATTCGCTAAGAGGTACGCCAGCAATTTTACAGTCATCTTCAAATCGTGGCAATAATCTTAGTTGAATTTGTGCTGTTTCAACTATTGGAGTGCTTACTAATGAAACAAAAACTGGAGGCTTGGATGCAGATTCATTTTGTACTTTCATAACTACAATGATGGCACAAACGATTAGGAATGCAAATGTGAAAGCGCCGGTGCTTTTTATGGACAATTGTAAGTTCCACTGGAGTCTTTCTGTTAGTCAAACACTAGCCTCTCATGGTATAGCTATTAAGTATCTGCCAGCATACACGCTACAGCTTAAACCAATAGAAGAATTTTTTTTCATCTTTAAAACATACTTACAAACAGGGAGAAAGGCCTCGAAATACGGATGAGGTAATCAGGAATCTCCAAAATGTTATGGATACAACAGAGTTTAATATAGTTCCATTTTACAACCATATGCGTAGTTACATAAATCCAGGGCTGGCTCGGCAACCATTTCTTAAATAAATAACAATGAAAACAACCTAATTTATATTTTAAATATATTTATATAAAAATTTAAAAGCGTATTTATTGTTTATATTAAATTATATTAGAGATTTTATGGGTGGTTGACGCATATATAAACGCGCATATAAGAATGAATAAATGCGCATATAAAAATGAATAAATGCGCATATAAGAATGAATAAAGGCGCATATAAAAATGAATAAATGCGCATATAAGAAGGAATAAAGGCGCACATAAAAATGAATAGACGCGCATATAAGAATGAATAACCCTGTAAAATGAATTTGGTAAGAAACAAAATTTTAGTTAAAAAACGTACAGAAAACCTAAATTTCAATTTTGTATGTTTTAAGTGTTTCTAAATGAAATTTAAGTCATTTTGTTCATATATTACTTAACTTTTAAATAGTAAATAGTGTGTATCTGCTTCTTAAAAATATCTAAATAACAAATAATCAAATTCCAGTGCACATAATAATTTAAATCTGATGTTTTATTTACAAAAACAAACTTTGTTTAAATAGTTAAAATTGTAAGTGAACAAATATAATATTTCGCGGATGTAAGCTTTTTGTTATTTTTATAGATTTTTTCATAAGTAATTTTATTTTTCTTAATATTTGTTTATTACTATTTGTATTATTATTATTATATAAGATGAAAAGAAGTCATTAAAAAAAAATAAACAACATATGAAAAAAAAAAAAAAAAATGCAAAATTGCATCTTTAGATGACATTGTAAAATAAAATCAGCTGTGTTTAGCCAAAATTTAGATATTAGTTAAATGTATCAAAACTGAAATATCAGGTAAATGTTTGCTGAAATATTGGTTTCAGTATTAAACTAGTATACCCGAAATTTTGATTTATTTTGTTTTGGCGTATTTTCTGTTTTGTTTGATCAATAAGTCAGACAGAGCTTATTGGTATTGGTCATACAATAATGGACACATTTCAAGGATAACACCATAGACTTGTTGGGCAAAACTTTCTAATAAAACATTTGAGTTAACACTAAAATTATGCTCTACTTACAAATTGCCATGAGATAAAACTATAACAATTTTTGCTATTTCAAACAGTGCTGAGTACAAGGGTGGAGTGAAAATAACTTTTTTCCATAATACAACTATTTTCCCAGATTTCTATATTAGTTATAAGAAAACTAAAAAAATAAAACTAAGATAAGCAAAATTGGACAAGAATTACCCCCAGCATCAATTTTTGATTAATATTACTTAATATTGATAGTGATCGAAAAAATTGAATATTAGGCATATATTAAAATCCATGCTCTACTCTGAGTTTTGATGCAAACCATATTTCTAAATTTTAATAAAGGTATTTAATTTGAATTAATAATATTATTTATAAATTAATAATATTTAATAATATTAGAACTATATTATACAAGTAGATTTCTATGTACTACAACGTTACCCCTTTCCCTATCAGCGTCGTACAACCTAAGGCGGAACCACGAGTTTATGCTTCAACCTCAGCAAGCCAAAAACTTTATAGAGAGACGACTTTTTTACAAATCATGTTTGTGCATCATGGAATGCACTTTCCAGCAACACCATCAACTCAAAATCTGTTAATATTTTTAAGTCAAAATTGCAGCATCAGAACACACACAAATAATAGAACTATCGGATCAGATATGTCAGCATAGCACGGTCAGATATGTCAGCATAACCCTGACGACCAGATATGTCAGCATAACCCTGATCAGATATGTCAGCATAACGCAAAGCAAAATTTTGAAAAATTCTTTGAATTCTTTAAAAAATATTATGCGATAAGTTGAAAAAAAGTTTCTTGACAAATTTATGAAACATTCTTTGAGGTTTAGTATAAATATAAGTTTAATTGAATGTTTTCTACATGCACGTGCAATACTGAGAAGTTTTACTATTGGAGTCGCGATTTTGTTTAGCCACTCCAACTCTGCTAAAAATGTCGCAACTCCGCAACTCCGACTCCACAGCCCTGTACTATACTAATATTCACTAATTATATTTTAGTAAATAGAATGTTAAGGCAGAAAACAGATCATTTATTATTTGGGTATTCAAAACCACTCTCTAGGTGCCTACCAACAAGACGTGATGCGGCATATGGTGTATTTGTGAGAAAATGGAAGCAACCTATACTGCATATCATTTCTCAAATAATAGTAGGATTAAGTATAAACTATAGTTTTACAGAAACTTCCTGAAAAAAAAAAAACTAAAAAAAGAATAAAGCAGCTTTAACAGCAACACACAATGTGTCATTATTTACATCCTTGACAAAAAGAGTTAACTTTTTTAAGCAAAGCAAAAAAACTTCATCTGCTGACAAAAAAATATTTAAAAAAAAACAACTTTGAGCTCTATAAGGACTGACTAGCCAAGCTGATATATCTGCTTGCCAATGCAAAATGCTGCTATGCCAAAGTTAATATGTTACTAGCTATAGAGCACATTTTCCTGGAAGATACAAGGAGAAAACTTAAAATTGGCTATTGGATCAATAGACAAAACAAATAAAAAAAATTTCATTAATATGATGTTGGCATTATTTCACATGATGACAATCAAAGTTTGAGCCTTTGAAAGCCAGGGTTAACTTGGAAGTTAGTGAAGTTCAAGTAAAGACATTATACCTTGGTGAAATGACCAGAGTCTCAATGAAAAGAAAATTATAGTGATGGAAAAGCACATATCCTTGATTCAGGAAAAGGTTTTTTGAGACAATTTTTTAGTAAAATCGCTGAAGCATTAAAATCTCTATTTCAATAGGATTCAAAGAACACAATATCATTTTAAATGATTTGAAAAAGCTAGGTGGTAATGGAATTAATGTAAACACCGGTAGCACTGGTAAAACTCTATTTAATTATGACTCTATTAGAAAGTTTCTTGTAACTTATAAGATCTTGAAGGTTTTTTGTTTTTCCAGAGCTATATTGGCAGAGCCAGTGTCACTAAGTGACACAGGCTCTGCCAATCTAGCCCCGGAAAACTGCCTCAATCTAGGTGGCTCACCACTGCCAACAGGGTCCTCAGATTATATGTTTCAACTACAATCTCACATCAAATTTGGTAACTATAGCAACATACATTATGTATGTTGATGTCCCCATGTATTTTATCGCCAAAAAAGAGTCTACTACCCTTTATGGAAGGAGGCATCTATACAGTACAATAGTCAAATCACAGTCTCTGCCAGATGTCCTACGTAAGAGAGTAGACAAGTTATTCAAATAAATGCATTCTTTGGTCATCAAAAAAATATTGTAAAAATAAAAATTCTAGATATAAAGGAATTTTTTCAAAAGTTGACTATTGTGCCCCTTTACTTCGAAACCTGTGTTGTTGGCCCTGTTATGTATGTTAAAATTATGTAGTAAATTACTCTACTGAGTACTGTGTGTTTTCTAATAGTTTATAGTAAAAATCAGCTAAGCGAAATCAAAAAAAATCTAAAATTCTAAATCTAAAAATTATCTTAGTGAAATCAAAACTTTCAAAACTCTTTTTTTTTGATGATTTCAAGTTGCAAAGATGAGAATACTAACCCATAACTTATTCAGCTGGGACTGATTTTATCAGTCTAGATTCATAAAAAATTTGTGCTCAAGAATTAAAATGCTTATTTACATTGTCAGGCAACCTAATGATAACTCTTACAAACTAAACTAAAATGATTATAAATATCTAGAAGCCTTGTATTTTGGTGGAGAACACTCTTTTAATTTAGTGATTACAGCAAATAAAAAGCTAATGCATTCTTCTCGAATTTTAATTTTTTGATCACAAACATTTTAAAAATGATATTACTCGTTATGTAGAAAAATGAACCAAATAGCTTGGTGACTTGGTGAGATTGATTTTAAGTTTGATAAAAAAAATCTTTGATAACTTAAATTACATTTTTTGCAGTTATAGCCTTCAGAAATTTTGACTTTTCCATTATTTTCACATTGTTAAAAATTTCAATTTTAATTATTTCATTTGTTTATCTTACTAAGAAGAATTGTTTCAAAATGTTAAACTTTTCAAACTACGTGAAACATAAAATAGGTATTAAAAAAATTAACTTTTTTATTTATAAAATAATTTAGCGTAGATAAAACTAAAACTTGCAAACTTTGCTAAACAAAGAACATTTGTTTCCTTTTTAAACAATCGTAAGATGTTACTTTATATAAAAAACATCGCTTAATTTTATAGAAAAATTATAAAAGACCAATGTTTCGAAAATATTCGTTCTAAACGTAATTTATTTTGATTTAAGTTTTTTCGCGTTATTTTATTTTTCTGATTTTTTTTATATTTTTGTAATTGTCTCTCATCAGTCCATTTAATCTTTAGCGCATTTTTATTTGCTTTTTGAAATGCTCTCAAAACGACTAAAAATTCTAAACAGCTTTTTGCAACTAAATATTATTCCCGTGGTCAGCAATTGAGAGCAATCGCTCCCGCTTCCCGACCAAGCCTGAATATTTGGTAAAACTTTGAAAACTTCATGGGTGACAGTTTTCAACCTGCATTAGTATAGTGAATACTGCAATCAAGCTGTGGGTAATTATGCTTACTTTTTTTATTTGCGTGTTTGGGCATGATATTTGTTGACTATTTGTTACATCAAACTTAGTTCCAAGATATATACACAATAAGTGTAATTATATAGTGAAAGCTTTAGAGCATTTAGTGGCAATTGTGTTGTTTCCGATTTATATTAGTTGTTAATGTATTTATAATATAAATTGTCACTAGAATTTGTAAATTGATGATTTGAATTTACTAAATTCAGTTAATTCATTTACAAACTCCATAATTTATTTTAAATTACAAATATCAAACATTGTCATTAAAAACCGTATAAATACATCAACAATTATTCTTTATAAACTACTTAATTGAAAAGTCAATTTAGTGAACATATAAGACTTTGCATTTAATTTTTGTTTGGCTCGCAAAAAACTACAATAAGTAACAAAAATTGTGTTTTTTAAATTTTTGTTTGCAAAAAGCTTTAAAAATGGCATCTTTTAATAAAAACTCACCTATTTGGAAATGTTACAAAATTTGTAGGGAAAATAATAAACTAGCAGTTTGTTTTCTGAGTAAAAACAAGATCTTGTGTGGTGGAGAAGGAAAGCAAATAATTAAAACTATTGTGTATATTGTAACTAATTAAATATGTTTTAATACAACAAATTATTTAACGCTAGTAAATTTATTTTTAGTTCTTTTTGCGCAGTATGTACTTTAATTACTTTAATTAACTTTAACTTTTTTGTTTCCAGCTACAACTTCTTTAAAAAACCACCTTCAAAACAAGCACAGAAAATTATCCCTGATATATTTAATAGAATTTTCACTAAGATTTAAGCTAGAATTTCACAAGCAACAGTAGTATCCGTGACATCTGATATGTGGATATGTCAACACAATAAACAAAGTGTCTTAAGTTTTACTGTGTATCGGATATCTCCAGATTTTATTTTTGAACAAGCAGTTTTGGCAATGAAGCTAGTTTCTAGTTAACATATTGGTACCAATATCGCAAAAGAGCTTATAGTATTGCAGAACGATACAGCACTTTACATAGCAAGATCCATTTTCTCATCCATGAAAGTGGAGCTAATATGACAAAAGCTGTATGAGACGCAAAATATGACTCTGACAAGTTTTTTAATCATTTACAACAACTGACTGTCAATGCATTGCTAAAATCTCAAATATAAATAACACAGACGGTAACTCCTGCAAGACAAATCATCACCCATTTTATCCACCTTAGTATAGCAACAGAAAAAATAAAATGCATTGGTCAAGAACATAAACTGCCACACCACCAATTAATACAAGACGTAAGCATACGCTGGAATTCAACAGAACGTTGTAATTTAACACCTGTTCAATAAGAAATAACAGAACGTTGTAATTTAACACCTGTTCAATAAGAAATAACAGAACGTTGTAATTTAACACCTGTTCAATAAGAAATAACAGAACGTTGTAATTTAACACCTGTTCAATAAGAAATAACAGAATGTTGTATCAAACTTCTCAAACTGTTTGAAGAAATTACAAAAATAACCAGCTTGTATTTGTATTTCTGAGGTAATTCCACATGCTGTCACATTGTTAAAATACCTGGGAAAGGAAGAGACAACACAATATCGAATTTATCAACAATAAGACAAATGTCTTATTGACAATTTGAACTTGAAGCGTGGTTTAACTTTAATGAAAATGACTAATATCTGGTTGCAAATTTTCTTGACTTGCGCTTCAAAACTAATTTCTTCAGTATAGTAAAAACATAAAGAGCAAAACAAATAATTTTTTTAGAAGCTCTGAAAAAAGTTCTGAAGTGTCTAATAGCACTGATGATGATGACTCATCTCCAATTCCGAAGAAAAAAAATGTCAATGAAAATGGTAAAACAATTGAGGTACACAATAGTTTCCGGAATTGTTTTGAAGAAGACGCAACAAAATATTTCAAACAGAAAAGTTTATCAGAAAAAAAAATTGATTTTTCATAAAAACTGTTTGCCTATATCGAAAAGCAGACCCATATAGGTGGTGGTTAGCTAATGCAAAACAATATCCCAGCCTAGCAGAATTTGCTAAGGTTTATTTATTATCTTCAGGTAGTAGTGTATATAGTAAGTGGCTATTTTCGAAAGCAGGTATAATTTAAAACATTTGTTATTACTAGAATTTTATATATATATAATATGTTTATTATTACTTTTTTTTTTTTTTTATTTGCATTCACTCCTAACAAGGCTGCAAGCAACCACTATTAAGTTGGGAGTTACTAGGAAAAAAAAAAGAACAGAGTTATAGAGCAAGGAAACGGTTGACAGAAGACTTAAAAAGTTGAAGGTTGTATGAGTCAGGAAAACATGAAGATGGGAGAGAGTTCCAAAGGATTGAAGTGCGAGGAAAAAAACTAGATGAATAAAAGTTTATAGAGCATGCAGGAACAGATACAGTAAACGAATGAGACTTAGCTGAATGACGAGTAAAACGAGAATGAATTTTAGTTGATGGAACTAGAGATGATAACTCCTTTGAGCAGTGACCATGATAGTATCTGTAGAAAAGAGAAAGAGATGCAACTTTACGACGATGGGAAAGAGGTTCAAGCTTAGCAGATAGTCCAGGTCCAACAACATTTACAATGCGTTTTTGGACCTTGTCAAGAAGAGAAAGTGAATCGTTAGACGAACCAGTCCAAATATGACAACAGTATTCCATACAGGGACGAATAAGAGATTTGTAGAGGTAGAGAATGGAATCAGAAGTTAGGAAATGGCGAGCACGATAAAGAGAAGCAAAAGCAGAAGCTAATTTAGCAATCGATTGTATATATGGTTTCCATGAAAGGTCAGTAGTAAGCGATAATCCAAGAAGACGTAAAGAGGAGGACTCAGTAAGAGGTTTGCCATTCATTAATATAGGAATATTGACCATATTCAGTAGTTGTTTGCAGTAAGCAATTGGATTTTTTTAGAGTTGAAATTCACAAGCCACTGTGAACCCCAATCTATTACTGAAGTGAGATCAGATTCAAGATCAGCTGCTTGTTCTAGGCGATCGAAAAGAGAAGACTTTTTGTCAAGACAGGAGTATAAAGTTGAGTCATCAGCAAAAAAAGCTACTTTATATAAAAGGTTGTCAGGAAGATTGTTTATGTAGATAAGAAACAAAACAGGGCCCAGGATGGAACATTGGGGAACCCCAGAAGTTACTGGAAATAAAGAAGAGTGATGGCCTTTAAGGATGACTTTAACAAACCGGTTAGAAAGAAATGATTTGATAATCTCAAAAACTTTCTCAGAAACACCATATGAAGCAAGCTTATGGAGAAGACCAGCATGCTAAACTTTGTCGAAAGCTTTAGATATGTCGAGAGCAATAGCCCTAGCCTCACCGCCTCCATCTAATGCACGATAAAATCTTTCAGTTACAGCAGTTAGCAAGTCGGCCGAAGAGCGAGAGGATCGAAAACCGTACTGATTATCTGACAGCAGTTTATTTGACTCAAGATGAGATGTGAGGAATTTGTTGATCAAAGACTCAAAGACCTTGCTAATAACAGAAAGAAAACTGATCGGACGATAATTGGTGGGGTCAGAATTTTCTCCAGAGTTTTTGAATATTGGAACTACAGATGCCATTTTCCAACAAGCAGGAAAACAAGACTCAGTCAAACACTTGTTAAATAGTTTAGAGAGAATTGAAGAAAGTTCTGGAGAACAATTCTGCAAGACTGTGACAGGAATGTCGTCTGGACCACAAGCTGTAGACGAGTTTAATTGAGATATGACTTTAGCAACAGAAGCCGGAGTGATTTGAATGTCTAACAATGGGTCAACCTGTTTGACTGGAATGGAAGGAAGAGAATGTCCATAAGAATCAAGAGTGGAATTAGAAGAAAAGTTCTTTGCAAATTGTTCTGCCTTATCCTTGGGAGAGGTAATAAGATCAGTCTTATGAATGAGAGATGAAATGTTAGATCTACCCTTGTTAATAATGCTGTTGAAGATTTTCCAAAAGTCTTTAGAGCCTAACTTTTGCGATAAGATACGAGATTTAGTGAACTGAGAATAATGGAGTTTAGCATCAGAAAGCACCTTTTTACATCGATTTCTTGCAATAATAAATAGCCGTTTGTTCTCAAAAGAGTTGTTCTTTTGAAAAAGATGAAAAAAATGATTACGATTGGATATAGCAGCCGCACAAGAAGGAGAAAACCATGGAGTAGAATGAGGCTTGACTTGAAACCGACGAGAAGGAATAAAAGCTTCCATTCCAGCCTGAATCCAGGAGGTAACGTAGGGTGCGCATTTGTCAGCTGGGAGAGAAAAAACATCAGCCCAAGGACCATCACGAAGAAAATCACGAAAGGAATCCCAGTCAGCTTTAGGGTAGTAGTAGGTGGTGCGATGATAAGGTGAGCCCAAAAAAGAAGTACGAGAAGAAAGATTTATAGAGATCATTTCATGGTCAGAACCATCTAAAGGAGAAAAGGGAGAAACTGAACATAAGCTAGGGTCAGAGACAAGACATAAGTCAAGGAGTGAAGGTAAATGATTAGGGTTGTCAGGAAAACGAGTCACAAAGTTAACTATTTGAGTAAGAGATTGAGAAACGCAGAAGTTAAAGGCTTTAGTGCCAGCAGGATCAGTGGTGTTAGAGCCAAGCCATTCAGTGCGATGGGCATTAAAATCACCAACAACAACAATATTGGCAGAGGGGTAAAGAGAGAGGGCATGGTCAATTTGATCAGAGATAACATCTAAAAGAGTGCAATCATGGAAAGAAGGAGAACGATAAAGAACAAAGAGAAAGGTGATAGAGTGAAGAGGTGCTAGGCGAAAGCACATAAAAGAATGGTCAAAGGATTCGAACCTGATTTCACGACAAATAGGGGAATTAATGCGTATGTATACCCCTAAACCTAGCATGTGACTATTGGAGTCTTTACGAATCAAAGGATAGTACCCATCAACACTGACATCTGAAGAAGGAATTGCAGAATTTAAATTTGTTTCACTGAGTGCAAGCAAGTCTGGTGAATTTTGCAGGAGGTAAGACTCAACTGATGGAAAGTTGCTTTGTAGACCGCGAATATTTGTAAAAGATATATTAAAATATTTAGGTGGTGGGGATGGTTTTTTAGGTTTTAAATTTTTGCTTATTTTGGTCATGATTTGGGTTTAATGAGAACTAGACTCATTCATAGATAGAGCACAGCCTCCTAATCAATGAGCTATGCAGTTGTCTCAGTCCTGTTAATTAACCCTAAGCCTTGACATAGGGCTCCTTATGTGGCCTTGACAATGCACACCAAAAGCATTAACAGGGACACCATCCATGCGCAACATGACACTGTTAATACTCTGATATTTTGCAGCTGTTGATGGAATCAGCCTCTCTGAGAGCTACCACATAGTTCGGGAAACCTTATTACCAGCCAGCCTCAGAACCATTAAACTGAGTTTTAGAGCTGTACCCTCATATGGAGATAACAGGAAGAGTTGCATAGCCATTATCAAGGAGGCATAAGCAAAATTCTATGAGTAGAGTCAAGGAGATCCAGCATTCAGCAGGCAGGAAACAATGTAACACAGGTTACATCTACGCCAGCCTAATAGATGAAGAAGGGGTTCGAGGCTGGTTAGCAGAATTTTTCTGCTTACCCCCAAAGTCTTTGCCTAGGAGACCTTCTACAAGACAGTAGCTGGATGCAGTTAACATCTGCCCAAGATGAGTATTTTTATCGAGACACCATCTCTAGCTTTTACTCAACCAAGAGCCCCAAGGCAGGGGATGTTTAGCTAGATGCAGTTAACATCTGCCCAAGATGAGTATTTTTATCGAGACACCATCTCTAGCCTTTACTCAACCAAGAGCCCCAAGGCAGGGGAATTTTTAGTCGGAGTTTATTTCTCCTAGCCTTTGCATAAGAAGAGCACACTCTGCAAGGCAGCAGGGCTTGTGGCAGGTGGTACTGGGTTACGTGATACCAGTAGCAAGATTGATCTCGATTATCCTGACCTGACCTGGAGTAGTTAAAAGGAGTTACTTCCCGCAACAGTACCTTGAGAAAACCAGGCATAAAATTTTGGAAGTGCATTAGGAAAAACACTGCATCTAACAAAATACAGGAGTCTAAGGTGAGTGTAGGTTTTGTAGTTAAAGTAAGTAGTTAGTTACTGAGCTCACGCTGCATTAGAGTATAAACAGAACACAAACAAACATAAATCAACTTACGGGTGAGTCAACACCGCGCCAGAGGTTCAGACAGAACACAAACATACATAAAAAACATTAAATAACTTACGGGTGAGCGAACACCGCGCCAGAGGTTCAGACAGAACACAAACATACATAAAAAAACATAAAAAACATAAACATAAACATAAAGTAACTTACGGGTGAGCGAACACCGCGCCATAGGTTCAGACAGAACACAGACATACATAAAGAACATAAAGTAACTAACGGGTGAGCGAACACCACGCCAGAGGTTCAGACAGAACACAAACATACATATAACGTAGATTACAGGTGAGCTAATACAGTAACTAAGGCACCTCCAACTATATGGAAAAAAAAAAAATTACTATAGGCATGACTGATATAAGATAGTACTGATGACAGGAAGAACACTCCTTCCAGCCTTTGCTTAGATAGCAAATCCTGCAAGGCAGCAGAACATGGAACAGGTTGCACTAGGTTATATGTTACCAGTACCAGGATGATCATGAAGACCATACTCCTGACCTGACACAAATTAAAATATCAAATATTTGATTAATATGTTTATTGTATTATTTATAATAATATATAGTAATATAATCTCTATCTAATTTTTTTTTTATGTGTCAATATTCGGTATTCGGCTGAATAGTTTACAATATTCAGCTGAATACTGAAACCCCTACTTTAAACAGCCTATATAAAAACTTTATGCTAGATTAACTTTCCAAACAGCTTCTTTGTGTTCCTTTCCGAAATGCTTTATGAACTACATAAAGGTAACATGAACCAATGTTAATTAAATGAATATCAAATTTAGCTGAAGGGCTTTATTTTAGGGTACCAAAGGATTTTCAGTTCATATTGGGTCCACCCATAGAGATTTGAATTATTTAGGCAATAACATGTCACTAATTACTGCATTGAAGCTGCCTTTCAATTTATTAACAGTTTCCATGCCACAAATAAGCGGTCAAGAAGTACCAAGTGATAGCTTTATACTTTTCTATATTCCAAAAGCAGACACATTCTGCTTTGCTGTATTACTCTATTAAGTGCCTCCTCAAGCATTATGCACAAAAAATTACATTTTAAAATATTTTGTAGAAAAACACTTGCAGAACTTATATTATTCAATGCACATAAATCATTAGTGAAAAATACTGTTCATGATTGATTTGTATCTTTTAAATGGCTGCTTTAAGCTCCTTCTTGGATTTGATATTTTCTGAATAAAGAATAGAATGGTAACTGGTTTTTATACAAGCTAAAGCTTTTGGCATGCTTTTTACTTTTTTTATGTTTTTATACTACCTGAATGCCAATGTTACTTGTTGTTCAATAAATAGAACAACAAACAGAAATATACCTGTGCATGACTATAAAAAACTTTCCTTAGCCAAAAGCAATCAGTATGAAACGTTTTATTTAACCAATCTTGTTTTGACATGTTTTTATATATTTATTTTCTAAACAAATGATACACATTTACCTAAGCACAAAACAAACTCCTAGTTTTTGTTATTATTTAGGAATTAAACCTAAGAATATAAATTCAAAACATTGTGTATATTTATAGCATTTTACTAATTATGACAAAAAAGAAATAACAAAAAATGTTTAATACTACTGTTCTAATGTTAGTACTACAATACTAATACAACAATACCCTACTACTTATAGACAGGTAAATATTTGTTAAAATTCGGTTTACGAAGTTTACTGAGAGGTTTTGAAAGTTGAATTTGGCTTTGATTTTGGTGCCAAATTTTAAATAAAAATTCGGCTTTCAGTTAAATTTGGTAACAATTGCAAAATTTCATTTCACTTTCAGTTAAATTCTAAAGTTTTTAAATTTTTTTTAATAAAAAAGAAAAATATTTATAAAATATATAACATGTTTTATTTTTATAAACCTGTTTTTCTGTGCAACACCCTTGATTGTCAAGGTTGGAGTTTCAGAGTTAAAGAGTTGAGAGAGGGTTGTAACCACTACAAAAAAAAAAAACATAACAATAATAATCAAAAAATTAAAAAAAAAAAAATGAGCAGCCTACTACACTGAAGTTACCATCATGGCTTTGAGAACACCAATTTAGTTAAAAGAAATTTAAAAAAAACTTATTAGAAATAGATTTTTCTTTTTAGAGTCACTAACCAAAATCTCTTCTTTAAGCACAGTCTACTAAACACTTATTAAACCTTGTTTGATGCTTTCAAAAAATTGTAAAGGTAAAAAACAGGTAAATATTTAACTGTTAAATATAACATAATAAAATAACATTAATCATATAATATGCCTTCATTTAAAAATTTCAAAATGTCAATTTTATGAAGAAACAAGATCATAAAAAATATAATATTGATATAATATTCTTTATCATCTTATTCTTTTACAATTTTTGAAAATTTTCAATGAATGTTGTTAATGTTATTTTGCGAATGTTCATTTAAAAAGTTTGAAAAAATCACATAGCTTAAATTCTCATTATATATATATATATATATATATATATATATATATATATATATATATATATATATATATATATATATATATATATATATATATATATATATGCTAGGAAGGCCACTACAGTCAGGGAGGCTATTTATTTGTGGTTAAAACCCTCTCTCAAATCTATAACTCCAAAACACGAACCTTGATGAACGAGGCCACTGCGTGGAGAAACGAGTTGAGTGCGGTACTACCATGTATATATAAAGTATATACAACATGTATACTTTATCATTTCATTTACAAACATCAGAAAAAAAATTTTCATCAGAAAATAATGATCGTTTTTTTGTCAGAGAAATAATTAAATTTAATTTAATAGTTTGTTCTTTATCATGAATGATGAATTTCCAGTGTAGCTGTCATTATAGTATAACAAATTTTTTGAAATGTTTTAAAACTCACAATTAAATAATTAAAATAAAATAATGATCGTTTAACATTAATAACTAACAAATAATTGTGTAGCATATAAAATTTAAAATATTCAGTCTCCAAGATACAAAAAAAAAATATTTATATAAATATATAAAAAAAATATTTCTTGACTGAATACATCAAAATTTCCTGACTTTTTTAAAAAATTATTATATTCTCTGATTTCTCCCTAACTTTTTAACATAATTAAAAATTTTCCTGACTTTTTCAGGTTTTCCAGGTGGCTGGCCACCCTGAATATAATATAAATAATAGCTACACAGGTTGAACTTTTTAAATTCATATTTATTCTTTTAACTTTTATTTTGAGCATATGCATCAGTTTTATATCAAATGTGAACACAATTTTTATTTCCTAATTATTTTGCAATAACATTGAAAATATCAGAAGTGTTTTTTTTAAAGTATAAAGGAAAAAAAAAACTAATATATAACAAAAAAAAAGTTAGTTATTTTAGAAAATATATGAATATATGATAAATAATAAATCAAAAGACATATTTTTATAAATCAGAGATAAGCACCACTCATATTAAAAAATTAAAAATGTTGAATAATTAAGAAAATTAGTTTGATCTCTGCAGAGCACCCTGAATTCCCATCTTGCAATGTTGCACTCCCCCTAGTTAAACCGCTTGAAAATATTAAATATATTAATAGCATTAACTTTTAATTTTTTCATTTTATTGTTAATAATATTTTATTATTTTAATTATATTGTAATGAAAAATAAACAAAATAACTTATACACATTTTTTTGCACAAATATATAAATAACATAATAAGACTATTTTTTGAATCTATAGTAATGATATAATGTTAATATTTTATTTCCAGTCAAAAAGTGATTGTAATAGTGAAATTGTAAAAGAAAGTCCATTCAATAATTTGATTAGGTACAGGGTAGAGATTTACAAATATCCCATAGTTTTGTGTTTGAAAACTAAAACGCTGTCTTAATTTTTAAAAACTATATTTTGCTAAAAGTTATATTAACAAATCTTTCTCTTTTCTCTTGGAAACAGATAAAAACTTTTTATTTCAAACTTTGACTTTAATTTTGGTGGGCCAACATGTCACTTCTTTATCATTTTCCAACTTAAACCACGCTCGAGCATATTTCTGTTTTTCAGACTAGCAGATAATTGTTTTTTTATAAGAATTCATCCTTGGGAATTGATCAAACTTTTAATGGTTTTGGAATCAGTTCCAAACTCTTTTGCAATAGATCTTTCTGATCAAGTTAGATTGCATAAAATTAGTACAAATGACTTTTCATAAAACCTTTTATGGTACAATATACAAATTTGTGGCCTTATCTGTGATATTTTTAAATGATTAACAATTTCAATTGTTTTAAACTTTCTTTTTTAGAGACCAATGATTTCAATGATTTTTTTACCGTATTGAATAATATTAAAAAAAAGGGGTTTCTGACAGCTGATAAGTACAGTTATTAGAAATGGGAAAAGCTGCTCCATTAAAATAAGGCTTTATCAATAACAGTTCTCTAAAATTAAAAGACATTTGTAAATTCTTAAATACCTGTAGCAAGATTAAAAGTTATTGGACAAAAGCATTAAGCAACTAATCATAATTATTTTCTGTAATGAATCCAATTGTTTGAGATATTAACCTTTACGTTCTGAAGAATGCCTTTTGTCATTCTCGGTAGTTCCAAAATACGCCTTTTTTCGTTTTTAAACATACCTATATATTTTACTCTAAAACTCAAAAAATAAAGGCTGCGTTTCATTTTTGACTTTTAATTACAAATCAATGGTCCACAGCAGTCCGGAAAAACAACCACTTCACATGGTTTTATTATAAACTTTGCTTACATTTTCACTTTAAAAACTAGTTACACTCTGACTTCTTCAGGTCACAGATTAACACAATCCCAAATTAAAACATAATTGATGAGCTCAAAAATAGTAAGAATAATGATTCTGATGATAAATAACTCATTTCTTATAGTTGTATATCTATTTTTCTAACCTTAAAAAGTTAATTTAAAATTATGATTTGAAATCTAAAATGTTATTTACACTTCTTATTAGCCTTGTTTTAGAGACATTTATGCATAATTATATGTAAAAATTACTACAGAACATGTAATAAAGCTATATTTAACTAAGGTATAACACTAGTACTCTATAGAAATGTATTTTTATGCTTTTAGTGTCAATATATTTTCAAAGACACAAGATATCTTTTTGGTTTCCTTAAAAATTTACTCATAGTTTTGCTAAAACAATGACTACAATTTTTTCAAAATATCACAAAAATTAAAGTGTTATTTGTATACATTTTAGTTGTTCTATTTAAATAAGCTTATGTAATTTTAAAAATTTTAAATTTATTAACTACATATGTGTATCCAACTGTTTTTTTTCTTAAAAAATGGCTATTTATTGAAAAATGGCTATTTATTGTAAAATATTTCTTAAAAAAAAAAGTTTTTTAGACCAACATTGTATTTTTACACTGTTTTTTTTATACCAAAACTGTATTTTAACAACATTTAATTTTATGACAGGTATAGTGCACGGCTGTTTCACTCAATATAAAAGCGAGCTTGAAGTCACAAGAATTTTTGTGTTAAAAAAAATGAATTTCCGCATAAAAAGTATAAAAATTCACTAACTTTAAATTAATAGAATTTTTTTTCTATAAACGCTTTAATCTTCAAATTAAAAAAATATAAAAGAACTATCTTTCTTTGTTAAATAAATATTTACATGAAATGAAATAAAAATAAACATTAAAATATTTTAAACAATTTTGGACCGCTTTTCTGTTTTTTGCGTATTTTACGGAAAACCTGTCTTGGGCCAATCAAGATTTGATATTTTAAGCTACATGCTTGATGATTGAAATTTTATATACTTATAAACGAATGTCTATTTTATCAGATTTTTGGAGGGCATAGATGAAAAAAATAGTTTAAGTTAGTTTTTAGCATTATTCTTTTTGTTTTTACTTTTTTTATATGAAAAATGTTTAATTTTTGTTATGCCCTCCAAATTATTAAAATTTCAACCCTTTATACACATGAAAATCAAAAAAATTACTTTCTGCACTCCTAACTAAAACGTCTTTAACCTTGCCAAATTTTGTTGCTTTATGCAACAAAATTTGTAGTTACATTTTTTGTTTATATTTTTTTCGTTTAAATTTTATTTTTGTAGTTAAAATTTTAGTTTATATTTTACAGCAATGACTTAACTTTAAATGCGTTACTTCCCAATTCACTATGTAATAAAATTTATTAAAACAGCTTCTTTAGCAAGACAAATTTTAGTGTATAAATAAAACAAACTTTGGCGGTTTTTTTCTCTCGTGGCTAATTTACAAACATCAGATAAGTTTTTTAATCCTCTAATATCTAATGCATGCTTGTTATTTGTCAATAATTATTATTTGATTTTATTTGTTTGTATTATATTTTTATTGAGAAGTTTATTTATCACTATGCATTCTAGTAAAATGGAGATATTAATACTATATATTGGAAAATGGCTGGGAAAATGAAAGTAACTTTTCTTTTATTAAGCAATTAATGAACACTGATAAAATGACTAACAACATGATTTTAATTTTACTTAAAGTCTTTCCATCTAAAACATTGTTTAGTTTTATAAGTTTTATTATGCCAATTGAGTTTAATTTGTCTATTATTGAAGACTTTGAAAAAATATGCAGGAAAACCTCCGCTCAGGTTAAAGAATGGAATTGTAAAAATATAGCATATTATTTTAATAACCTACACACAGAGCGACTGGTATGTTTTTGTGTTTGATCTGGAATGTATGTGCAGTTTATTTAAAACATTTATTGTACTTTTTTTATATGTAACGTGTTTTTTATAAATTAGTCCATGTCCATTTGATTATTATCATTAGAAGTTAATTCTACCTCTGTGGTACCACTGCTCTACCTCAATTCTTGTTAACGAATGGAATGGAATTCTCATATATCAAATATATCAAATTGGTGTAAAAATTTAATTAATAAGTTATTGTCATAGTTTTGAGTCAAGCAACTGTACTTCTGGTTTAAAATGAAGTATGAGTCTAGTATCAACTGTGTGTACAAAGATTTACTACTTAAAAAACTTACCAATGGACCAACTGATTATAGAATAGCTTTTATGAGAATAAAAACAATTTCAAATTGCTATTTGTATATTTAAACACACACAAAAAAAATTAAAGTTGGCGTCTTTATTTATTAACATTCTCATATTAGAACAGTGTGCACATGATAAATAGTTTTTTAAAAGTTTAAGCTTTAAATTTTTAGGCTAAATATTCTAAAATGTAAATCTGTTTTAATTTAATGGAATCAATTTTCAAAAAAAATTAACAGTTTTATCCCCTAACATTAAACAGTTTATTCCCCTTTTAACAACATTTTCGTAATTTTGCGAAAATTCGATTTGCTTTACTGGCATAAAATAACGTCTGTTTTAGTTAACCTTAAACATTTAAGTAAGATTTTTTTTTTTTTTATTAGTCCAACAATGTTTAAATTTAATAATAAATATTGAAAATATATTCTTTCTGAGTTTTTTTTGATAAAAAGTAACATCAAATTACTAATATTTAGCCAAGTTTAATATTTGCCGCGTTTATTCTAAAATTAAAGAAGTTTTTTAATATATCTGTAAAACGATATCAAATAAAACATTTTATTGGTGTTTTTATTCTTTTTACAGAACAAAATTATCTATGTTTCAAAAGTTATAAAAGTTTTAGTAACACCCCTTACATGAATATTTTCAAAAAATAACAAGAAGCCGTAAAGCTTGCTTGAAACAGCCGTGGGTGTCAATCTATATAAGGTATGTAAATATACTCATCTGCCTTTCAGAAAAACATAACCTTAAAATTCAGACATTACGATAACATAACAAAATCTTATTTTCAAAATACCTACAACTTTAGATAAAAATACTGCGCGCTGAGTGGTCAAACCTAAAAAATTTAGCAGAGTCTAAAGGTTTAAAAATTCACATTAACTATAATTGTGAAAAATCAGTAAGGATCACTTTAATAGGGTTAAAACTTATTCAACTGCAGAGAAAAAAAGAGGTTGAAAAAAGGTTTTATTAGTAGATAGTATGGGTATTATAAGAAAACAAAAATCAACTGAGCAAATCAGGATGAAAGAACACGATTTGAAGAAGTTTAAAGAAAAATAAATGATAAATAGTAACCCTTTGAAAAGAACATATAATGACTTTTTGGAAAAGTGTACGGATGAAAGGATGAAGAAGAGTGTTTTAATAATAAGTTAGAATAACATTTAAAAACTTTGGCACAAATTCGTGCGTGACCATTCATTTTAAATAACAACAAGTTAGAATAATCTAATTGCACTAAAGATACTGATGTATGAGATAAAAAAAATAAGGATTCTAAACTAAAACAAAATTAAATGAAAATTTAATATTCAATTATTGTTACAAATAGATAAAAAGGTTTAAACAAAAAAAAAGGTTTAAAGCTGCTTTTTTGATTGCTTAAAGGTTTTTATAAGATTTGGAAGACAAAAATTGTTTCAGAAAAGGACAAAAACAAAGTGCATAAAACCAAATATTATTTCAGAGCGCCAAATTATTGGACAGAATAGATTTGAGTCTAACGATGTTTATTTAAATGCTTTTTGATAAAAAAAATGACAAAACGAAGGTTTTGACGTTTAATAATGAAATGAAAAATTTTATCCTCTAGATATACAGTAAGACACATTATACATTACATACTTTCATTATATACACTATATAAGGTGGCTAAACACTGATTTTTTCTCACTTTTACTGTGGTTATAAAACCATGGACTACAGAGAGACTATATAAAAAACCAATAATTAATTAGTTTTTTGTTTGTTTACCTATGTTTAAACTTATTTAGTTCCAAATCAAAGATGGTTAGTAGGGTCAAAACACATCTTAAACTTATTCAATTTTAACAAACTTCAAGATAATATGTACAAAAAGTATAAAAAAAGTAAAAAAGTTATTACAATGTATGCGAGATTTTATCTTGGTGTATTTATGGAATTCTCAAAAACTATAACTAAATCTTCACAGTTTTTAAAACAGTTTTTAAAAGAAGTAGGTTTTTTAGGTAATTGCAGCTTCCTTTATTTTGAGAGACAAGATGAATTTACTTGAACAACAAGATAAAATAGAGCAATAATAGTTATAAAAATAATAATAAATAATAAAAATAATAGTTTTAGTATTTATTTTCATTATTTTTAATAACTCTAAAAGAATAACTAATAAACCTAACCTAATAGCAGATATAACATCATTAATTGTAACTAAACTGTTTGAATGCATCTTCATGATAGCATCCATGAGAGCCAAATGAGCTAACTAAAACAAGTTAAAACTTTATTTTGTTTCAAGCATTATAATAATTTAACAGTATTTTAATAAATATAATTAAATTAAAGAATGTTTAGTGATTCACAAGATATCGCAATTTTAATATTGATCTGGTTTCCCAATATGATCCAGTTTTTTAAAATGTTTTTCTTAATAAAATAAGGAACATGGTAAAAATATGAAACGAAACTTTTTTGATTTTATATGAAGAAAACATGCTAAAGCAAATTAGGAAAATTAATTTATACAATCCAACTTTCAGGTCCAATATCTTAAAATAACCCCCTGTATTTTTGTTTTTATGTTTTTGCTTTTAATTTTTTAGTTTAATCTAACTTGCCACAAAAATTATAACTTGAAAAACAACAGAAACATGGTAATAAAATATAAAAGATAAGCAAACTTTTTCAAATAAAAAAAAAAAAAATTATTAATAAATATATTTAAACACAACAAAAAAAATCCAGTGGCATGGTGACTTTCTGCAAGAATAGGCAAAAAAGTTTTATTTTTCTTTAAAGCTAAATAAAATCTATTATTGGCATAGATAAAAGTTTTTGTACTCTACAAACACTAACAAACAAATCTAATTCAGACAGATTGAGAAGTTTTGCTCTTAATATGGGTATGATTAGTTAAAAAACTTTGTATACAAAGGTTACATAGCGTGTAATGTTGCAATGTATAATGTAATATCACCTTATATAAAACAGTAAGAAATATATCAGTACACCTTCCTCACCTTTACATCATTACATTCCTTATGGATATAAAGAAAACTGTATTTGGGTATTCTAGTGATAAAACGAGTATTCCAGTGATAGCTTTGTATTAAATCTTATATTACTAAAGCATAAGTTTCTGCAAAAGTGAAAAATAGTAATAATGCATGATTTAATTAAATTTTTTTGTACCTAAGTATTGTGATTGTGATTAGCCAATAAAAAAATAAGCCTGTAGCTTTTCAAAATAAGACATTTAAAGTTCAATGAAAGTTGTAACATCAGTTGTGTCAAACTCAAGTGTTGCACAATTTATAGCTTACTATTGATCGTAGTATATCTCAAAATTATCTCCAAAAAAATATTCTCTGAAAATCTCATACAAATATGTGGTGAGTGGTTCTTTATTAAGTATCACACTGTGCAAGCATATGTTCTTTCTTTTCTGAGTGAAAATTAATGACTTTCAATATTTCTTACTATGTTTTTTACCATTTTGTTAATGCGTATAACCTTTTGCTTTTCTTCTGAGTGTATTATTTTTTGAATTAAAAAGATTATAAATGTGATTTTAGAAATGATATGTTAAAATCTTAAAGATTTTTGTTGATTGCCTGTTTTTTTACTTTGAGTGATAATATTACAAAATCGTCATCTTTTTCACCTGATTTTGTTTCATTTTTGTAAATGTTTTCTACTAACAATATTTTGATTTCAAGGTTTGCAGAATTTCTTACCAGGAGCGATATTCAAACTACTTCTAATTGTGGCTTGCGACTTGTTTATTGTAAATATAACTAGAGTTTATAAAAAATTATAGAAAACAGACAAAAATTGAAATATGTTATACTCATTTATTTAACCATAAAATTGAAAAATTACAAATTTATTTATAATTTTACAAAATAAGGTTCCAGGTCACTCATATAGTTAAATGGATACCAAACCTCTGAGACATGTTGTGTTCAAATTAAAGAGAATAATAATGAGAAAAAAAAATTAATAATATAGATAGTGACAAAAAAAAATCAATAAAAATATTTAAAAATATTAAAAAAGCAAGACTAATAATGATGAGCTGAGATAAGAGATAATGAATAATTGAGATAACACAATGATTACCCATAAGAGGGATAATAGAAAAGAATAAAGAAAACAAAAGGATATATTTAAATATTATGATGAGACAAAAAAAAAGTAATAGCAACAAATATAAAAATATACAATAATAAAATTAGCATCAACACCACAACAAAATTAAATTAGCATCAACACCACAACAAAATACACAACAATGTAAACAATGCACACATGTAGGGGAAGAGGGAGTATAACCGCATATGGAGGCACAATCGTTTTTTAACATTTACCTTTGAAAAATGTTATCTAATATGGCAAAAAAAATAGCATGCATTAGTAAAACAGTTTCCTTCATTTCGCTTATGTTAAAAATTTTTTTTTGTTTATGATAAGTTGTGCATAATAATGTTTATTTTGATAAAAATATTATATTTACATCATTTTTCTCCAGACCTTTCTTTTGAGGATTAAGCAGTATTTGATTTTAGTGTTAAAGATATATGTTATCAAGGTTAATTCATCAAGTGAAAACCATTTTTGCTATCAACATAACCTAATAAGCAAGCTATGAAACTGTATTCTTTTCAAAAACTGTCCTCTAGGGTAGAACCCCAAAGCCGCATAGGAGGCATAACCGCATACTTTTGATATTTCTCAAAGTTAGGTAATTACGAATAACAATAATTACAATCATCACAATTAAATGCGTTCATGTAAAAACTTCAATAGAAATAGTTTTGTTTTGAGATGTTGGAAATTAGATTTTGTATTTTTTATTTAATTTTTATAAATAAGTTTTTGATTATAATATATAATATATAAAGCTAAGAGTATATCGAATTAGAAAACTCAGACTGTAAATACAAAGAATGCCTACACAGTATGCAAACATGCAACAAAATCAGCAATTAATCTGAGCTGTGACAATTGTAAAAAAAAAGTACTAAAAAATGTGAACCACCAAAAATTTTTGTGAGGGTGCGGTTGTGCCTCACAACAGGGGCAAAATTGTTTTTTTCACTAAGTGTAATTTTTGCGTAATAACAGTTAAATAAAAATGAACAATTTTTTTCAAAAACCGTTAATTTTTTTTCTTAATTGCATCAATTTAAAGCTTAATAATGAAATAAACTGTTAAAAAAACACATTTCTTTTTTATTTTCATATAACATTAATCCAAACGTTACAAGAACGGTTATGCCCCCACTTCTCCTGCATACCAATATGAACAAAATTATACAACAGTATAAACATAGAAATAAACAATAATATAAAAGCATAGAAATACACAATAAAATAAAAACTACACAAAAAACACAAATTACAATCAATAAACAAAAGTACATGACAATATAAACAATGAAAACATAAATTAATAAAACTTAAAAATGGTTCTTTTTGTTTTCTTTTAAAAGCTTATTAGAGTTTTTTACTTTTTAATTTATCATGAACATTTGTACTCTTTCAACTTTGCTTTGAGTTGTTCTGTTCATTTACGGTTTTTCATAGATTTTTATTTTCTAATATTTTGATTGTTTTTACTATATTAGTTTTTCTTTGTTTTTATGAATATTAATTAAAGTGTAAAAAAAAATTTTCCACTCAAATAAAAAAAAATTTATTTTGTAATATTTTTGAAAATATAAATTATATATAATACATTATATATAATACAATACTCAAATTTTACAGCTCTAAATTGTGATTTTCATTGTGTGTGTATTGAATGTGTATTGATTTTTGTTGTGTGTGTATTAAACACAACAAGCTTTCTGCCATATAAGATGCATTTTCAAATATTTTGTCGCATAATATTGTTTGATAATTTTGTTACAGCATAAAGATATAATCATTTTTTCAACAAAATCTTGTAGCCTTTGCATGCTTTTTATGTCATTAAGCCATTTTTTAATTATTAAGGTGTTCCAAGACTTAACAGTCTTAATATTTTATTAAGGAATACACTTTTTAGTAATGTCACAAAAACCAGGTCAATTTGGGAAACTAGTTCATTACTAAAATTATGATATCTTGTGAACTGCTCACCATTTTTGACTGAAATTTTGCATGCAATATTTTTTTTATAAATAGGAATCAAGTGTCAAAATAAGAAACAAAAAAAACACTCAATAAAACACATAATTCAATGGACTGGGTGATTTGATGTGAAATTATCTTTAAATATAATTCATATTACTTAAATTTTTACTTACAACATTAAATGGATGGATTTCAGCAAGATCATCCTCAGAAACAGGCTCATCATTAGAATCTATAACATATACTCCATCTTGAGATAATACTTGGAGCAAGTCCCAAAATGATTTTGGGTTACTATTGGTTATACTTCGTACAACAACAAGATACAAAGTTGCTGATGTTAGATAATTAACAACTGTCAACTTTACTCTTAAATTTCCCTTAAAATAAAGTTAGCATAATATAAATTGTAAAAATTAAAAAGTATTAGTTAAAAAAAATAATACCAACTGTAATATATAAGGATTTGAAAAGTAGCTGACCAAGCATTAACAGATATGTAAACGGTATACTGGTTGGAACCTGCTTTTATATAAAGATATACCACATGTGATTGAAAAATATAAATAAAACAAAATGATTTAATGTATTGAAAAAAATAATAATAATAAACATAAATAACTTTGCTTTTCCACTAATATATAAATTTTTGTTAAAAACAAATATATAAATTTTATATATATTGTTGTTAAAAACAAAATGATTTTTATGATTATATGAGTAGGTGTGATGTCAATAAGGGTGTAATATCAATAGGGGTATGATATCAATAGGGGTGTAATATTAATAGGGGTGTAATATCAATAGGGGTGTGATATCAACAGGGGTGAACATAAGACATAAAAGTGCAATAAATATTAGGGTGGCACAAAAAGTAAATTGCTAAATGCCTAAGCATAAATCTAAATGTGTTTTAGATAATAAAAAAACACATGATTTAAAAATTTTTTATAATATTTTATATATAATTGAAAAAGAGAAATGAAATGGTATGCATACATAAAAACAAATTTCTTCTTTCAAAATATGATACGGGTGATTAAGCAGCCACTTTTAGATTTACTTTTTTTACTTATCTTTTTGGTTTTTTGTTTTGCTTTGATGACGGAGCACACTACACTGTAACTTTATATTTTTAATGGTTTTTTTGTTTCTTGTTTTATATCACATGGCTGATGATTGCTTTTAGATATGAAACTACTATTACCATAAAAAATTGTACTTTTTTATTTATAAATTTATTGCTCTGTTAAATAATATAAATAAATCCTATTTATTTATCTATTATTGTGCACTCTTTTACATACAAGAGTTTTTTGTGTTTTATTTGCAAATACAAAATATCATTAAAATGCATGACGCTAGTAAAAGGCTAATAACAATTTTTAATGACCCAATATAACAAAATAAACATTAAAAAAAGGCATTTGTTTACGTTTATTAAGCATAATGTTTGATGTTGTCAAGTTGCTACATTTTTATTAATAAAATTTTATATAAAATTTATTTAATATAAATAATAATATAAATATTTTACTTAAAATTATAAATTTAATCTTTTTATTTTTATTGCTTGGATGCAATTTAGTTTATTATAAAATTAATATTGATAAATTGGTTACAATCAACCAGGGCTAGAATTTGACCAGAATCAAGCTTGATGCCTGATTGATGGGTTTGAAGATAGGAGCGATTTAATGTTGACAAATTATAATTTTTGTTTAAATTTTTTATTAGATCAACAGTTAAATAGAAATAATGTATAAATTTAAAAAAAAAAATAGGCAGTCACAACTAAACATTGCTTTCAAATATTTTGGGGGAAGAGAGCTTTATAGAAAGAAGCTGTATAAATTTTATACAGTTAATTAACTTTTTAATAATGATATGCAAATTATATAACTATATATATAGCTTCCAGTAAATAAATAAAAAATTGCTTATTTTTCATTATAATTTTTATTAAAAATTATTTTCTTTATTTTATATAAAGACTTCAAATAATAATCAATAAATACTTTCTGAAAACTTTTTTTAAAAGTGTAAATTTTACCACTATAGTCTTCATACGTTATGCAAGCAAAATGATAACAACTATGTGATTTTTTATTTCTCTTTAATTAAGAAAGAAGAAAAAGATTAGTTGTTTACTTAAATTCATATAAAATATTTTTTGATAAAAAGTTTTAAGATGGACAAAGTTTTAAAAGTGGACACAGAAAAATCAACTTAAAATTCAGATTTCTCTAAAACTACAAATATTTTTTATTGCTTGTTTCTTGCTTTTCTTGCTGTCTTCAGTATAATTTTTTTTTTTTTTTTTTTACAATATGCAAACTTTACTGTTTAATTAAATTGAAACTTTATCTTTAACAAACACTTTTTATCAAAAACATTTTTTATAAAAAAATATGGCTGACATTTTTTTCCTACTTAATTCTTGAGAGCATGATTATATACTGAATTTTAATTCTCATTGGAAGGTTAAAGTTTATTGTGCCCAAAAATCATTCTGTTTGAGTGCATAATAATTAGCCCATATATATGTTATATATATAAATACATACATATATATATATATATATATATATATATATATATATATATATATATATATATATATATATATATATATATATATATATATATATATATATATATATATATATATATATATACATATATATATATATATTATATACATATATATACATATATATATATATATACATATATATATAAATATACATATATATATATGTATGCATATATACATATATATATATATATATATATATATATATATATATATATATATATATATATATATATATATATATATATATATATATATATATATATATATATATATATATATATATATATATATATATATATATATATATATATATATATATATATATATATATATATATATATATATATATATATATATATATATATATATATATATATATATATATATATATATATATATATATATATAGTCTTGCATGGTTGTCAGAATGTTTTTCCGATAAACTGTAGTTTTAAAAAGAATGTTCATAAACCAGACCAGAAAAAGTTTAAAAACTTTAATAATTTTTTTTTTCTTAAATGATAGACTGCCTGCCCAAAACCAAACCCTCAGTCATTGTAGCAGCACTTCCTTTGCGAGTATAACTATTTGTCAGCCGATGTAGCAGCACTTCGATGTATGAGCACTGAAATAGCCTGCTGCCGGGGGCTTCAGTAGATACATCTGATATGTATAAATCATATCCGGAAAAAAACAGGAAATGTTTTACATTATTTCAGTTTTGATTTTGCATTTAGCTGAGTTGTTTTCATATTTTTATTTCAAACTTATCATAATTTTTCTATGAGTAATGAGTAAAAAAGCTTAAAAAACAAATATATCACAAAAATATATACTTAAACTTGCATGAAGGGAAAATGTTTTGGATATCCGGAAAAACTTAAAGTTGAAAGAAATATCCAGAAATCCGGATATATCGGGAAAAAGATAATCCCTGTTTGTTCAAGATTTGCATTATTATTATCATATTTATATAAATATAGTCAAATTCAAATCCTGGTCACACTTAACTAAAAAAAAACATAGGTGTGACTATACATTACTCACTTATACATTACTATTGTTTTGAGTACCAGCTACAAAACTCTCCATATCCTCAAACAAAATCTAGCTACATGTAGTAACTATTTTTTACTGAATCCATTAGATTCAGTAAAAATATTTACTACATGTAAGAATCTCCACCATTTCCCTATAAAGTATAGTGCTCAAACAAATTGAGCACTATACTTATAGGGAAATGGTGGAGATTCTTCTTGAAGCAACCACTCTACCACCTACCAGTAGTAAAGCTATTCTCCTGACCCTTCAAAACTAATGAACATTTAACTTAAAAATTATACCGATTCTGTGACTTCAATAGGATTTGTTACATCTGGAATTATACCACAGTTAACCTCATCTCCAAGATGACAAACAAACCACAACAAGGATGCACAAAACTTTGCCTAAAAATAAATAAAAAGTTCAAGGATATAAAAACAAATTTTTTTGTTAAAAACTTGAAAAGCTGGGTGAAAGGCTTAACTCAAGTACAAACTTAAACAGAAAAATTTTTGTCTTGCAAAAAAAAAAAAATTGTAAAAATTTAAACCCTGTAGAAAAATTAAAAATTAAAAATTTTGTTTTTAGGTTTGAAAATAATCAACTAACTAAATTTATTAGCTTGTTGATTTTTTTTATCTTTTTTAAATATTTTACTTCTTTCTTTGAGTGCTATAAAAACATCTTATATAACTACAAAAATAAACAACATTCCACCACATTCAAAGACTGTTTCAAAAACATTAACATAACTACATGAAGGGTGTATAAATTAACATTATTTCAAATTAAATCTTTCTAACTTAGTAAAAATTTTAAAGAGTTAAATGAGTAATTGCACAATAAAGTAATATTTTATACACTTTTTGTTAATTAAAATTAAAAATGACCCGAAAATTTTTAAAACTTGTGTTTCAGCATTTAAAATAAGAAACATTGAAAAAATAATTTTTAGAAAAATGTATTTTGTCTACAGCAGCTAGAAAAATAAAATATGCATATAAAAATATGTGCTAGATAGAAAAAGAATGTACACATCTCCTCATATCAATTAAAAACAATTGAATTAAAAATAGCATAATCAAATACAAAAACCTGCAATATTGAAAATCAGAACAATAAACTCAAGAGAGAAACTTAGTTAATAATAACAGTATTAACAAGTACCCACAAACATCAATTAAACCTTCAGATCCACTAGGTTGGCCTTTAAAAGAAGATTTTTTAAAAAGATTTTCTCCCACTCCATAAATGTGTTCTATATAATAAAAAAACACTAGGCTTAAAAAATTTTTGAAAAAAAAAAAACTCAAGGGGTTGCTCAATACCCTTAAACATCAGGCAGATCCCTAATTTTAATTGAAAAAAAATCCACCTGGTACTTAAAAGAAGTGAAATTAAATAAAAATTTAAAAAATTATAACTTTTTTTAATGAAAATTATAATTTTACAATTATTACATAAAACCTATGGTTTTTTTTTTGCTAAAAATAAAAAAAGTATAGATTAATAAGGTTTTTGATAATATATATATATATATATATATATATATATATATATATATATATATATATATATATATATATATATATATATATATATATTTCTAAATTTTTATTTAATTTTGCTTCTTTTGAGTACCAGGTTGACTTTTTTCTTTTAATAATATTAAGGACCCACCCGATGTTTAAGGGTCTTGAGTAACCCCTTAAAAAAATTTTTTTGAAAGAATTTTAGTAGATGGCACAAGAGATGCCATCATGCCAAACTTTATCAAATGCTTTAGAAATGTCAAGCGCGATGGCCTTAGCCTCTCCACCTCTATCTAAAGTATATAAAACCTATCATGTATTACTTTTAGCAAATCAGCCATAGAACGAGAAGATCGAAATCCATATTGATGATCAGAAAGTAAGTTATTAAATTCAAGATGCTGCTTTTTAGCAGGCTGGAAAACAAGACTCTGATAAGCACATTTAAAAGTTCAGAAATAATACATTTTCCCAGACTTTTAAGATTCAATAATTTTTTGTTTTTAAAATTTGATTTTATATTAAGTATAAATAGGTAGAGTAGTTAGTCCTTGGTTATGGCATTGAACATTATGGCCATGCCCTTCACCTTTTCTTATTAATTTCAAAACTCTCTTTCGTGTTTGCATTTTAAAAATTTTAATACAGTTGATTTTATTTAGAAGAGTTATTTTTGTTTCTTGAAAGCAAT
The DNA here is from genome assembly GCF_022113875.1 of Hydra vulgaris. Taxonomy (NCBI): domain Eukaryota; kingdom Metazoa; phylum Cnidaria; class Hydrozoa; order Anthoathecata; family Hydridae; genus Hydra; species Hydra vulgaris. The sequence continues at coordinate 16,626,169 of NC_061167.1, read as the reverse complement.
AAAACTTAATTTTGTGTTATATGTCACGGTTTAAATTGCCATTTTTGACTAGCCATATTAAAATAACAATCATTGACATGATTTCTTAACAGGAAATTAATTCATCCATATATTAAGCCACATGTTTTATTTTTGCATTTTTTATTAGTTAAAACATTTTAAATTTTAAAGGGATCCCTAAGTGCTCCTAACATATGATCTCATATGAAAAAGCATAAAAAAAAAATATGTAAGTTTTTTTTCTTTTTCCCTAAATTGTAATAATAAATGCATGCTAACAAAAAGCAATTGCCGAAATCACTAAAAAACAACTCCATTTTGATTTTATTTTTTCACCATTGAAACTCGATTGTTAGTCGTTAAAAATCACGTTAGTACGTCACAACAACTTTAGAATATCTACTTCGATTTTCAAATAAAAAAAAGTCGTAATTAAATAGTTAAGTTTTAATCAAGTTTTTTAAATTAGTTTTGCAAAAACAGTATAATAGCATTCGGTTGAAAGACGTCGTTAAAAAAAAGTTATTAAGTAATAGTTTTAAATAGTTTAGAACTTATAAAAAAGTCTTACAGGGCTCGTATTAAGCGTATCGCGATCGCGATTGCTACACACACTTTTGTGATTAGTTTTTTCTTAAAAAAAAATATTTCGCGACTCGTTTTTTTTTTGGAGATTAATTACTTTTTTCTAGCTTAGCATTTTTTTTAGACATTCTTCAAAGTAATGTTTTAATCATAAAGAACGTCACACAAAATTTTTTATTCTGAATAGTTAATTTGCTCTTTCGCGCGGAGATTTTCTTTCAACGTAAAACATTTTTGAATTTAAATTACATTAAATCTCTGCGTGGAAAATTTTTACAAGGTCGTTAAAGCGAAAAGTTGAAAAGTTGGTTTTTATCTTTGTTTATCAAAACTTCATGTTTAAAATAACGCTTAATATCGTTAGAGCAAAAAAATTCCTGACTTTTATTTGCATTTTTATACTGTTTGAAAAAAAAAACTAATAAAAAAGAATAAATATATAATTATTAATTAATATATTATTAGTTAATTCTTTTTTATTAGTTTTTTTTATTCAAACAGTAATAAAATGCTAATAAAAACCAGCAATTTTTTTACTTTAACGTTTTTAAGCCTTATTTTAAACATGAACTATAATTCGATTTATTAAACCAAATTTTTTTGTTTTATCTTTTATTGGAAAACTTGAAATAGAAAAATTGAATAAAAACATCAACCATTTAAATGAAAATCTTAATTATATTTAAACTTTTATTAGTCCTTTTTTCAAGAAACAATAAATTATAAAAAACGTGGTATCTAATTTTTTATTAAATTTTTGACGATGTTTTTTGATTTATTGACGATAATTTTTTCCCCCCATTACCGCACATCGGCGCGAGCTATAAGAGAGAGGGGATGGGGGGGAGAGAGCTATAAGAGAGAGGGGAGAGAGCAAAAAAAAAAAATTTATATATATATATATATATATATAAGGAGATTTTTTTCGCGATTAGATTTTTTTGCGTTAATTTGAGCCCTGTCTTAGTTTAATTTCTAATAAAATGTCTATTCAACCTTTTCAATTTGAACCAAAAAAATATAGCAATTTAACATAAATGTTAATTTAACTAAAACATTTTACAATCATTATTTTTTTTATCAAGCAAAAATGAAAGTAACCGTCACTTTTGAAACCATAAAAATTACTGAAATAAATTTATTTTTTTACTAAGGAAATATTTTATATAAACTTTCATATGTCTAATTCAATATTCATTTATTTTTAATTGACTAAAAAGAGTTTAAAATTTGACTTCTATTCATTTTTAGCCGTGGAATTGCCCTTATAACACAAATATATAAATTAATATTATAAAAAAAAAATTTAATATACAAATATATTTTCACAAAATGCTACAAAACTTATTCTTGTAAGTAATTATGTGTTAGTTGAAAAAAAACGACTTTACTTTTAAATTTAATTACCAATTAATAAGTTTGCAATAATGACATTTTGTCTACTTTGTTTAATTTGACGTACTAACGTTAGTTTTTTGAGGCAATAGAGTAAATAAACTTTGGACAAGGCGCATTTTTTTTAATCTAAGAAAGGCGTTTTTTTTAAAATTAAATTTGTTAGTGTGCGTTCATTATTACGTTTTAGAAAAAATAATATACATCAAACATTTTTTTTTTTAATGCTCTATCATATGAGATCATATCTTTATTGCACTTAGGGATCCCTTTAAAAAAGATTTAAACATAAAATTTAAAAAAAGATTTAAACATAAAATTTTTTCATAAAATTAAAACAATATATTGGCTTTATCGAAGGCAAATAGAAAAAATATTAAACCAACCACAAACAATCTTTTAAAATTAATATTACACAAAGAGACTATGGTGTCAAAATATATTTGGTAACTAAAAAATATTAATTTATTAAGAAATAAATGTTAAAGTAATAAGAAAAAAAATATTTTAAATTAAACTGGTCTATTCTAAAAACTGCACCTGCCTATAATAATACTTCCAAAAAATGTATGCTATGCTTGCAAGAAAAATTTGAAATTATTACTTATTTGTATTTGTAACTAATTCAAAAAATTTGAATTAATTTCGAAATGCAGGCACAAATATATATACCTATTAAAAAATTATAAAAACAAATGACCAAATTAAAATTATCCTAATTCTAAAGAATTCTTTAGAATTCACAACTAATTTCTTAATTTAATGCAGTTAATATATAAAGTTACGAACTACAATTATAATATAATTAATTATAACTTTCTGTGTATTAACACTTCCTAAGTACTTTTTTATATATAAATAATTTGGAGTTTTTTGATATATAGACATTCTTCCTGATAAAGCTACAAAATGAGAAACAGCCTGTCTAAGGCAAAATTGGATAAGTGTGTTTAACTTATCTAATTTTGCCTTAGACAACTTATCAAAATTAAATAAGTGTGTTTAAATTTGAGGACCTTTTTCTTTACATTTTTTAATGTTTTTTACGCCAAAGATTGTTTTGCTTTTTGTGAAATAATTGCCAATTTTCTGCTAAAGTTTGCCAGAACGAGGGGGTACCATGGCCCAAAAATTTTTTTCCTAGAATAACCCCTATATATATATACATATATATATATATATACATATATATGTATATATATATATATATATATATATATATATATATATATATATATATATATATATATATATATATATATATATATATATATATATATATATATGTATATATATATATATATATATATATATATATATATATATATATATATATATATATATATATATATATATATATATATGTATGTGTATGATCATTTATAGTCTGTAGTGTATATGTAATAACAGTTTCACAAGGTTTTCAAAGCTCACAATACACCACACTTTTATGATTTTTAAGATATTTTTTTTTTTAATAAGAAAAACGAGTCGTGAAAAAATATAATTGTTATAATAATTTGCCATTTTTTTGAAAAAAAGTGATACTTGCAAAAATGATATTATTTCAGTGCTAGTTTGGCAAATTTTGATTTTAATTTCACATATTTTGGTTATTAACAATAGTCTGCTGGGTACCATTTTTTTTCTTTTAAAAGCAACTAATACTTCATAGTCGGACCAAAAGGAATGCACCAGCAAACATTTTCATTTATTCAAAATTCAAAAAAGAAAGAAAAATGCACTATTAATATAAATGAGCAAACTTTTAGGGAATGGAAATAAACTTTACATATCTTTCAACGGACTTCAACAAGAAAAGTAAAACAAGTTGTAACTTTTTAAAAATGATCAGTGTAAGTAGGATCATTTAATAAATATTTTTTAAAACAGAAATGACTATATATATATATATATATATATATATATATATATATATATATATATATATATATATATATATATATATATATATATATATATATATATATATATATATATATATATATATATATATATATATATATATATATATATATATACTTAGGTTGTTAGGAAAGTTTGTAGAACTCCCCTATAAAAAAAAAATTAAAGAGTTTTTTTAAGTTTTATTTTATTAAATGTTCAAAATAATGTCCATCATTATCTATACAAAGTTTCATCCTTTCAAGCCATTTGTTAACCCATTTAGACCTAGTGATCTGATTTCGGAACACTCAACTCAATTTTTTTTAATTTCTTAATTTCGACACCAGGGTTCATTCTGATCGCTTTGTCAGTGAGAGCAATGCTGTTGCTTTCTTGTGGTCAGTATTTGAATGTGCATAGACATAAAATTCTGTTGCTGTACAGTTAAAAACATTGAAGTATAAAATTTGATTGTTTTTGCAATGTTTTTTTCAACTCCAGGCTTGGTCGGGAAGTGGAAGCGATCGCTCTCGATTGCTGACCACGTAAATAATATTTAGTTGCAAAAAGCTAGCCAGTTTTTTTAGTCGTTTTAAGAACATTTTTAAAAACAAAAACAAAAAAAGCGATAAAGAATAATTGGACCGATGAGAGACAATAACAAAAAAAAAATTAAAGCTAAATAAACTACATTTTTTGAAACATCGCTCTTTTATAATTTTTTAAATAAAATTAAGTGATGTTTTTTATATAAAGTAACAACTTACGATTGTTTAAAAAGGAAAGAAATATTCTTTATTAACAAAGTTTGCAAGTTTTAGTTTTATTTAAGCTAAACTATTTTATAAATAAAAAAGTTTATTTTTTTAATACCTATTTTATGTTTTACGTAGTTAGAAAAGTTTAACATATTTGAAGCAATTCTTTTTAGTAAGATAAACAAAAAAAAAATTAAATCATTGAATTACTATAGAAATTAAATTAACAAGATAGAAATCAACTAAAAAGGTTAAAAATACTTAATGACGAGGAAGCGAAACTGCTTCACAATATCACTGGTGATGTTTAGTGAGTGGGCTTTTAATTTTATTAGTATTTTAGTATTTAAAGCAGAAAAAAGTATAACGAGTTTTAAGAATGGCAACTCAGGTGAAAATAATTAGAGTTAGTAAACCAATATCTAGAAACTTTTCTTTGTATCTAATTATTTGCTATAAATATGTGTGTTCTGTCGTACGCGGTGCTTGTTCATCTGCGAGTTACTTCGTATGCATTGTTTGTGTTTAGAAACCAGAAACTTCTTATATGTTTGTTAAATAATTAATTTTATTAATTTGGACAATTATAACTTCATTGAAAACGCAAATATTTTTGTAAGTCTTTGTTTAAATTATAAAAAATTGCTTTAAAAGATGCATTACAGATCCACAATTACATTTACATGAAGAATACATACTTTTTAAATAAAAAATAAGAATATACTAATAAAATCTATAATTTATAATAAACTTTTAAAATTTTGACAATTTAATTAATATATCTTTATAACATTTATTTTTGTAAACAAATAATATATATTCTCAAAACAATTTATGCTAGAAATCTCAAAGCGTAATAAATCGTGAATAATACAATTTCTAAAACATTTCAACAGAATACTGTATTTTTTGAACCAATAGAACTAGTTTGTTCGTTAATTTGGTGGGTTTTTAGTGTTCGTGAATATTCTTTTTACTCTTTCGCACCAAGATATTTTGAGAACATTCAAGATGTTTATGTTTCCATGTATGTCCGTAAAACAATAATTTTTTGTTTTGTACATAAACTTAAATATTCTCAAAACGACTAAAAAACCTGGCCAGTTTTTCGCAATTAAATATAATTTCCATGGTCAGTATTCGAGAGCGATCACTCCTGCTTCCCGACCAAGCCTGCAACTCATGTAAGTATTACTTTTACTTTTTTGGTTCTATAAACATATTTTTTGGTCATTTCTTATCTTCTGGATATACACTAGCGTGTTTTAGACACAGTACACAGAATTTTTTTTTTTTTTTGTCATAATGATTGGTTCCTAAAATGAGGTGTTCATACAGGGTGGATGAAGCATTTATGTATGTACATATTTATGTATGTTTTTATTCATTTTTTTATGTATGTATGTATGTAGTTGTATGTATGAGGAAACTACCCCCACCCGCCATAGCTCTGTCAGTAAATTATACAAATGGGGGGGGGGAGGAGAGGGCAGGGGGGTAGAGTCACACACAAATCATTCACACATTATATGTATAATTGAAAAACTAATTTTATAATAACTTTTTTGTTTCTTATTGGAATGATATAAAACAGGCATATAGCCAGGGGGGGCTAGGGGGCCATACCCCCCAGTATTCTTTGCCCCCCTCCCCTCTATCAGCTTTACAAAGTACATAATTTACTTTGTTTGGTTGCAAAACAACAATTATAATTTAAAAAATAAAATAAATATATATTTATTCTAATTGTAATTTTAAATATGGAACTTCATAGAATCAAAAAAAAAAATTTCAATAAATTAAATTTAAAACATTCATAAGTCAAAAAAACTCTTTTTTTATTTATTTTGTTTTTATTTATTTCTTACAGATCTTACCCAAGATGCCTAAGACCTAATAAATCATGGAACTTCTAGAAGAAGAAGATAATATTGAAGCAAGTGCTATAATCATTGAGCCATCTGTAAACGCAAATGTGACTAATTCAGATGAAGATTCTGGAGATGAAGAGGGTGGAACTATAAATAACTTACCAGGTTCTTTACTCCGAGCACCTGCTCATTTAGTCAATGATGGTAATTTTATTTCCAACTTAGATGAAGAAGATGTTTCTATTTCTACTGTGCAGGAACTTCCCAAAGTGAAAAAAATAAAACTCTCAAAAGTCACACGTAAATGGAAAAATAAAGACTTGAACATCTGACCCATAAAAGGAAGAATAACACCACCTCAACAGATAACAGCAAAAACTCCCACAGAAATTTTTGAACTTTTTTTAGATGACAAAGTTGTAGAAATGATTGTGACATATACAAATTTGTACGCTTCTGGAAATGGATTAACTCTTGGCTTGAGTAATTCAGAGTTCAAATGCTTTTTAGGCATAATTATTTTGAGTGGCTATGTCCCACTACCAAGACAAAGAATATTTTGGGAGCAAAGACCTGATACCCATAATAAAATGGTCAGTAGTGCCATGAGGCATGATGGATTTTCATCAATTTTTACAAACTTGCATGTTTCTAATAATGCAAACTTAGGCCAGGAGGACAAATTTGCAAAAATACGACCTCTAATTTCTGAACTAAATAAAAGATGTTTGAAATTTACTTCAATGGAAACAAACATCAGTTTTGATGAGTCTATGGTTCCCTACTTTGGTTGTCATGGGTGTAAACAATTTATTCGAGGCAAACCTATTTGATTTGGTTTCAAATTTTGGTGTGGTGCAACACCACTAGGATACATCTGTTGGTTCCAACCATATCAGGGTAAGAATCCTAATACACAATTTCAAGAATACGGTGTCGGTGCATCGGTGGTACTTCAATTTGTTGAGGCACTAACAGAGGAGCATCCTGGAGAATATAATTTCATATTTAATAATATTTTTACCAGCATTTCTTTACTTGATGAGCTCACATCAATGGGCCATCATGCGACAGGAACTGTGAGAAAAGATCAAATTGATAAGCCTCCACTTGATTCAAATGAAATTATGAAGAAAAAAGAAAGAGGTGCGTTTGACTACAGAAGTGATAATAAAGGCAATATTATTTGCAAATGGCATGACAACAGTGTAGTCACTGTTGCTTCATCAGCAGCTAAAATCAATCCTATTGGTCTAGTGAATCTTTATTCACAAAAAGAAAAAAAGAGAATTCAGATTCAACAGCCTCACATGATAAAATTATACAACCAATATATGGGAGGAGTCGACAGAGCTGATGAAAATATAGGGCAATATCGAGCATCCATACGTGGAAAAAAATGGTACTCAAGCCCTCTGTTATTCTGTTTTGAAGTAATTTTACAAAATGCTCGGCAACTACACAGAACAATAGAAGAAAAGCCTTTAGATCTACTGGAGTTTCATCGACGTATAGCATCCAATTATCTGGAAACCTATGGTCAACCTGCAGAAACTGGAAGAAAGACCATCACAGAAGTGTAACATTGATTCAAGATATGATGTTCTGAATCATAATATAGTAAATCAAAATAAACAAACATGTTGTCGACAATGCCATAAAAACACAACATTCAAATGTGAAAAGTGTAATGCTGCTTTCCATATCAAATGTTCAACCAAATATCATACTCATAATAAGTAAATATTTTTTGTGATTGTATTTTTTTGTAATTTTATATTTGTAATTATATTTATGGTAATAAATATAACAAGATTTTTTTAGTATCTAAAAGTGACCAAATAATTATGAAAAAAGAGTACGTATATATGTATATTCTTCTAATGTCATGAGAATGTAGTCCATAAACCTAGTGTTCCGATTTCGGAACACCTTGAATTTCAAAAACTAGAAAAAATTAAAAAAAAATTACTTGAAACAATTTTGTTTTTACACCATTTTATGCAACATATATGAATATCCAGGCTTGGTCGCGAAGCGGGAGCAATCACTCTCGAATACTGACCACGGAAATTATATTTAGTTGCAAAAAACTGGCCAGGTGTTTTAGTCGTTTTGAGAACATTTAAATTTATGTACAAAACAAAAAAATTTTGTTTTACGGACATACATGGAAACATAAACATCTTGAATGTTCTTAAAACATCTTGGTGCGGAAGAATAAAAAGATGATTCGCGAACACTAAAATCCCGCCAAATTAATGAACAAACTAATTCTATTGGTTCAAAAAATACGCTGACTAACAAAATAAAGTTCAAGAGTTTTGTTTTTAAAATTGTATTATTATTTTGAGAGTTTTTATAAATTGTATTACGTTTTGAGATTTCTAGCATATATTGTTTTAAGAATACTATGGCTATCAATACTTTATCAATACTTTTTTGCTTTATCAATACTATGGCTCTTTCTCGGAGCCACATCTGCAAAGCCGTAAATCTTATAAACTAATATTATTTGTTTACAAAAATAAATGTTTTAAATATATATTATTCAAATTGTCAAAATTTTGAAAGTTTTTTAAAAATTATAGATTTTATTAGTATATTCTTATTTTTTATTTAAAATTAAGTGTATTAAATGTAATTTTGTGTATCTGTTTTTTATCATAATGAAACCTTTTAAAGCAATTTATGATTTAATTTGTAAACAAAGACTTGAAAACTTGTTATACTTTTTTCTGATTTAAATACTAATTAAAATTAAAAAGCCTACTCGCTAAACATCATCAGCGATATTGTTAAGCAGTTTCGCTACCTCATCCTAAAATATTTTTAACCTTTTCAATTGATTTCTATCTAGTTAATTTAATTTCTATAATAATTCAATGATTTAATTATTTCATTTGTCTTACTAAGAAGAATTGTTTCAAAATGTTAAACTTTTCAAACTACGTGAAACATAAAATAGGTATTAAAAAAATTAACTTTTTTATTTATAAAATAATTTAGCGTAGATAAAACTAAAACTTGCAAACTTAGCTAAACAAAGAACATTTGTTTCCTTTTTAAACAATCGTGAGATGTTACTTCATATAAAAAACCTCGCTTAATTTTATAAAAAAATTATAAAAGAACGATGTTTCGAAAATATTTGTTCTAAACGTAATTTATTTTGATTAAAGTTTTTTGCGTTAAAAGATATTTTTTTTTTTTTTTTTTTTTTGTAATTAATCTTTAGCGCATTTTGTTTTGCGTTTGAAATGTTCTCGAAACGACTAAAAAATCTGGCCAGCTTTTCGCAACTAAATATTATTTTCCTGGTCAGCAATTGAAAATGATCGCTCCCACTTCCCGACCAAGCCTGAATATCACTAAAAAATTCACTAAAAAAAACCTTCGGTCTGAATAGGTTAAACGTTTTTTTACACTCTTCTTTAGGTATACTTTCAAGTAGCTTCGTTATGCGGGTTTTTGGCTGTCGACGTCAGTATCGTCATCAAGATTTTTTTTTACCAAGTCGAATAGCCAATAATCAGATGGAGCTAAGTCTGGTGAGTATGGTGGGTGGTGAATTATTGTAATTCCAGCTCGGTTTAGACAATTTGCGACGGTTTGAGCTACTGTTGGGGTCAAGCGTTATCATGAAGAAATTTGAAATTGTGAGTGCCCGTTTTAGGTCTTTGCTTATTTAATTTGCATACAAGAGGTTTCAAACAATTTTTTATATAATATTCGCTAGTAATGGTGTCTCCCTTTTTAACATAACCCAAATGAACAACACCTGTTGTTTTGAAGAAGATGTAAAACATGCTTTTCGGCTGAAACCTATCGCATCTTACTATAGTTCTTGAACTTTCACCTTCACCAACCCAAGAAGCGTTAGATGACTTGTGTTCAACTTGTCTCAAATAAAACAATGACTCATCCCCTGTAACAATACCGCATTGTGCCCATGGGTTGTTTCTGAAAAAAGCTAAATTTTCCTTACATGCTGCAACTCGAGTTCGATCCCCACCACGTCCCTGGTAGTACCGCGCTCAACTCGTTTCTCCACATAGCGGCCTTGTTCGTCAAGATTTGTGTGTCGGAGTTATAGAGTTGAGAGAGGGTTATAGCCACAAAATAAGTAGCCTCCTCATCTGTAGTGGCCTTCTCAGCTTTGAGGAGGTGAAGTAAAATAAAAAAAATTTAAAAAAATAAAAAAAAACTCTATTTTTTTGATTTTCATCGGTTAACTTGTGGGGTATCCAATGTGAAGTTAGTTTTCTTTTTTTAAGTGCGTTGTGAATGATTTCATTAATTGTAAAATGATTAATTGATGTCAAGGCTTCAATTATATCATGTGTTGTATGTGGATTTTCTTCAATAATGGCCTGCACACGTTCAATATTCTCAGCGTGAAAACCCTAAAACCATATATTCGTATACGTGGTTTTAGGGTGCCCTGAGCGAGGATCATCTTCAAGACTCTCTCTACCATCTTTAAATAAAGTAGCCCACTTGGCAACTGTACTATATTTTGGAGCTTGGTCACCATGAACTAAAACCAATTCATCAGTTATGGCTTGTGCTAAAACTCCAAGTAAAGCACGAGTTTTAATATATGCTCAGTATTCAAGTTTTTCCATTTTTAATTTTTTTCTTTCAAACATATATAATAAAATTTAAATAACTCTTTAAATAAACATTCAAAATATTTCAACAAGTATTTAAAATGTTCATAATTAAACACAGTTTAAGATGGTATATAAATATTTAATTATTTCCTGCCTTATTGTAAAAAAAATTATTCTTGCAATAATGTTGAGTCATTTAGAAGTTCTGGAGGTTGAGTTAAGTTGTCACTTGTGCGACACTTTATGGTGCCATAAATATCTATCCTTTTTACATATTGCTTTAGTATGTTTGACAAAACATTGCAAAACATTCTGAATTTTCACATTGGTATCAATCAGTTTTTTGAACTGTAGAAACTTTGCTCTAAACTTTATGGCATTTTTACTATTAACTTGGTTTGCTTTTGTTGTTGTTGTTGTTGCTGAAGTCACTGTTGTAGTTTGAGTTATTTGCTGCTCAAAGTTTATCAAAAATAATAATAACGTTATGTTTCCATTGCTTTTTGCTTTGCTACTTATGTATTGTCAGCATCTTTCAATTATTTTAGATTTATTAAGACAATACCCTTCAAGCTTTGGCAAGTCAACATTTTTATGTGTGTGTGTGTGTTGATTTGTGTTAATGTGTTGGATGCAAAGCATTAGTTGCAAAGCTGTTGCAAACAATTTGGCAGATTAAAATTATTTTCAAATTTCCTTTTGAATAGCCAGAGTTACTACAATGTTAAAGGTTAACTGAAAGCAAGTTTACTTTTTTAGCTGATGTAATACAGGTGCTGGTAATGTTAGTGGTGTTGGCACTGGCATAGATTCTGGAAGTTAAGATGGCAGAGCTTCAAATATATTAGCAAGTTCCAATTTTGAAAATTTTAAAACCAACAATTTTAGTGATATCAAACAAAAAAAATAAACCAATCTATTTAATTAATAAACATTAATTAAGAGAATTAAAAAAACAAAAACTTTACTTTTGTAAATATTCATCTATATTTGGTTAAATTTTGGTGAACTTAACAAATTGTAATTTGAAATATTACACTTTAATTTCTAAACTTAATACTTTGAATAACTCCTACAATAATAAACATGCACATGTAACTGAAAAATAAATATTTTCTGCTTTTTTAAAATAGAAAATTAGTTAATTATATTAGTTAATATATATATATATATATATATATATATATATATATATATATATATATATATATATATATATATATATATATATATATATATATATATATATATATATATATATATATATATATATATATATATATATATATATATGTATATATATATATATATATATATATATATATACACACACTTGAAAATAAATTCAAACCTCAGTAGGATTATAGTCTTCCCTAACATCATCTTCCATAATTTAAAAAACACTAATACTTTTCATTGAATTGAAAGTTGTATTAATTAACTTTTCATATAACTTTTAATTTATGTCTGTAAATTTAGTGTTTATTTACTTAAGAAAAAAAAAATAATAACTTTTTTAGTCGAATTCATTTTACGAAACATTGTCTGTCAATGTAGTAAACAAATCCTATATGTCGGTCATTATTCCGTGAGCTCGACGGATGTTATATAGACAGAGTTGTAGGATGTGTGTCCACGAAGAACTGACGTACTAGTTTACTTTATTTATTGATTTATTCTTCTATTTTTCTTTTTCTATAAGTTATTATAATCATTAATTTTTCATTTTTACTTGAATAAAGTAGTTTGATATTGAATGATAATTATTTGAGTGAGATTAAGTTAAAAACAAGTTGGATTATTCAATAGTCTGGCTAAAAAATTTTCACTTGTTTGAATGAAAACAAGACATGTCTTCAATTTTAAACTAAAGATATTAAGCGTTTTTTGCTGTAATTTGGTGTACTAAAGAGGGATCTTATTGATGATTTTTAAATAGTATTTATTTTTTCCAGAACGTGCTATATTTATATAGATGTAGGCAGGGCCGGCGCGAGTAGATGTTAAGTTAACGGAAGAGGGAGGGGGGAAAGGCTAGTGCCGCAAGTATTTGCCGACTTTAAAAAAAGGTCGATTTGCCGACAACTTAAATATTAAAGTTTTATACTTTTTTTGCTTTTATACTTGTTATTGCTTTTATATACAGGCAATTACAAGTTAAGTTTAATCTTTTAATTGAATATTCAATTAAAACTCAACATAACTTTCACATGACAAGTAAAAAAGTATACAAATACATATATCAATGATATTATGTGTATTTATATACCCTAAATGTGTATTAAATGACTTAAAGGAACTTAAGATAAAATAAGTTTTATGATAACCCGTTACCGTTACGAATAGCATTTTTTGAAAACCGTAGAGATTACGGTGCGTAAAAACCTTAATATCTAAAGGAAATAAAAATAGTAAAAAGTATTAAAGTTTTAAAAAGCCAATACTTTATAAAAAATATAGTATTTCAATAAAGTTAATAGGTTCAAACCATCAATATTCTATACCGTACACAAATCCATAAAACACCTAGTTTGGTAAAGAGGTTTTTTGCCACATTTTTAAATTTTACTGACCGATTGTTAAGTCCAGAAAGAGTAAGGCTAGGCAAATATTTTTTAAACAATATAGCTATAATGTATAAACCAGTTTTATTCTATTTACTGCTGTTTCAACTTTATGAAACAAATCTGAAATAATTTGGCTAAAGATGCTTTTAGTGTAGATATTGTATAAGTGTGGGTAGGCCCAGTAGCGTGTCAAGAGTAACATTAAATACGCTCACCTCAAAACTCTTTAATTCGTCTTCGTGGAAGTGGGGATTGTTCATCGACTCACCCTAAAGTGTGTTTCTTTTCCTTGTCCTCTTCTCAACAAAATTTTAGAACTCAAACCAAACTATCCCAGAGGTTGTCAGCTTCGCTTCTTAGAGAATTTATGGCCAAGAAGAATGTTGTCGGTCAAGATCATTGATTAGAATCTTTAAAAACTTTGTCTCGTTGTCCAAAGAAATGCTTTCTGATTGAAGGAGGCAGTCATTGTTGACACATAGAGTCTTGAACCAGAAAGAAGTCAAAACAATGAATTTAAATGATTGATTCCACTTTTTGAGGGCCTTAACTAGAGTCAGTTGATGATCTTCTAAATCAAATTCTTAAAGAAATTGCAGTGACTTCAGTATTTCTTTTGGTCGTTTTGACAATGGCCGCGCAGCCTGTATGCGCCCACTTTATCTTGTTTGAGAGGTTTGTTAAAGAAACATCCCAGTTACTTCAGCCAAAATTTTTTAGCACATGGGCTACTACTAAAAAAGTTACTAGAACGATTGAATGTTGCCAAAATAGTTCTTGACTTTAGTAGAGGATTCAGCAGAATGAACGTTAACTAGATTGAGACTATACGCACTGCAAGGCATGTGCAAAGCTTGAGGTTCTTTTTTTGGAGAATGATAGCCTGCACTCTTTCATATACACTGGACTTGTTAGCACCGTTACCATAGTCATGACCTCAACAGTAATTTAAATCAATTTGACTTTGATCCAAAGCATCTATAACTAGATTTGCAATGTCAGAATCCTTTTTGTTTCTCCAGATTTTTTACGTTCAGAAAACTTTTATAAAAGAGCACATAGTATACTATCTGCTTTTTCAAATTCTAAATCAATCCCGGTCTGATTTTTTAAGGTTTCAAAAGCTTATTTTCAAACAATGTAGTAATTTCTGTGATGAACACTAAACTGGTGGCTTTTTAAACTTTTCTTCTAGTTTTTGCCAGTTATCTTTTATTCCACCATTTTACATCAAGAGGAAAGTCTGAAATCCAGGGCTAAAATTATGTTTTTGTATGAAAATTGCGCAGAAAAAACAAAAAAAATGCTTTGGCAGTTCCACTTCAGATGAGCCAGTCTTTGTTGATCTTCTCTCCATTGAGAGAATTTTCGTAAAAAACGGAGGCAGGAATTTTTTTTTTTCTAGAATCTCTAGGAAAAAGTGACAGATTTTGAGGTGGTTCCTTTAGTATGACTAGATTGTGTTAGACTTGAGATAAAACTCACTTACACAAAGCGGGGTTATTTCCTTTTGCTTGATCACTCAGTTGAATTCCCTTGTAATCCTAAATTAAAACAGCATTTGAGAATTATGGTATGTTTTTAACATTTGCAGATATTAAATAATTTGTTATTAATATCTGCGGATATTTCATGAAATAATAATGCGTCCCAAACTCACCAGATTAATATCTTCTTCTTCAGAGATCGTTGAAAAATCTTAAATAGAAGATGACTTTCTTGGATTCAAGGGTTTATCAACACTGTTGGTTGCATTTTCTATCTTAAAAAAAATTGTTTTAATAGTTTTGGGATGAAATTATATAGATACAATTGCGAATAAAAAAATAAAGCAATTAACCTATACCTTGACTACTTGGTCTGACGTAGAGTTATTTTATGCTTTTTTTTTTTGAATTTTATCAAAGCCACGCTCTACTAGTTTCTTGTTGTTTTCTTTTACAATTTTTTTCTGTAGCTTTTTTTCTGCATTTGAAAGCATAATTTAGGGACCCTAAATCATGCTTTTAAAAACTGGACATGTCGTTTTTACTCTAAGAATTTTAATTTTATTTAAATTGAAGCGATTGCAAGCAGTCCTTTTACGCTGAAAAAATTGAAATTGTGAATTTTTTCTCCCAATTGTGAAATTTAATTTAACCTGATTTCAAGTTTATCATGTTACAAAAATTTAACAAAATATCTTAAAAAAAAAGTCTTTTTTGTTTTAAATCGTTTTTTGCAAAAAGTTATGCAAAAAAAAATCTTACTTTTTTTCTCTCTTGACAATTGTTAAAATAATCATTAAAATGCTCTCAAAATATTACAAGCCCGTACTGCAGATCGGGTCGATAGGTGCAATCAACACGGCTTTTCGTACCAATTATTCCTTGTTTTGCTCACTTTTTGCTATACACATTAACTATTATATTTATTTGCTAATATGAACTACCTCGTTTTTCAAAACAACTCCCCCTAAAAATTTTCAAGGTACAGACTTGTATTAGATATAAGAAGTTTAACTCTTTTGATAATCCTTAAACTTACGTAATTAAAGCATGCGTCTTTAATACGTTAATTGCAGCTATCAAAGGTCTTACTTATATCTAAACAACTTAGGGTGGAGCTATTTTGTTTAAAATCAAAAGTATCCAAATCTAAAAGATTTTGATACTTTTAGACATAATTGCATGATAGACGTAATTGCATTCAAAGATTTTTGTCAAAATAGGCATAATACATATTTGCAATAGTTATTTAAATTGCTTAATAATTTTTATAACATATTGGTGAAAACTGAAAAGTACGTTTCTACTTTTCCAATTTAATGGTTCTTTTTTGACAGCATTTTTTTAAATGAAATAGGGGAGATCTAAATAAATTTACAGTTTAAAATTATTTGTATTGGCTTTTGAATAGGGCTTAGCAATTAGCGCTTTCTGATATGATTAGCATAGAGAACCTATTTTTCTTTATCTGTGATAACGTTGTCAAGCCAACTCATAGTATGCTTTTGGATAGCAAAAAGTACACTTGTTTATGCAAATCATAAGGAACGCAAACGCTTTGTTTTAAGCAAAACCAAGATGATTCAGATGACGTTAAATAGTGATATAGCGACACTCAAGAGTACTTGCTAGGCAGAGTGCAAATTATATATATATATATATATATATATATATATATATATATATATATATATATATATATATATATATATATATATATATATATATATATATATATATATATATATATATATGCAAAAAAAATCGTACATTTAAAAAAAATCATAATTTTAAAGATTGCATCAAAAAAATGAGTTATCCGTTAAAATATTTGAAATTTTTTTTTAGATATCTTATCGAGTGTTGTTTTAAAAATTTGTTTGTGTATTGGTGAAATAATTGCTTTTCATACCTATCGAATTTACCACAATTGATCTAATGATGCATAAAATTGAAAAAAAATCGTACGCTGACAAAATAGGTCCTTATTTTAGCATAAATCGAGCGAATTAAACGATCAAACTAGTTAGTAAAATTGAAAATAGTAATTTTTTAAGTTTTTTAAGTGTTTCATCAGAATAGCATCAAGAAAGCTATATTTGTCTTTCCATCAACAAAGCCTCATAGTTGATTTAAAAAATCAAGAAAAATCCTACCATCAGATCAAAAAAGAGGAATTCCTTTTATAACAGTGTCTTTAATTGTTAAGAAGCATAATCTAATTGGAACCGTTGCTAGTGTGACTGGCAGAAGACGAAAACGCAAGACCACCAGTGCAATTGATCGCAGTATCACCATTAATGTGAAGAAAAACAGATTTTCTTTTGGTAGCTAAAAGAGCTTTGCAAGCTCTAGAAGATCACAATATCACAATAAACCCCTCAAACAATTAAAAATTGTTTGAGGGGAGAAAGAGAACAAGGATATAGTGGGAGAGTAGTTCGAAAAAAACTTTTTTAACTCCAAAACAAATGAAACGTTAATTAGAATTTGCAAAGAAGAACAAAAAAATGCCGATGTCATATTAAAAAAAAATTTTGTGGTCAGATGAGTCAAAATACAATCTCGTCTCATCGATGGAGTTCAGAAAGTGTGGCAAAAAATAGAAGAAGCTTATATATTAAATTGTTTGCGAGGTAGTGTAAAGCATGGAGGATGGTTTGAGTTAGTATTAGTTAAAAAGGACTAGGGAAATTAATATTTATTGATAAAAAAAATGGATGCTTCAATGTATGGTGAAATTCTTAAACCCAACTTATGACCATCTACTAAAAAATTGAGAATGGAAAACGATTTTATACTACTGAAGGATAACGATCTAAAACATGCTGCTAAAAAAACAAAGGTATACTTTGACACAAATAATATAAATGTTTTGGAATGGTCATCTCAAAGTCTGGACTTGAATCTTATAGAAAATTTGTGGTATTTTTTAGACAGAAAAATTGGTAACCGAGCATTTAGACGCAAAGACGACTTGAAAGAAGCTATAATGAGCGCACAGGATAATATAACAACAAAAAAGACTCAAAATTTGGTCAAGCCACTGCCAAATCTTCTAGCTGAGACCATCAAGGCCAAATAAGGCCCGACTCGATACTAATTTCCTTGAAGTTTGATTAATTTGACATTATTTTTGAACTGTACGATTTTTTTTTTGCAGTCAATTTTATGCATCATTAGATCAATTGTGTAAAATTCAATAGTTATAAAAAGCAATTAACTCACAGTAATACACATAAATTCTTTAAAAAATACTTGATAAGATATTTTAAAAAAATTTCAAATATTTTATGCTTTCTATATATATGTGGAAAATATTTAAATATATATGTAATATATTAAATAATCTAAAAATATACTAAATAAATTGTTATTGCATCAAATTTTTCCGGTTATATTTTCTGTAAAATTTTTTATATTTCTTAGAAACTCCGAAAAAAAACTTTTTTTTGTATATTGTCATGCTGGATTATTACACAGGTCAACAAAAAAAAAAAAAAAAAATTATTATTATTATCATGATATTAAAATATTATTATCCTAATAAAATTACGATAATATTATTAAAATATTATCGTAAAGTTACAAATTTAAAACGTTCAACAAAATAATAATACCTGATTTAAAATAAAAATAAATTTGACAGCCGGAAATATCCGGTAGACATTTCTTACTAAAAAATCAAAATAAATTGTAAAAAATACTAATTTTAGAAACAAGAAATATAAAAATAATAAAATAATTATTATTGGAAATTGTGTTTAACGCTAGAGAAATATTAAGGTGTGGTATTATATTTTGTTTTTAAGAGTTGGAAATTGTCGGCATCATTTTAAGTAGTAACAAAAAGTTTAACAAGGGTTTAATTATTTTTTTACACACCTAATAGAATTTTTTTTTTCTTTTCCCATATTTTGGACCATCTATAAAATGGGACCAGTGATATTTTTGTTCGGAAAATAATTTTAGTTTTAGTTTTTATTCAGTTTAGAGGCAAAGTTTTTAGTTCTAGTTCTTATTCAGTTCAGTAAATAAATTTAGTTCTAGTTTTTATTCAGTTTATCTTAAAATAATTTTAGTTTTAGTTTTTATTTAGTTCAATTTTCGTTTGTCGTATAAATTTTTTATCTCATCTAATTATAATTTAGTATAATTTATAAATAATATAGGCATATATAACTAAAAGAAGTAAGTCTTAGTTCTATAAACAAACAAAAAAATGAGAACTTAATTAAATGTAATACACCCAGTCCCATGGCTAGAAGTTTAGAGCCCCGCCCACCGCCCTTAATAAAAAACACAACAACAACCTGTCCTTATTGCTCTAAAACTTAAAAAAATTTCAATTATTAGGTATAAAAAAAACTCCTCAAATTTGGTAACAATAAAAACTAATAAATAGTTATTGTATAGACTTTAATAATTACTCATATATTTTACAAATAAAGGGCCTAGTGATTATATGATTATCACCTAGACTAGATGAGAATTTAGTTTTAAGAAAACTCGCATTTCCAATGACGCTGACATTCGATTTCTCCGTCCATTTGTGAGCAAGCCACAGATTGAAAAAAGTCTTTCAACATATGCTTGAGTTGCAGGAGCTGCAATGAGGTCTTCAGCTAATGGTGCAATATGTGGGTAAACAGCACGTCTCATCTTCCAGAAATTTAAAGCATTTTGGCACATAGAGCTGTTCCTTATTTCAATAAAATATTTGTTGAGTTCATTTTGTGCTTCATTACCTGGAATAAGCTTTATTTTTTCTTAAAATTTCCATTTTGTTAATCCATTTATTTCTGGAGCAATCTCAACAGAAAGAGTAGATGCACCTGCTAAAGGTAAATCATGTTGCACCGATTTTTTAGCCTCTGACAAAATGTATTTCTTTGCACACTCTCTGATTTGTGTATGCTCATTACCTAAAAGAGCTATTGCACATGTGGGGTCAAGTAGACATGCGGCACATGGCAGTGGATTAAAATTAGGATCGTTTGGCTGCAAAAGAACGGCAAAACGACGGCGTAGATCTTCAAGCATTTTAACTGCTACATCTTTGGCATCTCCAAATTGCTCAAGGTGACATTCTAAATTAAGTATTGAAGGTATAACACTGGATAGTGAAAGTGCATCCGTCTGAAGAATATCAGTTTCATTGGCAAAAGGTTCTAAAAGATTGACAAAATCCTGAAGCATTATCCATTCGCTATTGCCAAGTGAATCAATGTTAAGGTCTCCAAGCACTTCGTTGATAGATGTCTTTATTTCAAGAAATCTCCGAACCATAAAGTAAGTGCTGTTCCATCTTGTAGAACAGTCGCTGATCACAGTCTTACTACATTTGTTGATAATTTTTTTCCAATGCAACAGAAGATTTGCGAACTTTTCCCACTAATCCACGTACCTTCAAAAGTAAGCCATGATATTTACCATTATATGCAAGTTTTACAACTAGCTGTATAACATGTGCAATGCATCCCAATCTTCTAAATGCTACGTTTTCTAATACATCAACTATCAAGTCAACATGTTTCCACTCTTCACTATTTTTCATATTCTCATCGTCTTCCTGATCTGTTGTCTGCTCTTCATTAACCTCACTTTCTAATTCAATAAGTATATCACGTTCAGCTTGAGCTTTCATTCTCGACAACTTTATGCCTTAGACCATGTTTGCTCTATTGTCCGAAATAACAAGCAATATTTTTTCTCTGGAAATATTCCAATATTTTAGGCATTTTTCAAAACAATTAGCAATTTGTTCACCTGTATGTGGATGTTTCACAAGATACAAATTAAGCAGAGCATGTATTGGTTTTTCGTATTTGAAGTGAAAAAACAAACCGAAATTCCTAAAAAGGACGCAGTAAAACCTTTTTTAGTCCAGCCATTAAGGCATATTGTGAAGCGCCTGCCTTCAGATATGAAGTCACGAAGTTTTCTCGTTAAAACAGTAAATTCTTCATTAAGTAGGCTAGTAATTTTGGAAGAAGCAGGCAATGAAAATTTATAATCCAAGGTATTAACTAACTTTCTAAAACTCGCATTATCCACCAATGTCACTGGATTACATGTTGCAATTATCATTTGAATAAGAGAGTTTAGTCGAATTTTATGCTTGTGTGAATTAATAGGCCATGCGGTATTCCTACGATTAATGCATTGAATCAAGGTCTGGTTCTGATTTGAGGACGATTCTAAAAGAGTGGGTCCATTTTCATCCACTGCTTTTCTTTTTATCCCTGTTTGCTTTTTTTCACTTAATTTCTTTAATTCCAACTCTTCCAGCTCAACGTGTACAGACTTATGGTTTCTTGCTAAATGTAGCTAGAAAAAAATAAACATATTTATATAATTTTTTGTTTGTATATTTATATGTTTATTTATCTATCTGTTTATCAATGAATGTATAAATAAGTTCGTATACGTTATTGAATAATTACTCTAAAATGATAAAAATGAGTCGTTTGTTTCAAAATGAAAACATATCCTCTAACAGATAAACTAACTTTAAGATTTGTTGGGTTCTTTCCACACAACTTTGTATTGCATACTTTTTCACCATCAAGTAAAACTAAACATACTGATTTGTCGGATGACGCATCGTATTTAAACCATCTCCATACTGAACTATTCCTCTTCCTACCAGCAAAAAGTTTACTCAAACTCATCGCGTAGTTGTGTTGGTCTTACAGTTTGATTTTTTTTAGTTCGAGAAAATATATTCGAACTAAACTTATTCGAACTTAATTGAATAAAATTCAATTAAGGTATAAGACCCCTCAAAAAAAAAATTATTAAAAAAAGTTTTTTAACAGAAAAACAATTTTATCTTGAGAAACAACTAGATAAAAAGATTTTAAAAAATACAAAATAAATTTATTAATTGTCATGGCTACCAAGCAAAATGGCCGACATTCAAAAATATTTAAGTTACCCCGGCCAAGCTATCTCAGTAACTGAAAGCATGTAGGTTATGAATTTTTGGAATATGGTTAATAACATATTGATCTACAAACTGAACTAAAATTATTTAAAAAAACTTAGTACTTGACCTATAATAAAATTTTCAAAATGGCGTACTAAAAATATGATTTTTTTGTAACTTGAAACTTCTATAAATCAAAAACTCTTGATTGCATTAAAAAACTTTTAGTTCCAATTGTACAACCAGATGCAATAAACATTTGGTGAAATTTTCATACAAATTTAACTTACGGTTAATGAGATAGGATGGCCGGGAGGTCAAAAATTTACATTTTGAGAAAAACTCGTTTGAATATTATATTCATAAATTTTCATAATATTTTCTCTCGTATACTCAATTGAAAAACTTTTATTTATATGAACATGAACCAGGGTCATAAAGACATCCTTCTTGATCATTCTCTGCATCATCCTTTTTTTTTTTTGCATCCACGAATAACTTTTCGTCGCTTTTTAGATGTAATCCGATTTTGATATTCTGCAAAAATTAGGCGCTTTTTGTTCATGGTTGAACAGCCTTGGAGAGTATAAATACCAGGAATCATATTCAACTTTTCAAACAAAAGTATGCTTGCTTTTCTTCCAATATTAAAATTTGAAACAGCATCATAAACTCCTAACTCCAACTGCGTTAATGAAACATACTTTGTTTTAGGTATGCGCTGCCATATCATTCCATTAAAACTTTCATTCTGGTTTTGGGTTTTACCATGAAGGCATTTTTTTAAGAGTTCTTCTTGAGATAAATCTATATATATAGGCTTTAGATGACTGACAACTGAGAGTGGAAGACCAGCACCTGGCTTGTAGGTAGACGTTAAATTAGCTTTATCCTGTTTATAACGACACCAACTATTGATGCCATCTGGGCAATGAGCATGCCAATTATTTTCAGCTGATGATGCAACATGAAACAATGTTGCAAGTATGGCCTTTTTCATACCTTCTAAATCATTGGCATTTTGCCTAACAGCAATTCCATAGTAGTTTTGTAGGCGATCAATTATAGCATTTGTTAATTTGCCTTTGCCTCCAAGTCCTTTTACATTTTTTTTCAAAATTCGCAATCTGCTACCAACACGTTTCTGTACATGTCCAACACACTCCAACTTACACACTGTTATACCAGGATAAGTATCTTTAACATACGAATAGCTTTTACAATCACCGTCACCATAATACTTTACATACCTCAGTTTATTTTGTGAAATAGAACGGCTAAATATTCTTTGAGCACCAGTTACTTCCATTCCAGGAGCAGAGCCACGATAATTTAGTTTACATACATGTGATGATTTCCAAGCTTCAAAGGCATTTGGGTTATTTTCTTTAAGTTTTAGTTTTAAACTACATGCTTTACATGATCGACTCATTGGTTCACAATCAATAATTTTACCTGTGTCCATTGATATAGCAGTAACCACTCCATTTAATGAGGAAAATCCACGACGTTGCCAGCTACCATCAACGGATACTGCAGTATCAACAATATTTGAAGAAGATTGACAAATATCTTTAACAGCGTCAGACATTGTTTCTTTTGCAACAACTTTAGCACAATCAGAGACATGTTTAATTATTTTGTTGTAATTGTTCTTAGTCATTGGTGTAGGAATGTTCATTAAAGAAGTAAATTTTTCTAGCCCTGAACAACCTTGACCACATGCACGCATAGAATAAATTATTCTATTATTTACATCAAAATTTTTCTTCCCAGAGCATGTCTTTGAAGTATAAAATTCAATTTTTTTGTTGCAATTAGGGCAGCATATATTCAACATCGAGCTAAAATCTTTTTTTTTAGGAAAACATTCTTCAAGAAATAATCCAGATTGTAAACAATTTTTGCAACATAATTGACTTATTACACCAGATAAAATTTCAATGTCAATAATACGATAAACAACAGTTTTATTATTACTTTGATGTGGTGTTTCAATTTTTTCAACTTTTTTCGAGGATATAGATAAATCTAATGAACTATTATTGAAAATAAGGTCATTTTCAGAACATGTAACATTGTTATTAACAAGAGCTACTGATAAAGTTAAATTGTTTGTCAAATTTTTGGTATACCTATTTCCATGAAATCTTCTGGATTTTTTACTTTGAGTACTTTGTTTAACTCTGCATAATTTACCCATTATTGAAAAAGTTTATTAAATAACACAAAAATAACTAAATAGCTGGCAATTCTTATAAAAAACCCGTTGCTATGCGTGTTGCTAAGCAGATCAAATTTACCCAGTTGAAGGAAACCTTTTATATCTCAAGAACTAAGCCTTATTTTTATTAAAACACAAATTATTTTTTTTGAATTTTTTAGGAATTTTGAGGGGTCTTATACCTTAAGTTCGAATAATATATCATTACAATGTATTGTAATATAATAATTATATATATCAAATAATTCAACTCGTTTCAAATCTAGAACGAAAATATTTCGTTTTAAAATAATTTTCGATTCAGTTTTTATTCCGTTCGAAAATTTAAAATTATCGTTTTTATTCTGTTCTCGTTCTTTAAATAAATTTCGTTTTAGTTTTCGTTTTCGTAAACGAAAGGCTTTTTTTTTCGTTCTCGTTTTCGTTCTCGTGTATTATTACTATATATTTCGTGTATTATTACTATATATCGTGTATTATTACTATATATACTATATATTACTGAATGGGACTGCCTAAAAAGCCGAATTCTAAAACACCGAAAAGCCGAAATGCCGAAAAAAATGGCGTATTAGTAGACCTGCGGTAACCGTAAAAAAAGACAAGCATCCCCCGGATTTTTTATTGCGTATTTGCGAATGCGAAAGTTTAAAGGGACAGAAGAAAAAGCCAAACTTGGCTTTTGCTTCTGTCCTTTTAAATAATAACGGAAAAAGAGACGAAATAAAAATAAATGTTTATAAAATTATTTTTAAATTTGTTTGCTAATTTTATATTTAGTAGTAGTCAATGATATTTATATATCATTGGTAGTAGTATAGAGAGGATTTGCGTAAAAATTGTAAACTATTTAAATTTAGAAAATTTTAATTGGAATTATTGATAACGACCTCGGTGAACCATCAAGCAAGCGAATTTTCAGATAAATAATTACAAGAAAGCTGAGTTAAGAAAAAAATCTTATGAGTTTTTCTAGGAAATTATCTTGAGGTGCCCATAGGACTTTGAAATTCACCAAAATCCCTAAAAAGTGACCTACGGAAAAAAAGTTAGAATTTTTTTTTTTGTTTGATATTCATTTTGCCTGGTGTGCAAAAGTTGTCTATTCATATCAGAAATACTCTGTAAAAATTGCAATGCTCTATGAAATTATCTTGAGGTGCCCCAAGGTCATTGAAATTCCCCAAAATCCCCAAAATGCGACCTACCGACTACGGAGTACGGAGCACGGACTACCGAGATAGACTAAGACTTTTTTTAAAATTTGTGTGTGTCTGGGTGATATAAAAATATTATTATTTAGTGCTATATAATTAGCTGCTATAATGCTGCCATCTGGCGAGTGAATGTGCATATATTATTATGTAAAATACAAACGGCGTCAAACAAAAAACACAGAATCTAGCAGATAATTATTAAAATTATCATTTATATTTGCTGTGTTGTCTTTGTATAGTTAGATCATGGGACAAAAGATTGAAACTGTACGAATGAAGAAACCACTCACTCTCAATGATAACATATGCCCAGTATTTGGCATCATTTCACGAATGAGCATAAATGTTTTGCCAACGTATGCAGATATCATGAAACATTTTATATCAGTAAGTAAAGAATTGTCTGATGGCCATGTCAAAGAAGCTACAATTAATGAAACAACCAGGAAGATATCTGTTGATCTTGAGACAATATGACTCAGAGCATCAATTCCAGTAATATCCCGTCAGCAAAAAACAGCTAAAATAAGAGATTACCATGACAAATATCGCTCACTTATGAAACCGTTTAAACAGAGGTCCGAGGACAAGGAGTCACAGTACCTGAACAAAGTTGAAAACTTCAAAATTGAATCAAATCCAGTTTTTGATATTGCTTCATGTAAATGTAAAGACTTTTCGACATGTGCTTGTGAAAAGAATCGTAAAGTTCCACCAAATGAAATAATATTTCTTGCAGATCAAAGAACAGAAAGGAAAATGGCTACTGGCAACGTTGATATTAAAACAACAAAGCAGCACTGAAAAGAAAACTTGCAGATGAATTGAGATTTTATAAATGTGAATCAATAACAAATGCTTAAACTTTAAAATCGCATCCAGATTGTAGCTTGGATGATTGGAGGATGATTGTAATGATGTCACGTTAGGTGATTTAGATGAAGCTATCACCGAAAGAGGTAGTAATGAAGATGTTGACTTCATGACAGACTCGCCTAAGTCACCATCATCAACTAATAATACAAGCTCACAAGAAATTTTGAACTCTCAAATGTGAACTCCACTACCAATATTAGCTCGTGAATGTGATCGATGGGAAGAATCGGATCGCTCAGCTGTAGCATTAGCATCGGCTGTTTTGGTTGATTATGGCATTATTAATGCGCATGACTCATCTGATGTTATTGACCCTAGTAAAATTCGTAGAGAAAGACAGAAAAAGAGAAAAATTTTATAAGCTGGTGCTGCCAAAACATTGGAAGGGTTACATTTTGATGATCGAAAGGACAAAACTCAAAGCCAGATCATTAAAGGAAACAGATATCATCTAGCTTTGGAGACCGAGGAGCACGTTGTGTTAATAAAGGAGCCTGGTTCTGAATACCTGGAACATCTTAAAACATTACAGGGATCTTCACAAAGTATAAAGATTAGCATTATATCATTTTTGAATGCAAATGCTTTTGATACCAGTTCATTGGTGGCAAATCGCCAAATTGATTTAGTGGTCCAATCGGAATATTATGAACATGGACTTGCCAATTGTCAGTTTTCAACCAATCGAAGGAAATGTGTTGTCCAGCATTGATGCAGATGATCTTAGCACAGATCAAAGGTACTTGCATGAAATGTGTTAAGCAATATCCAGTGGCCAATGTAGTTTTGAATTGGGTAATCGAAAACCGGGACCCATGTGTCATTCTCGATGGATAACAACTGCTAGTCGTATCCTCCGGTTATATGTATCTACAGAAAAGCCAGACAAAAACTTTATCATTCTTGTAACTTACATACAAAAGGTATATGCACCTATTTGGTGATAATATTGTAAATTTGATACTTGCCTATAGAGCTCAAGAAAATTGTTGATCCTGTAATCCAAACAAATGCATACTTTGCTCATCCAGAAAACTTATTAATATCAATGGCAACCGATGAAAGGCTCCACATTCGTCAATTAGCACTAAGACATGATTGGCTGCAAGATCGATATCCGACAAGACTGATGCTAAACCTACAGTTAGATTGTTTAAGATACCTCCTCTAAACTTTGAAGCAACAGATTATGCAGACATAATCAACTGGTCATCAAATAAAAGTGCTGAACCTCCAATGCTCAGATATACTGAATCGACTCAGCTTAAAAACAGCATTCTGACCTCAGAAATGCTACAACTTAAAAGCTTTCTATACCACACTCAGTCTGTAGAAAGAAGCGTGAAGCTAGTCACTGAAGCTAGTATGGCAGTCTGTGAACATCAGCGTGATGGTTTTATTCGTGCAAGAATAGAGTCGCGATCAGCTATGAAAGTCTTTAACACAAAATCTGATTTCAGCCTTTTAAAATGACGTTCTTGAAATAATTAACTGACAGAAAATAAACTTGAAATAATTGTTATTCTTAATTTTTGTGGCACCTCAAAGTTCTACAATTTACATAAATATATTTTCATTAGGTTCTGATATGATGTTAAAACCATTATACAGGTTTATTATAAAAGAAATCGAAAAACAAATCAGTTTATTTTTAGCCATTGATTTTTTTGTGAAAATATGAATTTAATAATAATTGTAATTTCTAACTTTTTGGGGATTTTGGGGGATTTCAAAGTCCTTGGGGCACCTCAAGATAATTTTCTAGAGCATTGAAATTTTTGCAGAATATTTCTGATATGAATAGACAACTTTTGCACACCCAGGCAAAATAAATTTCAAAAAAAAAATTTTTTTCAATGTTATCACTGCACCCTACTGAGCAACATTGACACTAGATATCTTTTAAGGTCCTTACCAATAACTAGCATCTTTTACAAACTTTTTTAAAGCTATTGTGGACGATGTTAAACAGACTAAAACATTTTGAAACATTGTAAATGACAGAGCAAAAAGTAACTTTTAGCTTTTTTGGTCTCAGTTCAAAACTTTTGAAAGAGTTTTTATATATCCTTGTTTTGAATCAAATCAAATTGAACAGAAAAAAGTAACATTTAAGTTTCAAATTACGCGCGGATCAATTAATGAATCATCTCTGCAGTAATTACTCAAAAATATTTAATCAAAGGATTGCGTACGGTCAAAGACTTTAGAACTGTAAATTTGACAGCAAACATTTGTAGAAAATTAAGTTGGCTTTTTGTTAGAATTCATTTGTGTTAGAATCTAATGAAAAAAAAAACGCTTTTCTATTGGTAAGGTATCAAAGAAAACTTTTAAGTGCAGTAAAAAAGAATGTAGGTGGAATGCTGTTTTTTTTCTAATATGAGCAGTGGCGGTTAAAGTCAACAGAGGGACCTAAACAGTAAACGGAACTGCACTACTTCAAAATTTTAGCAGGGTGACCCTTCCTTCTAAGTTGCCAGTTAACTTAAAAGTTTTTTTTAGTAGTTAAGTTTCTCCAAAAAGCCGTAAAGTTCTTATCATAGAACACAGCGGAGGAGCATTTATCTAGAAAGTTTTCTTCCCTTCCAATGACGGTTATTGGGTTAGAGCCGGCATTATACCTCCTCGTTCTGAGTTATAATTATTATCACTGCGCCATGGTTGCTGTTCATAAAAAGCCACGTTAAATAAAAATTTATTTTCATTTTATCTAAAAACGATAACAAATGTTATCATTTTTAGATAATATACTAACAAATATTTGATTTCCTAATATATCAAGCATTTTTCTGAATTAATATCTAGATAACAGTTTCTTGATTTTTTGTATCTATAAAACATGCATTTTTCCCATGTTTAGGTGATTTTCTAGAGAAAATTCCTTGCTCAATTAACCTAAAACAAGTAAGAGTTATACTGCCACAACAGGGATTACTAAAACATACATTTATTTTTATGTAGTCACTTATTTAATGTAGTGGGGAGGACAGGATCGACGGAAAAAAAAGTAAAACAATTAAGCTATTAAATAATAGTATAATAATCCATAAATATATTTAAGCTCTATTATTTATAAAAAATATAAAATGCGAATTAAAAAATATTGGCTGCACATTCATATTATATATGAGAGAGACAATAAACTTTACAAAACAATATTTAACAAAAACGAAGGAAATGCAAAGGAGTAAGAGTAACCCAATTTACTATGCGAAACATAAATTTTAATTTTGGAACAAAGAGACTGATATTGTTACATTAATTATGCACAAAATATAATTACACAACCAGCCATATAATATAAAGGCCAGCATTCATCTGATTATTTAAAAACTAATTGTCTTTTATTAATTATCACATATATAAATAATACCATCTTTCATCAGGTCGATCTCAATTTATGCTAGAGCAATGTCAGTTTCTTCAACGAAGTTTAAAAAATAATTTCAACCGTTGAAGTCTAAAACTGTTTTTTACTTTTTAATAAATTGAATCAAAAGTGATTGAGTTTAAAAAAATTGTGAAAACAGCAATTGTCAAACAAAAATTACTGCCAATTTTATGCTTTATAAAGTAACACTTTATAAATGTAGTAAAAATTCTTCTTAAACAACGTTTTTATTTCACTCATCCACAGTAAATTAATTTTTCAAACATTCTGAAGATGCCAGGAAGAAAGTATAATCTTCTGAAAGTTATTTTTGTTATTAATTCTTGTAGTATATTGAGATTAGTTTGTGTGTAAGTACTTTAACGTCAAAATTTCTTGTCCCCTTGCACAACTAATTTTTTTTTAAATCTATCAATAAAAAACAATCTATTTTTTTAAATCTATCAATAAAAAATAACCTTATAGGATGTTTACCTGAAACTTTGGTTAATGAGACTTTTATATTTTGCCATACAAGCAGGTTGCTAGTAGTTTCAAAAACACTCATACTTAAATGTAATTTTTTAAAACATTTGGAATACACGACAACATATGTCACAATTTTTGGGTGTCTATGTTATATAAATCTATTTATATTAAAGAAGTTTTACATAACATGAAATATATAACAATATATAAAACTATCAACAACAATGATGACATTGATTTCTTAAAATTGATTTTTTACAACCCAATGCCCTTTACGACATTAACCAGTTTTGCAGATTAGGAATTTGTAACATAGAACACTCCATCAAGAAATAAAAAAATTTAAAAAAAAAAAAGTTAAAAAGAAGATTTAATCAAATATTTCATTTTTTAGAGGATAATAGGGGATATTAGAGGAGATTTAGACCAGCTGTGACCACCCTGATATATATATAAAATTAATTTTAAATGTATTCTACAAATTTTTTTTAATTTTGATTCACTCCCAACAAGGCAAGCAACACCTATTAGGTTGAGAGTTACTGGAAAAAAAACAGAGTTTATATATATATATATATATATATATATATATATATATATATATATATATATATATATATATATATATATTATATATGTGTGTATATATATTTATAAATATATATATATATATATATATATATATATATATATATATATATATATATATATATATATATATATATATATTTATAAATATATATACACATATATATATATATATACATATATATATATATATATATATATATATATATATATATATATATATATATATATATATATATATATATATATATATATATATATATATATATATATATATATATATATATATATATATATATATGTATATGTATATATAATATATATATATATATATATATATATATATATATATATATATATATATATATATGTATATATATATATATGTGTATATATATTTATAAATATGTATATGTGTATATATATTTATAAATATGTATATGTATATATATATATATATATTTATAAATATATATATATATATATATATATATATATATATATATATATATATATATATATATATATATATATATATATATATACATATATATATATATATATATATATATATATATCTGCCTTTGTGAAATGCAGCAGATTCATTAATTAAAAAAACAACTACTTTCAAAACAGTTTCTTTTTCTACCATTACTAAAAGTATTCAAAACTAAACACTATATAAAAACAAATGGGTTTAAAAAATCTCCAACTCTAGAAAAATATATATATATGTTTTGCTATTACTGATTATATATATATATATATATATATATATATATATATATATATATATATATATATATATATATATATATATATATATATATAATATATATATATATATATATATATATATAATCAGTAATAGCAAAATACTAAAAATTGCTGAAAAAACTGACGCTTACATTTGAAAAAATATAATAATCCACAGTACAAACAGTACAAACTGTAGCTGTCTTAACAGCAAGTGAGTTAGAAACTCACTTCAAAAGCTTTTGATAATATACTGCAATATAACTTCAATTTAACAAATATAATTTTTGATAATTTTTTTCAATTTTCAGCAAAAACTGAAAATTGAAAAAATAAATAATAAAAATTTGCCTAATTTTTTCTCAAAACTGTTTACATTTGTTGACTTGACAACTTCCAATGCACTCCGTAATTTTGCTGTGTTCCCAATGTGTTCCATAAGTTTGCTGCTCTGTTTATAATGAATTCATATCTAAATATAAACTTACTTCATTCTTTATTGTATTTCTTATCAGGACCTCTGCATTATTTGAGAATATTGGCTTTTTTAAAAATTCTAATTTTTCAATCGAATTAAAAATCTTGACTATATAACAATTTTTTTTGTTTTTAGTATGTAATGTATTAATTTTTGTCTGATAATGGGGAATTAAATACTTCCTTTTAATGCTCAAAGAGGCCTGATTCCTCAAAAATTCCTGATGTATATGAAAGTTTTTTTTCCAGTTTTAACAAAATATTGAACTTCATATACAAAGTCCATTTTGTTTCTAAACAGTAAAGAATTATCCTCTTACTAGACAGTTTTAATATAATAACTTGATTAGGACATACCTTTTTTTATAAACAGCAATTTCCAAAAAAAGTTTCTCCTAATGCTTGCATTTGTTGTCAAATTTCTAAATATAAATAAACTAGTATACTTATAAATAAATTAGTATACATATAAAGACTTCAAAGAATAATAACAATAACATTAATTTAACAAACTTTTTTTTAAACAAATAAACTAGTATACTTATAAATAAATTAGTATACATATAAAGACTTCAAAGAATAATAACAATAAAATTAATTTAACAAACTTTTTTTAAACAAATTTAAGTTTGCTGCTAAACTAACTACTCTAAATTTAATGCCATTAAAATAAATATGTTTAGCAATCGTTTAAAATTTTAAAACTATTAAAAACTTTCAAGAACTTGTTCTAACATTTCAAATATCTTTTTGTCAAGTTGTAATTTTCCAGAAAATTTAAAAACTACCAAAGTTATATCTCTTCTTAAAACTGATTTAAAACTATTAATGCCAAACTATACGCAAATTTTTGTTGGCCTTGGAGAAGTGAAAAAAAAAAAAAAAAAAAATTCTATAAAAACTGATTTAATGATATTTAAAAGTCATCACAAAAAATTAGACCAGCAGCTCAAAATTAACTTTGGTGCAAAAAATTTGTAAACTACTTGGGTATAAGCTAGATAATAGCTTAGCCTGGACTTATAATGATAGCTCTAATAAGTTGATTAGATCTTTTGCCAATTTATCAAAGCTAAGACATTTCAAACAACAAAAATTTTTAAAATCTATTTACTATACTTTATTTCACCCTCACATCACATATTGCCTTCTATTATGGAATCAAAACATAAGTGAATCACCTATTTATCATGCAGAAAAAAGCAGTCAGGATTATTGAATTTCTACCAAAAAGTACCCATACATTTACATCTTTAAAACACTACAAATTTTAAAATTACATGACATAATCAAAATTGAAAATTGTTTACTTATTTACAGCTGCATAAACAGCTCAATATTTAATAAATGGTTTTTCTTTGTGGTGCAATTAGCTGTCAACTCACAAGTAAATCTTGTAGAGATGCACTGAGTTTGTAAACATATAATACAAAATCCTACGGTAAACATTCCTTTAAATATTTTGCATTAATGGACTGGAATTAACTTCAAAATAAATCAAAAACAATCCCTTTTTACAACATTAAAAAAAGTGTCCTCAAAACTAAATTAAATCAATAGTTGTTACATCAAGATAAATAGAAACAACAATTGTATTACTAGTTATAAAATATATATCACCATAGAAGATATATAAGATATAAAAATGAATGTTGACTAATAGCAACCTTCTGTGTGTATATCATTTATTTTATTTTATTTATTTATGTTTTGTTTTGTTCATGATCGCTCTTCTCAATTTAGACAGGCTATATAAGAGTGAACCATCCAGAATGTAGACTGCAGATATATTTTTTGTAATTTATAACATGCTTATGTAAAATATTTATACTGCTGGTAAATATATCGTCTTTTGTTGTTGTTTCAGCTTATTTAAGGAAAACATAACTGTTTTCCTTATATAAATAAAATAAAGTACTTGAGGTTTGTCAAACTAATGGATCAACCATACTATTGAAACAAACTGATGCATCAACCATCAACTATTGAAACAGACATACTTCAAAGATTACTTTATATTATGTAAATAAAAATATTAAATTAAAAAAAAAACTAAAAAAAGAAACTTCCAATTCTTTCAAACCTCTAATTTTCTTATTAAAAATTAAAACTAACACAGATTAAAAAAACACAGATTAATTAATCTTTAATCTGTGTTAACTAACACAGAATAAAGAAACATATAGAAAAAATTAACAACAAAAAATTTACTAAATAAAAATTTTACTCTTGTTGTGATAACACATTATTGTGCATATTTAACATTAGTTACAGACTTTTCTCTTATTGTGCAGGTTCCACTAAACTTACCTTATTGCTGAAAATCACTCTAACTTCATTGTGCGATACACAGATGCTATAGCAATACAAAACTTATTGCTACACTATTTTTTTAATTTTACATGTTTTGAATTTTTTTAATAGAATTCAAAACAACAACTTAAAAATTAATGCGGGGGTTGACTACCGCTTTCATTCCGTTTTTTATTCAGTTTCTCATAGAAGGTTTTTCGGCATTTCGGCGTTTCGGCTTTTAAGAATTCGGCGTTTTAGAAACTCCCCTATAAAATATTGCAAATTTTTTTTGGCAAAACACGTTTTAGATTAATAATGGGGGCTATTAACATATCTGGTAACCATGCATAACAAAAATTGATAACAAAAACTAGCAAATCTGGTAACTATGCTCATTTAATTTGAATGATTAATTAAAAAAAAGAAGAGCGCTATTATTTATTAGCTTAAAGCGAGGATTAAAATTTAGTTAACAGACATTCACTTAGTAAAAAGTTATTAGAAGTTGATAGTAAAACAAATATTACAACGGATATAAAGGAAGAGTAAATGTTTTTTTTTTGTTATTTATGAAGAAATGCTTTTGTTGTGGTAGGAACTATTTAAGCAAAGCATTCTATAATTCATTTATATGAGTTAAGAACATATGTATTAGCGAAATAAATGAAAATTAACTAATTAAATATTTTTATTCGTATAAATGCGTTGCAATATTTAAAAGTATTATGGTTTTAGGTTTCATTTATTTACTTTTGCATAGTGTTAATGTTTTACTGTTTTATATTATTTTATTTCTATAACTACAAATTTTATTATTCAACAAATTTCAAAGACCAAAAATATTATTGGTCGCAAGTAAAATTATTATAAATAGTATTATACAAGTGTATTTTTAGTTTTTATTTTACTATTTATAAGCTTACGTTACTGGGTGCATATATCAAAGCTTATTAGATGAATATTTAATGAAATTTTCAGAAAAAATTGGTCAATGTCTAGAGGTCGCCGTATTAAAATATAAAGCTACAAAACTTTTTATTTTTTTTAATCTAAAAAAAAAAAATTCAACTAGGCTATTTTTAGGCTTCAGCTTTTCTAAGAATAAAGTTAATCTATATATTTAAACAAGTATGTCAAAAGTTTTTTAAAAAAGTCAACTTAAATCTTTCATAAAATTGAAAAAAAACAAAAAAAAAATTATTTTGTCATTTTTCTTCCTGGTGTACCACCTTTACAGAATTCTGATATAAAATAAACACAGAATTCCCTTACAAAATAATTTTTTAAAAAAAAGTATTTTTTTTTAAAAAAAAAAAAAATACATAAAAAAGCAATGAAAAATAATCAAAAGAAAGCATTAAAGAATCTAAAGTAACCAAAAAGCAGGAAAAAAACAAACAAACAACCACTTAAAGATCGATGAAGTAGTAGGTATGATGAAGTAGTAGGTAAATTAATAAAGAAGATAGTAGTAATATAAAAAATACTATAAAGTATTAATTAGTTTTGATTTCGAATAGGATGGATTTTGCTTTCTGTGTTGTTCAACAACTTGCAAAATAAATTGTCGTTGTTCTTCATTTTGCGCACACTTGCGTAATCACCAATTAGTTTGATTCCTCTTTTGGCGCAATCATTTGTTACCTCTAATTGTTTAACAAAATTATCTGCAATTCCATAATCTTGGAAGAATTTCCACTCTTGTGGATTCATCTGGAGTAGTTTATTAGTCCTAAGAAATCAAATAAAAGCCGTGGTCCAATTAAAAAATAACTAAAGGTTGAAGAACTTAATGTCGGAAACTTTGGTTTCCCAATTAAAAATGTTTTTAGTCTTGGGGTAGAAAAAAGTTTCTTTGCCATTATTGTTCTGGTAAATTCTGACAATTTTTCATTAAATGAAAATAAAATAACAAGCTCTTCTGTTAAATACGAAAGGTGACGATTAATCGACGAAATCGTTGGGATATTTGAATCTTCTTCTTGATACCAGTTCATTGCAACAAAAAATTTGAAGTCATCAACTGGAACAAATACAGAAATCCTCGAGCGGAGAAATGCATCAAATAAAAAGGACTAATAAACTTAGCCATGCGGTGGATCATAATTTGCTCATTATTGGACACAATAAATTTATTAGATAAGAGTTTCATTTTTAAAATATATATAGAATGTGGCATAAATTTCGCATCGTGAATTGCACCTGGTTTGTGAATTTTGAATATTCTGTCCATTGATAGTTTTCCCCCAAAGTAGATAATAGTTAATTCAATTAACTCAAGATAATCTTCTCGTGGAAATATTTTCTCTTCGAGACATTAGTAAGCCCATTACAGAACAAAATTTAAAAAATTAAAGTTTGAGTAATCAATATCAATTCTAGAAAATTGGGCTTGGAAACGTTTAAAAATAGGTTCATCTGGACTTTTGCTACCTCCTCGGAATGCGGTAAATGCATGTTTGATGTGTAGCTCATTATGGTGATGGTGACATGCTAGCCATAGGAGAGGTCTCTTTAACTCAATTTCAATTAAAGTTGCTGCTCCTTTTTTATTACCTGTGTTGCTTATCAAAGCATATACCAACAATGTTTTCCAAAATGTTCCAATCTTGCGCAAGTTTCACGGCCACGTAACATTGAGTTTTACCTGTCGAATTTTTAATCAAAGGTACACCAACAAGTTTCGGCCTGCAAATAAAAGTTAAGTTAGTTTCTTTGAATACAAATATAAAAAATACACATAGGATTTATATGAATAAATAAATAAGTACCCGTTCAGAGATCCCCTAATAAGAACTGCTACACGTTCTTCATTATGAGCTATGTCTAAATGAAAAAGCTTCGAATCCCAGTGCAAAATGGCCTTTTTAGGTTTGTTTATCTCCCAGTCAGCTTAAACTGACAGAACAAAATTCTCCCGCGCATTTTGTCTTTGACGATGCACAGTTGATGCTGAAATAGAAACTTCATCAAGTTTGCCTCCGTTTTTGCAGATGATAGTGGATTGAAATAAAAGTTGTTGGCGAACTGGTAAACATCATCAATCTGCCACAGATGCCGTTACTTCTGAGAGCTTCTTTGCTGATATCTCTAGTGAATTTGTTAATGGCATCTTTCTTTTCTTTAGTGGTGCGGGAGTAAACTCTATATCTTTGTGATCTTCTTCTCAACTAACTCACTGACTTCAAAGCCACTCGATTTTTGATCTTCGGTTGAACTTCTCCAAAAATCTATGCTAAGCCTATCTTCTTGACGTTCTAAAAATTTTGAAACATCTAGATCGATGCTACCTGTCATGTGATACTTTTTACTACTCTTTTAATCTTCATAAAATGCCCAATCATCTTTCCATTTTGATCTACGTAATACTAATAACTGTTTATAAGCATTTACTGCTGAACTGTCGCAAAGTTGCTCAAGTTCATTACAAAATCTGACAATTTTTTCTTTTCCAGCTTTAACGTCTCGATCAATTTTTTTATTTTCACCTTTTCCATAAACAATTTGGTAAGCAATGAAAGACAAGAGTTATCTGATCAAATTGGCAAAAGTATCTCTTACAGAAGTGTCGTCTTTTGAATAAAAATGTAAATGAAAGAATTTACCTAAAACATGTTTTTTTGTTGGTAGACGACTGAAACTTGATTATTTTTGCTTAGGTTCATCGTTACAATAAAATATTCGCTTATCCAACTAGTTTTAAGATTGTTTTAAAATTTCAATTTTGCTAATTGATATAAGAACCAATTCTTTTTTTAAGTTTATGGAATTTATATACAAACGTCCAGATGTTTATTTTGCAAACTATTTAATCACGCAACAACTTTTAGTGGCAAAAAAATACGATGAAAAAATAAAACTTTATAATTCGACGACCTCTAGACATTAACCAACATTTTTGAAAATTTGGCCAAATGTTTATCCGATAACCTTTATTATACACACCAGGTAACATAAAATTAAATTAATTATTTTTTAAGTAATTTAAATTTAAAGTTGAGAAAAGGGTAAAAAACACCATTTTTTCAAGACGGCGACCTCTAGGATGATATTTTAAAATTTTGAAAAATTTAAAGACTTTTTTTGGCCCATTATTTACCCCGTTATGCATGTAACGTAACCATTTTCGAAAAATTGTCGGAAATGAAACACCCTACTGTAGCGTAGTTGAATGCGCGATGTACTGCGTAGCGTGTGATCTGGGTTCGAGTTCCGATATCTGCTAACTCTTACTTAATAAAAACGTTGCAATAAAAACATAGAAATTACAAATTTGCTTAACATTAGTTAGCGTTGAAAAATATAACATTATAACGTTAGAAAATCTGACGTTATCTATCCTTTCCAATTCCAACGTTAATCCAAAGTTACTACAATCTAAATAACAACATTATTTAACGCTGCTCCAACGTTGGTATACTCATTGTGTAATAAGAAATTAAGAATTTAAAGTTTCTTTATAATTCTCAAAACTGTGTGTACATCCATTTTTACAAAAAAAAATTATTTTTTACAGATTTCCGTTACGTTAATTCTGTCAGGAATCGTTCTGTTCCGGCGGATTGTATGAATAGCGGGTTTTTTAAATCAAAATTATATTGGCTATTTTATTACTTTGATATTGATATAATAAAAGCATGGTTTTGCTTCAAAAAACCAAATTAAAGAACCTCAAAAAATTAAATTTTAATTATAAGTATAATACAATTAATAATAAACAAAATCATATAACTAATTTTTTTTTTTTTTTTTTACATTTAAGTTTTCAAGTTTCCCTTATTCGACTTTGTTTCAAATTGTTAACAAAAACACTAACAAAAAATAAAAAAGTTAAAATTAAAAAAACGAAAACTTTGAACAATGTTTTTTACTTTTTCTATTGTTATTTATGTTATTTAGTTATTGATAACTTATACACAACAATAAAATCTATTGATTTACTTTTAATCGTATTAATTTTAAAAGCAGATTATTATTTTTAATTGAAAATTAAAAATCAATGTGGTTGCCCATAATCTACTTTTTTCAATAAATAATAAGTGTTTTAGTGTTTTTGTTACATGAAATCATCAAAATCATCAAACTGTCTTGTATCAATCAACCATAACATACTGTTTCAATTTTATAGTCGCATACAACTGCTGATTCAAACGGAAAGCAATACATCACACTCTCACTTTTACAGCGCGGTGGCGTGCCTAATCTATCTGCGTAAACATGCATCGAGATGTTACTACGTTTTTTAAAGCGATTATCGACTCCAATGATCAAGAAGACAAATATAAATAAAAAAATCAAGTTTTTAGACATCATTTTTAAGTCACGAAATGTGTTTAAATAATAAATTAACTGAAAACATTAAAAACAAAAAAACACTCAATTATGTTATATAACTGAATAAATCATCAGGATGCAATTTATACACACAATTAACAGCAATTAAGTACGTTAGCAACGAGATTTAACTTGGCCGGGACTAGTTCAACTATGCTAATTGAAAACAGATACCCATTCAAGTTTTGTGAAAATCTTTAAGGACGAAACAATAAAACATAGTCCAAATTAAAATTTGTCTCTTTATACTTTTCTTTATATTAGACATACATGATATGTATTCACAATCTAATGAGTAACATTTGCTTCATTAGATAGTAAAATTTTTTTCACGCCAGATTTAGGTGCCCCTTCAAATTGTTAATTGAATACAATCATAAAATAAAAGTATTATGTTCCTGTTTTAATATTCTTTAAGTCTAGTCCGATTCATAGACAGGATTTATTAAATATTTTTAATAAATTCTGTCAGTTTAAACATATTCATAAGAAATAGAATTCATTTCGTATGACTATGAAATTTTTTTCTTATGACTATAAAATTTATTTCTTATGACTATGATTCAAATTATATTTAGTTATTCTAATGAATGTTGTATCGCAATTAAGATGGGAAAATAACTACCGCCAGGAAAACGCTCTGTGGTCAACCTTGTTATAAATACGGAAATTCTTATTGTATAAAAGAGAATAAATAAAATAGTAGAACATAGTTTTTACTTCATGAATTAAAAACTGGTGACCAAGATGGGATTGTAAACCCACGCAAGCAGAGCAATGTCCGTTTGGATGCAATAAATTAGCAAAGTGACAAAAATTAGGAGCAAAAGGAAAAGCTTATATTTTTGCAGAACTTAATACTGTTAGTGCCCATTCGAGCGTGTTTGACACGGAACCCTTCGCAGCCATTACAACGGAGGTAGTGGCGAGATAGAGTCGCAGCGCTTTTATTATAAGAAAACGAACTTGTATGCAATAATCTAAGGTTCGTGAAATTCAAATTAAGTAATGATAAAACATACTTAAACAATTAGCAAGTTGTACAATTTGACTTTCACTTAAAAATTGCATTGCGGCATCATCACCTTTAGTTAGATGTATAGCATTTATTTCCGTTAAAAAATCATTATATAGTTTTAGAAATTTAAGTTAACGTGCAAGCGTAGCCAAATGGATAACGCGCAGAGATTCTCTTTCAGTCCATCTACTAGCGATTTTTCTTTTTTAATTTTTTTCGATTATTTTAAAATACAAAATATTTTAAAATTTTATAGAGATTATATCCAAACATATGAAACGGTATAACACGCTTTAACAAACGGAAAGGTTTTTAAAAAAGCTAAAAATTTCAAACAACATCCAAACACCGGGAGAAAAAATTTGTTGCGTATGCGTCATGATTGAGATACTTATGTTGTCAATGGACTCAGGTAATTAGTCCTAATAAGTTGCGGATAGTCTGAAAAAAAAATTAATAAAAAAAAATTGATAATACAGTCAAAACTTTTGACAATTAAAAGTTTTTTTGCTACATTTATTTTTTTACTATAAATATATGGATGATACAATGAATATGTCAAAATAAGATAATTAGACAAAATAATTAGGCAAAATTTAAGAGCTCTTAACAAAAGCCACTAAAACAAAAAAATTAAAAGTATTAGCACTTCAGTGTACTTAAAAATTTTAAGTATAGTATATTCACGGTTAGCCCGGATCGTTATAATGCCTACCTAGCTGTCCCAAGAACGCCACTTATACGAAAAGTTAGCGTACACATCAAGGTACCCAGCGATGCAAATTTCGAAATCATTTCATTTTGTCCGCAAAAAATAATTTAATTTGAATGTTTAAATTAAGTTAATTTTTGACTTCATAGTGCGCCAATAAAAACACTTGTAGAATTTGAACCACTCAATATAATTTAATAAAAATTAGAGCAAATGTAGCTAATAGTCACACCAAACTCTGGATAAAATTTCAGTCTGGTTGGATGACTGGTGTAGGATTTATTGCAGTTTTATTTGAAGTTTTGTCAGTTTCTTGCTACTTATACCTCAAAGCGTTACCGATTACTTTAAAATTCGGTCACTATTTTTTAAAACGGTTACATGAGTGTTCCACTATGTAAAACCAACAATTTTTGTTATAATTATTTTATCGGTACATGTACAGTTTTTATTTTATATACCAAAATAGTGATGTGCTACTTAAAGCGTGATTTGAATTGGCTTATGCCAATGCACAGTGATCTGAAATAACTT
The DNA here is from genome assembly GCF_022113875.1 of Hydra vulgaris. Lineage (NCBI taxonomy): Eukaryota > Metazoa > Cnidaria > Hydrozoa > Anthoathecata > Hydridae > Hydra > Hydra vulgaris. Next base: position 16,584,158 of record NC_061167.1, on the reverse strand, counting down.
AAATTAGGCCAAAATTAATTTTGTTGACAAATAATTATTCAAAATTTCTGAAAATTTGCTATATGATGTAAGAAAGCAAGACAAGGAAAAAAAACTTTTCTTTTTTTTTTAAATAGGGTTAAATATGGTCTGAGGAGGAATTTTTGTCTGCCTCCCCCTCCCTTACCAAATTAAAAAAATTATGTTATAAACAAATTATTATTTCAATACTAAACATAAATATCAAAATTATAAAAATTATTTAACATCTATAAGTTTAATATCTTTAATTAAACTCATTACAAGTATAAATTAAAGAAAGTTAAAATAAAATGAGCCATAAAAAAATTTATATATCAGTTTTATTGTGTTATTCATCATTTTCACATCGTACATTTCATCAGTAAATAATTCATAATTATCTTCTTCCTCATCTACATTGTCATTGTACTCATTAGTTTCATCGTCACTTTGGATTTCATCAATGCTATTTTTATGAGAACTTTTAACAAGTTCTAGAGCATCCTTTGATAATTGCAATACTTTAACTTTACTTCTATCTTGATAAATTATTAAGGTTGATATTATTGGATCACTTGTAATAAGAAGATAGTGAAGCTGATCCTCAACTGTATGAAGTCTTGTATCTTTTCTTGAATGGTGAATTGTTTATTATCTTTATTTCTTGATTTTTGAGCTTCTTCTGAATATAATCCGATTGGCAACAAGAACTTTGAAACTATTTCAGAACTATGAAGCAATAACTTATGCATAGATACAGGCATATAAAACCAATTATATTTTTCACAATAAAGCTTTGCTGTTTTAGTGCAATATTCACTGAATTTTATTGTATAAATCTCATAACTTGAATTTATTATGTTCAAAATGTTTGCTAAACGCTCTATTAATTCTTTATCTATACCTGTAATAGAAGAAAACAATTCAAAACTATTTAATGCTCGTCTGGCAGTGTTACCATCATTTGAAGTTCCAGAACCCCCTTGCCTTGGAAAATCTACTCTCAAACCTAATTCCTCAATAAATTTATTTTGAACAATTCGCTTTTTTTTGTCACAATTTTCTTTGTCATCCTTACCACAAATTTGCCATTTTTTTATATCAAGTCTATAAGAAATGCGTAATAAACATTCAAAGCACCTTATCCGAGCATGCAACGGAGAAAGACAAAATTCAATGTTATCTATATCAGAAATAGGAGTTGGTATTGAGCCACATGCAATAGAATTCATTTGTTTAGGAGAAGCTAAACATATACTGCAAACTTGCTGTGAAAAAATTGAGCATATTGCATCGGCTGCTTTACCATCAATCATTGTTAATTTTAAATTGAAGTTAATTTTTATTTCAACTACCTCTAAATCATATATCAACTGAAACTCTAAATCCTCTAGTAAATTTATTTGATTTTGAATATATTCTTTTTCAAATTTCAAAACAGTTTCTGATTCGTTTACATATTGAATTCGTATTGGTCGACAAAATCTAATAGACGATGGTTTAGAATTGGCCCAAACAGATATTTTTCCAAATGAAAGATCTAAAGAAACAAAAGTGGTACTAAATAAATTAGAATCTTTTGAACTACCATTGCTAAATTTTTGCTTGTATTCACTTTGCCCAGATGCGCCATCAAACCCCCATTTGCAACTTAGTATTCCTTTTGTTTTATCATCATTCTCTAGTTGAATAATTTTATTCAAGACTGAATCTATTTGAAAAAGACGAATTAGTGTCTAATTAAGAAGACTTTAAAGTTAAATTTCAACTATTTGCTCACTAAATATTATGCAGTCATGATATCATTATTTTCTTGCTAATAAAATATCACTATATAGAGGATATATGTTTGCGTTTCTTTCCTTAGCTGCAATCCTTATTTTCTGTTAAGCTCTTTGTGACAAATCAGCTGAGACTATTAAAGCCAAGCCTTCTCTTGCAGATAATTTTATAATAGGGTTTTCATTTTTTATCATACTTGCAACTCTATTGGGTCGACTGGGAGAAGAAACCAACTGGTTTAAAGAAAAACACAGACTATAGCACTGACTTCTCCTTGAACTTACTATAGCCGATAAGATCAACTCATTGTACGTATGCTCTATTCCCATTTTTTCACACTTTCTTCTTTTTGATTTGTTGCTTGATTGTTCCCATTCAAGACATTTTCTTCCTGGTATTCTCTTTTCACATTGATACGTTATATTATTAAAACTTGACTCAATGGAGTATTCTTCTGATTTTTTTAAAATATCTAGATCTGATTTAAGCCAACTGGCTTCTTTAATTTCAAAGCGATAACGTTGTCGATTATGAGTATAATGCTTTTTTTTTTTTATTTTGAAAAAAAATTTCTATTATTCTCAGTATAGTTCAGTATTTTTCAGAAGAACGCAAATCTGTTTGATTAACTTCCAACATGTAATCAAATATTAAATTTTGAAGTATTTCATTACTATCAATCAGAATTCTTTCTTTAATAACTGTATAAAACTGATGTTTTGTAAATTTAGCATTCATTTCATACTAAAGTGAAAAACATCATATTAACTTTTGTACGTATATATATATATATATATATATATATATATATATATATATATATATATATATATATATATATATATATATATATATATATAATATACATAGAATATACATGTATATATATATATATATATATATATATATATATTTATATATATATATATATATATATATATATATATATATATATATATATATATATATATATATATATATATATATATATATATATATATATATATATATAGCATGTCCACACAATTTTTTTATAATTTAAATATTCATATATAATTGATGCCATTATATAGAGCTTGGTTTGACTTAAAAAATGAGGGGTCATTCGACCTTTGAAATTAAGCGGATCAAAAGTTATTAAACTTTTTGTAGTCAAAAAACGGGTGATTTTTTGACCAAAGGTATAGGGCTTAAGTATGGGAAATTTGCGGCGAAATGGCACCAAAAACGATAGTATTATTGACATTTAAATAACTTTTGAACTGATAATACATTTGACTTGGAATTTTCCATAGTGATTAATCAACTATAAGGAAGTAAAAATCCAAAAAAAAAAATTTCAAAATCTGTCGGGATTGACCAGAACCATCTATTTTACAGACCAAGGGTTTTTACTAATTTATATGTTTTTGGGGTCATACTGACTTTTGAATAACTTTTGAACCAATAATACATTCGACTTGAAACTTTCCATAGTGACCAACCAATTATAAGGAAATAAAATTCCAAAATTTTTTTTTCAAATCTGTCAGGATTGACCAGAATCATCTATTTTACAGACCAAGGATTTTTACTAATTTATATATTTTTGCGGTCAAACTGACTTTTGAATAACTTTTAAATCGTTATTACTTTTGACTTAAAATTTTTCATAGTGATCAATGAACTATAAGAAAATAAAAAACCAAAGTTTTATTTTAAAAAATGTGTCGCTATTGTCCAGAATCAACTATTTTACAGCCTGAAGGGTTTTAAATTATTTTTTTATTTTTGAGAATAAAAATTTGGGTATTATTATAATTATACCATGCGAATATGCATAAAGGAATCATGGAATCCAAAAAATACATAATTTAAAAACTATTGCATAATTTACAAACTGCTCAGTGAATAATCACATAAATTACTGTTCGGTCAGTAAATTGCTGAAAATGGGCTGTTTAAATTTAAACATATCAACTTTAAATAGTTTGTAATTTTTTAATTTTCGATATTTTTGCACCATTATTACATTTGACTTGAATTTTTAAATAGTGATCTAGTTTTTATTAAATCTGTCGGGATTATCCAGAATTGTTTATTTTACAGACTGAAAGGTTTCTACTTATTTAATTGTGTTATTAGGAAAAAAAATTAGGGTTGCACTATGCAAATATGCATAAAGTAATCATGGAAGCCAAAAAATACATAATTTGAAAACTATTATTTACAGACCTGTCAGTATTATTATTGCATAAATTACAGACCGGTCAGTAAATTACAGAAAAATAGATTTACACACCAATTAAGGATATTGACCTTAAATATGTTTTATATTTTTGAACCGTTATTACATTTGACTTGAAATTTTAAATAGTAATCCAGTTTTTATTAAATCTATTGAGATCACACAGAATCATTTATTTTATAGACTGAAGTGTTTTTACTTATTTAATTGTGTAATGAACAACAAAAATTAAGGTTACAATATGCAAATATGCAAAAAGGAATCATGGAATCTGTAAAATACACCAATTTGAAGTTATTGCATAATTTACAGACCGGTCAGTAAATTACTACAAAAGGGTTGCACCAACCTATTGGACAAATCAATATTGCACAAACCTATTTGATTTTAAATATATTTGATAATTTCCAACTGTTATTACATTTGACTTCAAATTTTTGATAGGGACACAAAACTATAATAAAATTAAATGCCATAATATTTTTGCATCTGTTAAAATTATCCAAAAATTGTTAATTTTACATTCTGAAGTGTTTTTACTTATTTACCTAGTTTTTAAGAAAAAATTTTGGGTTATATTATAAAAACTCCATGCAAATATGCATAAAAGATCGTGGAATCCAATTAATTCATCTCTTTAAAACTATTGCTTAATTTACAAACCGTTTAGTAAATTAGTATGGGCATTGAAATGTATTTAAATCATTCAGAATTACCTATTTAACAGACAGAAGATTTTTTAATAAAGTTAAAATTTAAATTAAAATGAAAGTAACTTACAGCAATAGAACTTCCTAAAATTTTGAGTACTTACGACAGCATTAGCAGGTGCAAAAGTAGAAATCAATCTAAAATTGTAATAAAATTATTATTAAAACACACAGATTAATTGGTTTTAAAAATAAAAAATAATTATAAATTAACAATTAAAACTAAATAAATATAGAATAAGAAACTTACTCTTTGAGATTGTTTATGTGAACTATTGACAAAAACTAAGATAAAAAAGTGAAAACAACATTAAAACAAAAAATGGTGTTATTCTAAAAATTATCTCTTGGCTTTTACTGAATGATTAGAGGTAGAGAGTTTGAGTAACAAAACAACCTAATAATCATTTTTAACAATAGACACCAGCGAGAAGGTAAGCCAAGTTGTCTATCAACACAAAACATCACAACAATAACATCACAATCACAAAACACACATTACCTGTGGCACTAAACGCTGCAAATTCATGCTAGTGTTAATACTTAACTAACAAGGTGAACTTCTATCCTCAGCCATTTACCATTTCTAACCAACATTAATGATCATCCTGAAAAACTCAAAGTTGGCTCTATTTGTTGATGATATAAGAAACATACGGATTTCAATCATTTGTTTTTGGACCTGTTAACTGTTGTTACAGAAAGGTTTGAAATTAACATTAGATAGTGGCGGTGATGCACATTCTATTGCTCTGGATGATATGGTCTATCTGGCGAAGTTTTAAAAAAGCATTTGCAATCTTGTTAATACTCCTATATTCATGAATGGCAACATTGTTACTGTGTCTTCTACTTTAAATTGTCTCTAACTATCTTTTTGTACTAACCTATTATGGAAACCTTATATGCAAATCATTGCTAAGTTAGTATTTGTATACAATAATATAGTATTTTATTGTTCCTAAGTGCTCCAAAAATTCTTATTGCAATAGTTTTTTTCCTCAAACATCAGTTTTTTGTGATACTACCCATTCATCTTGTTTTCCTGATTCATATAATTTGCAATCTTTTAAGTCATCTGTTAATAATTATCTTGCTTTATAATCTTCATCTTGGGTCTTCCAGTAACTTCCTAAAAATGTTTTTTTAGGAAGTTACTGGAATGTTACTTTACTTCATATTGGGTCTTCTCTAAAAATGGTTGCTTCAAGCCTTGTTGAAAATACAGATACTTAAAATAAAAAATAATCTCGCTTGATTTAACAAAGTTGATGATTTGCAAATCTTCTGTTAATTGATCTATCCTTACTTTTAGCCAAACATCTTCTGAAGCAAATTCTAGTGAATTTGTTCCAAAAGATATTTCTGCTTCTTTAAGTTTATTTTCTGATTTAAACTTGAAAACTGCTAATGATGTTTTTTCAAGCTCTGCTACTCAAACTTCTACTGTAGATAAGCCTTTAAAAAGTCATTTTGATGATTGTTTTCTTGAAATTCAAGTAAATAAAGAGAATTTCCCAATTTCGATCAACAACTACCTTTATTATCTAGTGATTTGACCTATCAAATAAACAAATACAAAAAGAGAATTAAGCACCTTGAATTTCAAAATAGGCAAGATGTAATGAATATAAAAGAAAAAATAAAGGGATTTTATCAAAATATAATGTCCAAGAAGTAAAAAAAAAAGAGATGTTAGAAAGGATTGTAAGATTAACCAATTATTGCAACTAAATTTAAGTTTGGAAAAATAACTTGATTTGGCTAGAAAGCGTTCCCAATCAGATCAACAAAAAACATGGTAAATAAAAACAATTTTGAAAGCACTGTTTTGAAAACAACTAATGACACACAATCAGTTTGCAATTTTGTGGAAGAATCCAAACAAAATACCATTAAAAAACAAAATAAAATATTTTTAACAGCTTGAAATCTATAGAGTTTCACTTTCAATATCATTCTCAGAATGAAAATTTTATTCTATTTTAAAAAACAAAAATAATGGAAGGAATAAAAGCAAGAGTTTTATGCTATATAAAGCAGTTATGTCATATTTTCAAAAAAATATTTTTTTTATTTAACTGCTTCTTAAGTGTATAAATAAGCTTTAGATTAGAAAGTGAAAAGTAAACATCAAAAAATCCGTTAATAAATTGCAAATGCCAAAAAAAATATTATAAACAAAAACCAACGCAAAAATCATAACAAAAAACGGCGAATTGAAAAAAAGCTAAATATACATAATTTATAAATACATTTCCTAAGTATCAAATCATTAAGAAATCATAAATAAATACTTGATTTGGATAGAGGAAAGACTATACTTGTCTTTTCCACCTGAACCTTTTTGAAAAAAGTTTTTTTTTTCCAAAAAAAAACTGACAACAAACTTTTACAACACTGAAAACTAAACAAATAAGAGCAAATATCAAAAAGGTCCACATTCCATTAAATTCCTCATCCTTTTTTAAATCTATATGGAAAATTTCATGCAAATTGGATGTGTTTTGGTACTTAGGAATCTTTACCTGAAAAAGCTTCGTTTAAAAAAACGTTCCCGCGCCTAGTTTTTTTATCAAAAGTGGTCTCAGGATATTGATAATATTTAAGTGAAGCCATATAAAACACAGTACTTTCTACATATGGCTGGAAAGAAGTTGAGTAACACTAATTGATACAAAAAACCTCAAGGTGATTGCTTAACCCTACTAAAAGATATAAAAGAGTAAAGTTTATGAAAAATCGGCGTTTTTTGTCAAACGTCAAATGTTTTTCGCTGTTGCATAATATAAAATCCACATTAAAGTGGAAAATATGTGAAAATAACAGCATAAAAAGAATTTATATAGAATTTAAGTACGTTTATTCAGACGTGTCAGGAGAAACTCTCAAGACATGAAAACTCATTTAGTTTACGTCGTAAAAAAAGTTTACATCGCTAATTTTTTTATAAAATAAGCTTTTTAAAATCACCTTATTTCAGAATGGAGCAGGTTGGGGCAGCTAACTTTTTTAGTTTTTTACAGAATGATACAAACTCTCTTGGAAAAGCAAATTGGCTTCGCGAAGGAAGTCGAAGGTAAAAAGTTCTAGAACCATAAAAATCGGTTTAAAATCGTTAAAATTCCGTTATTTAAAATCGTTAAAATTCCGTTATTTAAACGTATTTCCCACAACTCGTATAAATATATATTTAAATATTATTAGTAACTAAAACTGAATTATATATTATCATTTGTATGTAAGAAAAACTAAAATAAAATGGTTTATATTAAGGGAGAAAATTAAGTTTAAGTAATGATACAATTATAATGAAAACACACACGCGCTGTTTTCGGTCACTTTCAAACATAAAATACCGTTTATATCTAATAATTTAGTAACTTTTCTATTATGCCACTGTAATTACAAGAAACTCGAGAAAATATTTATTTAATTACATTATTAAAATTGCGCCACTCAAAAAGTTGTATTTTGGCCAAGTTTTTAGTGTTTCTGAATCACTGTGGCAATGGCGTTGACACGGCCTTCAAGGGGAGGGAGTCAACCCTTCAATTTCTAAAAAAAAATCCATAATTTCTAAAATAATTGCCTATATTTCTAAAACAAAAAGTCCTTGCAAAAAATAAGTGGGCAGGCCATGGCTTCCTTGACAGCTATGTATGCATAGCGTGAATATATCAACATTTCCTAAGGTATAAACTGCTGCCAGAATGCAAAAAAATTCTAAAAAAATGGTTAAGAAGGTTTTTTAGGAACACCTACATAAAAAATAAAAATATTTATTTATCTGAAAACAGAACAACTGTGAAAAAACCTAATATTTTTTATATTGACAAAGATAATTGATTAAAATAATTTTTTTAATTTAAAATTAGATAAGATATCTGACCAATACAAGGTTTAGAGGGCCAGTCGGACAAAAATTACTCTAACTGAATAGCTAATTAGGTTGAAAGGTTGTTTTGAAATAAAACAAGCCGTGTGACAAGTATCATTAATGTAATAAGTGTGGCAATTATCAATAATGTAATTTCCTTACAAGTAAATAGTTTAAGCAATCGTTTCCTGGTAAGGAAAGAACTATTCAAGAATTGTTTCCTTGTAATTTAATATTACCTCAATTAAATCAATTAAATATTTCCTTTATTTTAATAGTTTTTAATTAATAATATGTGTTACGACGTTAAGTGGATTGTTATCAAATATAAATTTAGGTCAAATTTATATTTGATAAGGCAGAGTTTGATTTAGTGAAATCAAATTTAGTGAATTGTTACTATGCCAAATCAAGCAAAGAATCATGATGAAAAGCGAAAGTTTTGCTCTGTCTGAAAAAATGTTTAAGACAGCTTACTACTTTTCAAGCAGATCGAATATGCCAACTGTACTAGACCAAGATCAATATCACTGAAACTCGGGTACCAAAAGGATTCTGAAAATCGTGTAGAATTACTTTGCGCAGCAAACAAGAGGGGAAAGAAGTTGCACTCCCTCCTTTGTTTGGTTTAAAGTCAATACAAGTAAGACATGAAACAAAAGGCACGATGTGTTGTTGCCTAACATGCCGAATTGGTCTTTCAAAGCTGAAAAATTTGAAAGTTTTATACAAACTCACTAAACAAAGTTTATTGTAACTATAAAATATGTATGTTTTGGTTTTAGGTCAAAGTAGTGCGCAGATACCATCAAGTATCTCCGAAATTGAACACTGTAGCCCTTGTAAATGTGCAACATAAAACCGACCTGTCAAACAACGGATTAAAAAAACTTGTTAGAACTGTAAACAAAACATCAAGATGGTAGAGGTCAACAATTGAGCGATTTCTTCACCTGAAGCGACTTAAAAATCACAGACGAAAAAATAGATTCTTGTACAGTTCATGTTGTTACTCACTGCAATGATTTATCAAGTCTTGTGAATCATGTTATTCAGTCCTGCAAAATTTCTGGTGGCTATTTCGCTAAGCTCGGAATTGATGGTGGCAAAGGTTTTCTCAAGTTTTGCCTAAGCATTGTTGACTGGCAAAGATACTGGAGTCAAGAGACAAACTATTGTTGGGGTTTCAGAAGATTTGCCAGAAGCACACTCCAATATTGAACAAATCTGGTCATTGATAAATGCAAATGGAGTTAAACTAATTTTGGTTTGTGGCATGAAAGTTGCAAATATAATTTGTGGTCTTCAAACTCATTCAAGTACGCACTCTTGCACCTGTTGTGACGTCAAATTCAATTGTCTTGCCAAATCTGGAAACTTGCGAACACTGGGCTTAATTAATTCAAGCTTTGAGTCTTTTTAGCAATCTGGCGGGGTTGTTGCTAATACAAAGCTGTTTGTCAATGTCATTCGAAAGCCAATCATCTGCGGGTCTGTCAATGTTCTGATTTTGGAAATCATTCCACCGATGGAACTGCATCTCCTCTTAGGAGTTGTCAACCATCTTTTCAAGATCCTTAAAACTGCTTGGATAGAAGCTGTTAAGTGGCCAGCCGCCCTCCACATTCAACAGAGCCCGTATCAAGGGGGCCAGTTTGAGGGAAAGGAATACAGGAAGCTTCTTAAAAATATGGATATGCTGCAGCAACTTGCTGAGACCAACATGGTTCCCAATATTGTGTACATAATTGAAGCATTCAAAAGCTTTAATTTAGTTGTCAAGGCTTGCTTTGGATACATCCTTCAGCCGGATTTCGTTGAAAAAATTGAAAATTTTAAAAAGTATTACCTAATGATAACTGATGCAAGCGTAACACCCAAAACTCACGCCGTCTTCTATCACATCAAGAATTTCATCTGTCACAAAGAATCCCTCTTGTGGCCCTATTATAAACACACTGTCGAAACTTCTCATCAAGATTTTTATCAACATCGGTTGAGGTATAAACGAAATAATAATCATCCAAAGAACAAAGAAAGATTTTTGCGCTGCATAATTAATCTAAACAGTAAGCATCTTTAAAGAACATCATTTGAGTTATTAGAAATTAGGCTGCTAAAGCCTAATTAGGCTCATATTTTACGGCGTATAATGAATATTTTCACCATTTTTAAAAGTAGTATTATAGAGTATTTGTATTAAAAGAGTACATTGAGCTACTTATTAATAATCTTTTTGTGGAGAAAAAAAATATTTCTTAAAATGTAATTAGATATTTGATGGTAATACAATATAAAAAATAGGGTTTAAATAATTTTCACTTCATTTTAAAAGTAAATGTATTTAAGGAGGTCAATACAAAATATTTTAGGAGATCTACTTTTTTCTTTGTTTTTCTAACTGGTAGTCCTTAGACCAGGTTTTGCACTTTTTTTTAGATTTTTTTTTTGGCAACATTTTATACCTTAGGAAATATTGGTATATTCAAGCGAAGCATACTTGGCCGTCAACGCCGGGGAGGCTAGGGGTCAAGTTGTTCTCTACTTTTTTTTTGCGAGGACCTTTTGTTTTAGAAATATATGTAATTATTTTAGAAATTATGGATTTTTTTTTAGAAATTGAGGGGTTGACCCCTTCAACTTTGAAGGCCGTGTCGACACTATAAGCATAAGATATATAAATTTGCATTACAGGGTACCTTAATGTGTACGCTAACTTTCCGTATAAGTTGTGTTCTTGGCACAGCTAGGTAGGCATTATAAGGATCCGTACTAACCGTGTATTGGTGTTTGCAAAGAAGCATTTAAATCATTTTTTAATATAAACTAATTTTTCAACTTTATTGTATAGGCAGTTTGGCTCTTAACAATCCCTATATAACCACTATATATAAACAAATATGTTAATATTTTATATGTATTGTTTATAAAATTTAAAAAATCCACTTATACAACGTTTTATTCAGGATCGTATGTAATATAAGAACGCTTTTCTAATAATTAAAAGTCTTTTTTGCTCAAGCTGTTTTGTTTTGATTTTTTTTTTGATTATTAAAAAAAATTGAAAATATTGAAAAAAAAAAACAAAAACATATTGTCTCATCCAAGTAAAAAATTTGAAACTTCTATTTTAGATTTGTCCCTCTCTTGATCATTTCTGATTGCTAAAACTACGTTATCTGCTTCTTAGACCATTAAAAATGATAGAAACGGTTTTTCATAGATTGTTAAGCCGCAATTTTTTCGTACTAGAAATAAGGTTTTATTTAAATTTTTCTAGGAAAACCTCTTCTATTAAAAATATATTCCATATATTTTTATGGGATATATTAGAATTATAAGACAAAAACTATTTATTTATTACTATTGTAATAAATACAAACTCTTATCACTGAAATGATATAGGCCGGGTGAATAAAAATTAGCAATTGCTTATACTCAGTAATTGGTCAGCTTTACGTGAATAAAAACATTAACAGTTTTCCTCAAATTTTTATTCACGTAAAGTTAAGCAATTTACTTAGTAATTGTTCGGCTTTACGTAAATAAAAACTTACGGAAAATTCCATTAGCTTTTATTCACGTAAAGCTGACCGATTACTGAGTAAAAGCAATTGCTCGTTTTTATTCACCCGGCCTTATATCTGTAACAGTTTTATATCTTTTTGTGCAATTGTAAGCATTATAATTAAAATTAATAAAAAAATGTAAGATAAAAGCAAAAAGAAACTTGACGCATAAAAGTTTATTTTGTTACAAACTGACGTCAATGCGCAAAGTTTTTTATGGATAACTTTTAGATTAACATTTAATAGCTGAGGCCATGCCTTTAGTTTTTAATCAAAATCATTAGAATGAACTTTTTTTTATGACTATGTTTTAGCGGTCTAAGATCTTTTTAGTTCCATTTGTATAGCGTTACGTACAAACGTCTGTAAGCAGAGGCAATTCTACAAATAAAATGAGGTGGAGGGGGGGAGGGGGGGAGGTGAATCCATAAAAATTATCAACTGGCTTCGAAAAAAAAAAAAAGAACTAAAAGTTTAGCCGACTGAATTGTATCAAATACCCGACTAGCCAATTAAATTTGTAAAAAAATTGACTATAACTTAAAAATCACTTTCATTAAGGAGGAGGGGGGGTTGTAACCTGTAAACAATTTCTGTCTATATTTACTTGCTCAAGTGCCAGTAAAACGAACGATAGAAAAGAAGAAACATTCACTAAGCTTGCAATTTTATTTTTATATACTTTGAAATGATCTGAAAAATTTTGTTATTTTTATTTTTTTGAATGGTGAAATTGTTTATGCAAAAAAGTGGCTCCTTAACTTTTATGTTAAAGTTGTTATTTCCTTGTTAACTATTGTCTGTCGTTAACAAAGCAAGTCAAAAATGCACATAATAACAACAAATTTATCTTTAGAACTGTTTGCAAAACTTTTAACTAATGATATCACTAGTTTTTATGATTTTATGTTGTTAAGTAAAACACCATTATGTTTCATGCTAAAATAGAGCTTTGATTAATACTTTTCTCCAGTTTAAATGAATAACAATTCTTAAGGTGTATTAGGTGAATTATCTTTTTGTTTTGATAGACTTTAGTCAATAACGGATTTTTAAATTGTTATGAGTCTACAACACTTAATTTCAGCGAAATTCAATTAAAAAGTCACGTCATAGAAGACAAAAAAATACCAATATCTGTTTTCAATAAGTTAGCTTTCATAGCAAATCTGAGAGGTGCAAATGTTTAGCTTGGTTTAGATACTACATAATAAAATACATCGTTGTACAGTCATTTTGATGGTCGTAAATTTCTTTAGCAAACTCATTTTTATATATTTTTAGACTGTTTACCGTTTGACTCCTGTCCCAATCTAACCAAGCGGGTTCAAAAAGAAAGGACCGCGCTGGAAACATGAGGGGGTTAAAAGAATCAGCCCTTTTTGAATTAATAGTCGGTAAGTCTAATATGTTTCACTCAGCTTATCTATTTTCATTTGCTTTTTTGTATTACATTCAAGCAATAGACTGTTTTTTATGTTAACTCGTGTTTTAGATGTCGTAACCAGCTCGTATGAAAGGATTTCTCAACGTGAAGTAGTTGATTTTATTCAACAACACCAAGAAACAGAGCTCGCTCAAGAAACAGAAAAGAAAGAGAAAGATAAAAAAATATTTTGTTGAACAAGACTGTTGTTTTATTTATAAATTATTCTCCTATGTTTAAATATATAAAAGATGTAGAAAATGATTCCTCTTTTGTATTGATCTTAAAAAGAGGTTTTTATCTCGGCATCAGAGCTTTTTGTCATAATTTGTATGAAGAGGTATTATCATTTTTATTTGATAAAAACAGCTTTTAATATATAAAAGTAGGAATACTATAGTGTATAGGATACTATAGTATACTAATAAGTATGACAAAAAGGTCATTCCGACTCCGAGCAAAAAAAGTTTTTTAGAAGTGCACAATTGATAAACAAAGACGTCTTAAAGATGCATTTTTTATGTCTTTTCATGACAAGATAAAAACAAAAACGACGTATTTTCGATGTCGAAAAAAGATGTTTTTTAAATTTGCATATTCAACTGAAAAAAGGTGTCTTAAAGACGCATTTTTTATGTCTTTTAATGACAAGATTAAGATAAAAAAAGACGTCTTTTGATGTCAAAAAAAGATGTCTTTTAGATTTGCATAATCGATTAAGAAAAGACGTCTTAAAGACATCGTAAATAAGACTTTTAAAGACGTCTTTTCGACGTCTTTTTTCCCACTGGGTATGGAATATAACAACGACAAAAGATTTCTCTTGAACTATAGCGAATTTGCTTTATTTATAAAAATGTTTTCAAGCAGTATTTTTTTTCTTTTTTAGAATCTGGTTTTAAAAAAATATTTAGAATTAAACTTTTTGAGTAGTATTAATTTCAGTAAAATGACTTTTGTGGGACATATCGGGACAACAAGCTATTTATATATTTGAATATATTACAACCATTTGGTGATGCTGTTTACAGTTTAATGATTTTATTTTTAATGTAAAATATTTTTTTTCTTAATTAGAAAAGCAGTTTTAGTAACAAATTCAAAAAATTTCTTATTTTTATTACTTAACTTCGATTATTAATAGTGTTTAATGAAAACAAAGAAGGTAAGAAATGATTTAAAAAAGATTAATCATCTAAAATGGGATGAAATGCAGTTTTAGCTGCGAGTGAGAAGGAACTTAAAAATAGAAATACTGCTGATACATATGGCATATTTAAGTTTGCTCTACATTGGCATAATGCTAATAAGCCAGCTCATCAAAAATGTTTCCAAATATTGTCAAGATATTTTTTGTGTGATTTATGTGATTCATGATTATTTTTTTTCAATTTTGAATATTGTAGAAGTAACCAATTTAATAACATATAGGTTAGATTAGAGGTATTTTATAATAAAACACACACACAAAAAATTTATTTTAGCTGTTATTTCTTTTTTGTAGTGTATGGATGTAAGGGCGTGTAGTTTTTATGGGTATGTTATTTTTTGAGAGTTTAATTTCTGAACACGGGACATACTATTTAGACGATAGATAGCCTACATTTTTCATCTTTTTTAAACTTTACATGAAAAGATAACTGCTGCTTTTTAACTGTCCCGTTTTGCCCCACCCACTTGCAAAATGTAAAAGTTTTGCTTGTCTAGAGTTTCGTTACTTCCCAGTGGGAAAAAAAAGTCTTTAAAAGTCTTATTGACGATGTCTTTAATACGTTTTTTTTTAATTGATTATGCAAATCTAAAAGACATCTTTTTTCGACATCAAAAAGACGACTTTTTTTATCTTATATTTGTTATGAAAAGACATAAAAAATGCGTCTTTAAGACACCTTAAAATGCAAATTTAAAAGACATCTTTTTTCGACATCAAAAATATGTCTTTTGTTTTTATCTTGACATGAAAAGACATAAAAAATGCATCTTTAAGACGTCTTTGTTTATCAACTGTGCACTTCTAAAAATCTTTTTTTGCTCGGAGTCGGAATGACCTTTTTGTCATACTTATTAGTATACTATAGTATCCTATACACTATAGTATTCCTACTTTTCATATATGAAAAGCTGTTTTTATCAAATGAAAATGATAATAGCTCTTCATACAAAGTATGACAAAAAGCTCTTTCCGATTCCAAGAAAAAACCTCTATTAGATGTCAATACAAAAGAGGAAACATTTTCTACATCTTTTATATGTTTAAACATAGGAGAATAATTTATAAATAAAACAACAGTCTTGTTAAACATATTTTTTCATCTTTCTTTTTTTTCTTCTGTTTTTTGAGAGAACTCTGTTTCTTGGAGTTGTTGAATAAAATTAACTATTTCACGTCGAGAAATCCGTTTATACGAGCTGGTTACGACTTCTAGCTGGTTACGACTTCTAAATAACGAGTGAACATAAAAAACTATTTTATGTTCACTCGTTATTTAGACTCGTTTATTGTTTAAATGTAATACAGAAAAGCAAGTGAAAATAGATAAGCTGAGTGAAACATATTAGACTTACCGACTATTAATTCAAAAAGGGCTGATCCTTTTAACCCCCTCATGTTTCTAGCGCGGTCCTTTCTTTTTGAACCCACTAGGTTAGATTGGGACAGGAGTCAAACGGTAAACAGTCTAAAAATGTTTAAAAATGAGTGTACTAAAGAAATTTAACACCATCAAAATGACTTTACAATGTTGTATTTTATTATGTAGTACTTAAATCAAGCTAAAAATTTGCACCTCTCAGATTTGTTATGAAAGCCAACTTATTGAAAACAGATATTGATTTTTTTTTGTCTTCTGTCTATGACAACTTTTTAATTGAATTTTATGAAATTAGGTGTTGTAGACTCATAACAATTTAAAAATCCGTTATTGACTAAAGACTATCAAAACAAAAAGATAATTCAGCTAATACACCTTGAGAGTTGTTGTTCATTTAAACTGGAGAAAAGTATTAATCAAAGCTCTTTTAATTTTCTTAAGCAAATAATGGTTTCCTTATTAACAACGAAAGTTGTTAATAAGCAAATAATAATTTGTTTATTATAATTATAATAACCAAATTATGATTTGCTTATTAAGAACTTAAGTTGTTTCCCAGTGGGAAACGTTAGCGAATTTTTCTCTCCCCATCTCAAAAGAAAAAAAAAATTCTACTGGGTGTTGTTTAATTTAACATTTAAATGAAATTTTTTTCATTTCTTTTTTTTACAAGTCATCGATATAAAAGACGTCTTTTCTACGTCTTAATAAAGAAGTACAACCGATTGACGTCTTTTCGACCTCTTTTTTAAAGACGTCTTTTCCGCGTCTTTATTTAGGCTGATTATAAAAAGGCATAACTATTCATAAAAAAGACACTTTTTATTCGTCTAAAGATATCTTTTTTCCCACTGAGTTTTGGTTGTCGTAACTTATTTAAAAAACTTTTTTTTGTTTTTTTTTTTTTAATTTTCTTATATCAATGAATTTTAAGAAATATAAAAAAAAAACATAGTCAACGATAATTAGTTTATCCGAAACTAGCATTTGTTTCTTATGTCCCAGTGGGCACTGGACCTAAAAAAGACGTTTTTTAAACGTTCAAAAGACGTCCAAAACGTTCAAAAGACGTTCAAAAGACGTCCAAAACGTGTATAAGACGTTTAAAAAACGTCTTTTTTACTTCCGTGCCCACTGGGGTGTCCCTTTATGCCCCGCTCTACTCTAAAAAAGTTTTAAAACCAACGGTTAATAATTTTTTGGTAAAAATTAACGGAAATGATAAATAATTTATAGAGCGATATGAATACTGAAAGAGTAAATTAGAAGAATAAAATAATAGCGAATAGTACAACTTTTTCTCTATATTTTGCCGTTAAAAATATTTACAGTTACAAAGTACACGAATAAAAGATTTACATGACCGGAGCAAAAAGAAGACTATAGTCGTCTTATCTACATAGCTTATGAAAACCGTGTAACATAAAATACAAAATCAAAAAATAAAATCATTTTTTAGTACCGTTAAAATTTACTTTAAGCAGTGGCGGATTTAGTATAGGGCGTGGGGGGGGGGGGGAGGGGGCAAGCTGCCCCCCCACGCCCCCTAAAATGGTCTAACGGCGCCCCCTAAAAAAAATTAAAATATATATATATATATATATATATATATATATATATATATATATATATATATATATATATATATATATAAGATTAAATTACTGATAGCAACCCCGGTCGCCCCTATTTATTGACTTGGCCCCCCCGCGACACTAAACCTTAATCCGCCACTGACTTTAAGTATAATTAAATAGATGTTAACTAAGAAACCAAAAACATAGAAAAACACAAAAAACACAAAAAAAACAAACTATTCTATGTCTATATTTATGTAATTGAATGAATAAATAATTTATTTAAAAAATATATAATTTAAGTAATTGAATAAATAAATAAATAATTAAAAATATATATAATTGAATATATATTTAGTTTTTATTAATTTATATGTTTTGTTCGTCTAGTTATTTAATGCTAAATAAAGAGAAACAAATTTATAAATAAAGGACATAAGATAAAAAAGTGAACGCTTACTCACACATTCAGACAAACATATATATAAATAAAGAATAATTAGATAAAAAACATAACTAAAAACTAAAATTCCAAGACATACATATACGTGAATTTGAAGTGTACATAACATACGATTTCAAGAATTTTATTTTTTTTACATTTTCCCCAATAATAAACAATTTATAAAACTAAATCGGGCAACATTATACAACTTTTTTTTTTTTTTTTTTTGAATACATATAAAATTAATAAATAAAGTCATTATGTTAAGAAAAAATCAATAATAAGAATACCCTATTTGAATTCCGTAGAAAGAATTTAATTCATTGTCGTTTAATAAAAGACTTTGTTTAAGTTGGGTTTTAAATTGATTAAGCGAAAAAAGTGTTTAAAGATCTTCATTTAAAACTCTATTCCATAATTTAGGTCCTCGGTTTGTGATTGAGTATTTAGTGGCTGAATAATAGGCTTTGGATTGACTATAACTATTATTTGAAAAAGCAGTGGTAGCGGACTTGCCTCTGAAACAAAAGATTCGTAGTAGATCCACCGGGCCTGCCTCTGACTGTTATAAACGTGAACAGTGACAATATTCTTTGTCTGTAACAGGTTTACTAGGTCATAAGAGAATGTTAAATTGATGGTATCAGAAAATGATCTGGGTAGGTAATCGGCAGGTAAAGTTTCCCATTACCCTCCTTAATAGATTAATTTTTGTTTTGATAATGAATGTTTAGGTTCTTTTTCTTGTATAGAAAGAATCATTTAACGAACATAACCATCAAAAATTTGTATATGGATTTTTTTTTAATAAATATTTAAAATTATTTAAAAACTTATCATCGAAGCATAATACATACTTTGCAAAAGTCGCTCGTTGATATGTTGCTTGAGCCACATTTCAAAAATGACATCAAAAGTACTAATTTTTAGTTATTAAATAATCTAGTATAAAATATGAATTTGAAACATTGAATAAATATTAAAAGTTGCTACTTTCTCAACATTTATTATAGGAAACTGCTCAGAAACAAAATATTTCTTGCATATACTTTATGATAATTGCTACAACAACAACAACAACAACAACAAAAAATGATATAGAATTTAAAGTTTTAAGTTATAAAATCTTTCACATCTTTTTCTTATGTTGATTCTTAAACTATTCCGTTAAAAGATTTGAGTGAATACTTTAAGTATCACCATAAAAATACTTTAAGTATCACCATAAGAATACTTTAAGTATTACCATAAGAATACTTTAAGTATCACCATAAGAATACTTTAGGTATCACCATAAGAAAAAGTATAAATTTTAATAATAAGATTTTTATTTCAAACATTTTTTAAGTTTTGTAAAAATTGTGTAAAAATTTGAAAAACCAAATAGTAAATTATGTTACAATTAAAAAACTTTGATAAAATACTTTTGAAAAACAAACCTTTTTTACTTCAATTGAGAATGAAAAACTACATATTTTAAATTTTTAAAACGCCCTAACACCCTTCACCTTTTATTCGTCTCCGTGAAGTAATAATAAATAAAAAATATGTTTAAAAGCTATATTGCTCGGTGTAAATAAGGCGATTTACAAATTATTCGAATTCTTTTATTTTGAATTAGCATGGTTTTATCAGCGTATTATTTCCAAATAAGAGCTTTAAATGATATAATTTTTTTTGCTTCAGGTTTTTTAATATTTAAAAAAACATTTCTTATTTATATATAATTTTCAAAACCTCTTTACTACCCGTAATAGTGAATCTAAAGAACACCATTTTATAAAATCAGTTTATAAAGATGTTCCATCTGAAAGTTTATTGTACATTTTTTGTACGTTCCCGTGCCGGCTGGGGCATAAAGAGTTGTTCCAGTTGAGTTTATTTAAAGACTAAAAGATTACGTACCCAGTTAAAAGCTTGTAAGTACCCAGTTAAAAGCTTGTTGTTTAAGAATTATGTTGGTTTATTAAATAACAGGGGCGGACTTAAACCCCGTCAAGTGCTGCAAGTGACGGGGTAACAAAACAAAAATAAATATAAGTTCTATGACGTCTAACGCCCTCCTAAAGTTAATTGCCGATCTATATAGTTTTGTTAGAAAATATAATTAGAAAAAGTTTACAGTGAAAACTATGCTTTGCAGACGTTTGAAAAAGTATTTTATAAAAATTGCTAATGTAAACTATACTTTGCAGGGTATTAGAAAATTATTTATAAAACTTGCTAATGTAAACTATACTTTGCAGAATATGAGAGAATCATTTTATAAAACTTGCTAATGTAAACTCTACTTTGCAGGATATGAGAAGTTCATTGGTTTTACGCTATTAAAAGTAGCAATTTGATTCGTTTAAAAAAAGACATGTTTAGTGTAAACTACCCTTTGCAGCATTTGCAGCAGTAATTTGATTGGTTTCAAAGATCGATAAACAACTCAAAAGAACTCAAGGAACTCAGTTCTAAAAACAAAGTATTTCCTTAAAATTTTAACGTATAAGCATGGCTTACAACTTGATTGATGATGTACTTAAAAGATTTAAAACCAATAATCTTGTCGATTTAAATTTTATGAAACTTTATTGGATACATTTATTTACAACAATAACAAAATGGTTAGTAATGAAGGTCTTTTAAGTCGTTTTATTGATGGCACAATAAGAAGAAATATATGTGTCGAAGTTTGTATCCCTTCTTACTTAAAAGACAATAAAATGCATTGTATTGCTCTAAGGTAAGTCAATTTACTTTTTTTTCAAAAATAATTATTACAAAATTTAATACTTTTTTGTAAAAATATTTATTGTTAATACCGTATTAATCTAATCTATAAAAAAATCTCGTTGACTAATCAATATTTAATGTGTCAACACCGTCAAATGATTTTGACATGTATGAATATAATATTTTCAAGATGTATGTATTAAATTCCTACATGTCAAAATCGTTTGTTTGTTTGTCTGAATTCTAGACTATTGATTTGATTTATGAATTTGTTTAAAAAGCAAAGATTTTTTACTCAATTTTAAATTTGTTTGGGATTAGCTTTATGATTAGTGATCATAGTTCAGGCAAACATTAACCATCTCTTTTTGACAATCTCTTTATATCATTTTCTAGAGACAAAATAAAAAATTAAAAAAATTATTTTCAATAAATTTTCTCTCAATCAATCTAATAATATTCATAAGTTTTTGTGCCGTTTAAATCAGTTTTTTGCTGTAGTTGTCAAAACCATTAGCTTTCTTTTTATTTCATCAAAAATGATCTGCTTTCTTGTTGTTAAAGCTTAACTTGGTATGTCTTTTTTTAAATCTTGTTATATAAGAATATATATATAACTTTTTATTTCACGATGGATATAAATCCATTTGTATTTTTGTCTTTTCTTAATTTTTCTTTCTCTGATTGTCCATGTCCGGAATAAAAATGTTCCTAGACATGCTGATGAGCCTTGATATTGGGCGAAACAATCATTTGTTGGTTTATATATTTATTATATATTTATATATAAAAAAAGTTTCAAAGTAAAACTAAGATATGAGCTTCTCAATGAAATAGCAATAAGAAAATCCCTTTAAATCCTCCAGCCCAAGGGCAGGAGGATTTAAAGGGATGGGAGCGATGGCCTCCCTTAGATGTTTTTTTTTATAAGAATATTTTGTAAAAACGTAAGTAAATTTGGTAGGCTGTTTAAAAGTGGCATAAAATTGTGTAGTCTAAATTCTTTTTTTTTGGGGGCTTGTCTGCTTAAAAATCGTTAAACCTGTAAATCGCTTCCTTTAATCGTTTGGATCGAACGAAAAGAAAAATTGCCCACCCCCCTTTACTACATCGTCCAGATCCGCCCTTACTTTTTCCCCCTCCCCCCCCCCCATTTTTTCTATTTGCTTTGTGGGCGTAGTTGCGTCACTTACAACATGGCGTAAGGCGCATTTTTTTTGACGGGGTAAATTAAAAACCTGCGTCCGCCCCTGAATAAATAAGTTTTTTTTTCCGTAATTTACATACGTATGTTTCAACAAACTTAGACTCACAATTTCGACTAACTTTTCTTAGTCCAAAAATTAAAAAATATAAAATATTGTCAAGTTTGAACCCAAAAGTATAACGTGAAGGATACGTGACCACGATTTTTATCTCGAACGATTATAATTTTTTAGTAAATTCAAAAATTTTAATAATAAATAATCTTCCGGTAGCATTTAAAACGAGGAAGAAGTTGAAACTTTGAAAAATATTTAAAAAATACCAATAATTCCAAGACATATTACGAATAAGCTAAATTCAGTTAATTACAAAAAAAAACACACACAAAAAAACACTTTTTACAAACGCTTTGTTAATATGTTTATTTAAAATAAAAATAGTGTGAAGCTTTTTTTAATTTAAAAAAGTTATTTAGATTTTGTGAATAACTATTTTTGATAATAATAAAATAGTAAAAAAAAAAACAAAAAAAAACAAAAACGAAACGAAACGAAAACGTAAAAATTTATTTTAGGTTGGTTAACTACATAATTACCATTTATCGTTCTTATCACAAACAAATTTCTAAAAATATGGAAACAAATAAAAAATATTTGTCCTTTTTATCAAAAATTTTTTTTTGACACCTTAATGACTTCAGAGCATAAAATTAACACGAATATTTTGCTGTTGCTAAAAAATATAAAACCACAAAGCAACGTTTACATAAAAAAAAAAAGAAGATTTATAGAAACAAGCTGGGATTTAAAGAAGATATTGTTGACTAAAGTCACTACAATCTTTTTACAACGCCTCTATGTAAGCTTTACAAGTTAAAAATAAAATTATATTGCTAAAAAACTGTAAAAAATGTAAAACTCCTTTATAATTTAAAGACTTCAATAAAAAGAAAATATATAAAGATAAAAGTCTTCGTAAGATATACAATTTAACACAGTTTTTCTTAATATATAATATAAATTCTGTAATATAGAACTGTGTAACAATTTATATGGTCCGCTAATATCTAAATAATGACTATTTAGATATTAATGGACCATATAAATTGATATTTTACATGACTTGAACAATGACATTTTATTAAGTTATAATTAGCCTGTATGATATGGTATTTTATTTTTTGCGGATGTTTGACATTTCTTTAGGCGTTTTGTTACTACCTTGTAATGTGCAGTTTAAACAATTATAACAACAAATATAAAAAATAAATTACATGTTAAACATTGTTTGTTAAATAAAAAAATATTTATAAAAAAAAATGGCAACAAACGCACAAACTACAACAACATTAACAACAACGCTAACAAGATATTATGAAAAGAGTAAGTCAAGGATCATATTAGAAGTGTTTCAAGGAGTTATTGCTCCACTTGTTTTTATTGCAAACGTTATTGCCATAGCTACTATTTTCAAAGGGCGAAAAAAATTTTTTAGACGGAACGAAAAGCTTGTACTTCTTTTGGCGTTTATAGACTTGCCAATTACGATAATAATAGGTCCATTGATAATTAAGTCAAATGAACTTAACAAACTTCAGTTTTCTGTAGTTTTGTTTTGGTTTGCTTTTCTATCAATGTCATCTAATGCAACAACCTTACTAATCTCAATCGAAAGATTAATTGTCGTTGTGTATAACAATCGCATACAATGTATAAAAGTCACTGAAAAACATTTTTCAATATGCTTAGTTGTCTTTGTTTTGTTTAGCTTTGGACTAAGTGTTTTTGTTTCTTTCTTCAACATGTCCGGCACTGTTAGCGCAGGTTTATGGTTTACTGTTGGAACTTATCAACTACTGATTTTATGTTTGGTATCAACATCAAATATAGTGCTCCTGTTAGGAACAATAAGAACTTTGAAAAAAAGCAACCTTTCTGCGCAAAGAAATTTAATTTTGGAAAAACATCTTACAATTACAATTACAATAATTTCAACAAGTCTTGTCTTGCTTTATCTTCCATCGCTTGCTTCATTTTACGTTACAGCAGTTATGATAAAATGGCGTTTGCCACTTGAAAAATATGCGTTGGCACTTCAAGACTGGGCATTTCTTTGCTGCGAACTTAATACATTTGTAAATGCCTCTGTTTATATTTTTAGGAATAAAAATAATAAGCAATTATTCTGGCATTATTACAGAACTTTTTTTGTAAAAATAACTTCACCTTTTAAAAAGTAAATTATTACTAACCAGTGTAAAAACCATTTGTTTACCAACACATTGGAGACAATAAAAAAAAATTTGAAGACTTTTTTCGATTTTTGTTAATTAATTTTTATTGATTGGGTAGATAATAGATAATCAAAAAGCGGGAAAAAAATAACATTATATCAAAACGGTTTATGTTATGATGCAGACAAAATGCCATTTAAATCTTTGTTAAAAAATTCGGAACTTGTTATATTGAAATAATTGTTTAATATTTTATTATAAATACTACGTGCTACAATGAAAAAAACAATTCTCATTTTGACTCACTTTATTGTGTTTTAACTTATATATATATATATATATATATATATATATATATATATATATATATATATATATATATATATATATATATATATATATATATATATATATATATATATATATATATATATATATATATATATATATATATATTTATATTCATATACTATATATTTTTTGTGCAATTATCTTATTTTTTCTTGAATTCGTTTACTGTTTTTGATGTTACTATTTTATTTGGTAAATTGTTCCATGTTTAATAAGCTCTCTGTGTGGTTCTCCTCTGATATTTAAAGATAGAACTTTTAGAGTTTAGAAAATCTTTTTGAGTTTAGATGAAACTCAAAAACATTTTCAAACAATTTACCAAATAACTTATTAATATTAAAAACAGTTAACGAGTTCAAGAAAAAATACGACGATAGCGCAAAAAATAGTA
Organism: Hydra vulgaris; assembly: GCF_022113875.1. NCBI lineage: Eukaryota > Metazoa > Cnidaria > Hydrozoa > Anthoathecata > Hydridae > Hydra > Hydra vulgaris. The sequence goes on along the minus strand of NC_061167.1, from coordinate 16,559,049 downwards.
ATCTAATTGCTACTATAGTAGGATTACAATAATCCTACTCTGGTAGGATTATTGTAATCCTACCAGAGTATTATAGGATTATTGTCCTACTATAGTAGGACAATAATCCTACTCTACAATGATTTATAATATCTATACTGTACAAATCATTAAAATAAATAAATATATATAGTATATATATATATATATATATATATATATATATATATATATATATATATATATATATATATATATTTATATACTGTATACATAAGCTTGATAAACGTTTTTCATACGAATTGTGCTTTAAACCCGGTACAAGCTTTGTAACTCTTTGCTGAATTTTTTCAAGTCTTTTTATTTTATTTTTTAAACGTGGATTTGAAACTGCCGCTCAAAATTCTAATTGAGCAGCCGTATTAAAATCCCTCCGCTAAACGCTGCGATGAGCTATTGACTGGTTAAAAGCAAAACGGCAGTTTTTAATGCAAACTATAAAAAAAGTTCGTATTCTAATGTCTCCGTTTATTTAAGTGGTCGTCCATCTATTGTTGTAAATCATTTGTTAATAGCAGATCAAGAAAACAACGGACTTGCAAAAATGGACTCACGATGAATGCACACCATGCTTACACCAATTTATATGTGAATTGTGTTCTTCATCCAACAATTTATAAAAATACCATTTTTAAAAACACTTAAATAGTCCTAAACTAAATGTGTTTATAGTGTTAAAATAAAATAAAAAAACATTTTTCGGTATATAGTACTTTTTATTTTTTTTCAGTATACAGCTTTTTTTTTTCAGATTATTTAGATTTATTCTTTGTATTATATAATCAAAATTTTTTGGTACTAGAACTTTTGGTTTTAAATTTAATAAAAACGTACCAAGAAATGTGACAACCAGCCCCATTATACGAGATAACCAATCCCGTGGGTGGGGTTGTTTGTCACACGGAAGAGGTCTTTTATAAATGGTTTTACAGCAAAAAATATTTAACTCAATGTCATTAAAATGTAGTAATATTTACCGGAAATAGTTAAATTACTTTCGGGCAAAGTTTGATATCGGTTTCATGAAAATAAGAGCTGAGCAGTCTAAAATGTAAAAAGTGTGACAACCAACGCCGCTCTCCCCTATATGTATATATATATATATATATATATATATATATATATATATATATATATATATATATAATATATATATATATATATATATATATATATATATATATATATATATATATATATATATATACATATATATACATATATATATTATTTTTGTTTTTTGTTATGATTATAACAATTGTGCAAAATTTTAATGAAAACAAATAATATTTAGGGGTCAACCCTATCGTTTTTAGGTTATCTCAAATAAAGTAGTTTTTGTCGAACGTTGATTATCAATTTAAAAATTAAGATTAAAATTAAAAGTTAAGTTAAAATTAAGAAATTAAGTTAAAGTTGTAATTAAAAAATGTAACTAAAAATTATAGTCTAATCAAGAATTTAGTTTTAAAATTTGACAGTTTTTAGATAAACTGTACCACAGTTCCACAGTTAATAATATGTGACGTAAGTGATGTATTTGATGGAGTTGGGGTTGGGAAGTTTTTGAGATGGTTTGCAACTAATTGAATAATAAGCTGTTTTTGTTCCTCGTTTTTTGTCCGTGTGTTATTGTATTTCTCAATAAGACTGATTCCCCTTTCAGCTACATTTACAGCATATAAATGATATAGCTGAAATTGTCATTTGTTCAGCCAGTTCACAAAACTTCGTGAAGGCTGGATCAGGTGTCCACTGTTCTGGTGGTTTCTTAAGGAATGTCTGTGACTTTTCTTTCCCTTTTTCCATAAAAACATCAAAGTTAGATATCGTTTTTCCTGTCACAAGATCCTCCAATTTCAACTGTTCAGATTTATTTGTCAACTTTACACGCCGAGGAGTGTCTGCCAATGCTGGTCGATGTAGATTTTGTAACATTATTTTTTTGATTGATGCTGATACTTTGTCATCTAAAAAGGCCATGCCAATCAGATGCTCAGAGAGAAACCAGAGGTGCTTACGTGCGCTTTTTTTTCGCTACCTTGAACTGAGTCTTAAAAAGAAAGATTTTCAGTGTGTAAATGGCTTTTGCCATCCATTGCGCATGATGTTTTGTCGAATACAAGGCCTTTGATCTGTGAACACAGATTTAATTTCTTAAATATTTCAATACATGGATTTGCTTGAGCCTCTCCTGTTCCTCTATTCATTTTTGGAACAGGTAACAGTTTTTTCTTGGCCATTCCCAGTAACAATAACAGTTATCCAATCCACATTTTCCTTCGACCAATTAATGTCGGGCAATATTTTGCCCGACATTATATGTATATGTATATATGTATATATACATATACATATATGTATATATACATATACATATATATCATCCATGATATCTATATTATTGATTATATATATGATACCATCATATATATAACATCAATGTGAAATCATTTAAAAGATATGTCGATGGTATACATTTAAGGTTCCAGGTAGAAGAAGATGCGCAAAAGTTTTTAGATCTACTTAACAAACAACACAAAAACATTCAAAACACAATGGAATCTGCTGACTTAACCAATACCTTAAACTATCTTGATGTTTCAGTTACCAACAATAAAACCGGTACATATAGTTTTAAAATACATCGCAAAACTGCAATCACAAACGTTCAAAGTAAACCGAACTCGTGCCATGACCCTAAAATTATCAATTGTGTCTTTATTGGATTCGTCCATAGAGCATTACGTTTATGCACAATAAATAACATTGATGATGAGTTGTCATTTCTTATCGATGTATTTGTATAAAACGGCTATGAGAGGAAAAGTATGGAAAAACTAGTTAAGTTTAAGAAAGTAAGTCTTAACAACAACAACAAAAAAGATCTCTCGAAAAATCAACATTTCTTAAAGTCTTCAAAAAGAATTGCGTCTTTAGCCTGGATCCCTGGAATCAGTCCTAAGTTAAGAAGAGCTTTTAAAAAAGCAGGATACGCACCAGTGTTTAAGTCTCCAAAAAATCTCCAAAGTCTACTTAGTTCCAAAAATAAACCTACACTACCAGTTAATTCCTTTCCCGGTGTTTACGAATCATATGGACATAGATGACAATCCACTTGAAAATTATGAAAATAATAATGAAGACATAGTTGCTGAAAAAACTTTCGATTTTATGATGACTTTGCTTTGCAACATTTTGGACAATAAATTATTTTAATGTTTTTTATGTTATAAATTATAAACGTTTTTCCGTATTGAAACGTGTTTTAATTAAATTTTTAAAATTTACGCAGCAGTTAATAATAAAAAAAATCAACGGCTGTAATTTCTGAATTAAACAGTTTTATTGTCTGTTGGCATCTCAAAGATTAGATGCGATGAAAAAAACTGCCCAAAAACTAGTTAATGGAGCTCGCTAACAACTGAAAAAATTATCGGAGCGGTTAATAAACGGAGTCTAAACAGAAGAATTAGAATACCATTTTCTTCCGTTTTATCACCGGCTATTAATATATATATATATATATATATATATATATATATATATATATATATATATATATATATATATATATATATATATATATATATATATATATATATATATATATATTTGCATAGTAAATTTGGGTTTAGTTTGCATTTGTCGATAATTAATTTTTCAATTCTTTTGTTTTTCTTTTGTAATCAGTTAAAAGTCTTTTTTTATAGTCACATCATCATTTATAAATTTTTTTTTTTTTGATTATCTGCTTTTTTGGCATTATTATTGTGCCATTTAATAAAATTATTTTTAATTTTATTACTATTGATACAGATTTTTATTGATACAGATTTTTATTGATACAGATTTTTTGGTATACGAATATCGTTTAAATCTTTATAAATTTTTAGTAGATTTTTAGTTTATCATTTTGTTTATGTCTTGATTACTGAATATTTTACTGAATATAAGTCACACATGTATGACATAGTGTGCTGTCTAATTTAAATATTTAAAAATTTTACAATTTATAATATAATTATATAATATATATATATATATATATATATATATATATATATATATATATATATATATATATATATATATATATATATATATATATATATATATATATATATATATATATATACATATATATATACATATATATATAATAACTGAATAATACTGATTATTTTAAATTCACCTCTACTCGAAGTAGCGATATAATCTGGCTGATTGTACATCCATGTGACAAGATAACAGGGGCACGTCTACCTTCTGGTCGTGACGTTATGAGAAACTTTGTATTCTTTGTGTTCTCTGGATGCAAAAAAGTGGCCGAAAGTGCAATGAAAGTATATAATCAAGTGTTGCCATTCTGGATGAAATCTAGACCGATAAGACATAAACCAGATAGAGTTCAAAAGTTAAAGATTTGTATAACAACCAGCATGTTGGATTAATTAAATACAAAGGATCTCCAAAATCAAAAAAAATACAGCAATAAACTTGATAATATGTTTAATATCAGTCATGCTAATTTGAATGATATGATAAAGAATAAAGAAGACCGTCAGTCAGGGCGGCCGAGAACTGTCTCCCTTTTTTATCAAATTTTTCTTATATTATATATGAAAAACCTTTTTTTTTTTTTTAAATAACTAAATTTCTTTAGGCGTTCCTTGGATATATGCCGCCTGGGACAAAAGGGCAATTTTAGTTTGTTTTAAATACTATTTTTTACATATTACTGCTTTATATTTATGCTGTTGAATGACATATTATTATTATATATTTAATGTTGAATTTAAATTTGAATAGTTACCTTTTGATATATTTTGATATTTTTTTGATTTTTATGTATGGTGTGTGAGTCATTTAGGTAAAGGTCCGAAGTGAGTGTAAAACGCAATTTATTTTTTCACTAAGATATTGGATCATTAGCGTTAATTATCTCTTGTTTGAATCATTTGTAATTACTAGATCAATGATGTTGTTGTTTAGAGTTAGTTCCAGCACTGATTCTACAAAGAAATTTGAATTGAGAATGATTAAAAATTCTATACTTGATTGACAAGAACAGTTTGATCTTCTATTTATTTTCCAATAGTATGTTATTAATGTTATGTAATGTAATGTTATGTCCCATAATATGTTATTAATACTTCTATTAATGTCCCATGAATACTTGAAATAAGCTGCTATTAAAAGAATTGAGAAATATTTTTAGGTAACTAGTTGGGCAGATGTTGTAACGGAATTGTTAAGTATTCAATTTTTATGACCCTTCAAAGTTTACAGGCTCCTCAAGTTGAGGGGAGTTTAAACTTTATGTTGTCGTTATTTTTGATCACTAAGAGATTATTGTATGAAATTTAAATTTGTCGATGAATATAAATTTAGTTATAAATAGTTAAAAAAATACTTTATAATCTCGGGTGTAGGACTTTATTTGTTCCCAGGCTGAATTTTTTGTAAATGGTACATTATTTGACATATATTCATATGCATATAAATATATATATATAAATATATATATATATATATATATATATATATATATATATATATATATATATATATATATATATATATATATATATATATATATGTATATATATATATATATATAAATATGTATATATATATATATATATATATATATATATATATATATATATATATATATATATGTATATATATATATATATATATATATATGTATATATATATATATATATATATATATATATATATATATATATATATATATATATATATATATATATATATATATATATATATATATATATATATAAGTAGTAAGAGATTTGCCGGCTATTGGCCATTTTCATTTTCAACCATATTTTCAACCATATATTTTAAAAAATATAGGGTTCATTTCTAACCATGATGTGAATAATTATTTATATAAGAAATAATTTTTCAAATTTATATAAATTTGAAAAAATCAATTTTTTAAAATAAGTGTTAATTTTTATTTCTTGTTATGAAATATGACGAAAAATTCTTGCATGACGTCACGTGATTTTTCTAATAAATTTGATCTGGTGTTTTTAACTTTTCTTCTTCTAATCTTTCCTTTTCTAACTTTTCAGCATGTAATTTAATTTTATTTTGCAAATAACGAGCTAAACTTAATCTTCTTTTATAACTTCCTAATTTAATATCTACATCTTTACTTGCACAATCCATTTTTTATAATTTATGTAAAGAAATATATTTTCAATTTTTTTTCTTGTGCGCTAACTGATCTTTCAGATCTGTGCGCATGCGTTATTTTTTATGCGTAGTAGTGTTTATGCGTAGTAGAAGCATTGCTTAACTTTATCACTACTAGATTTAATAGTCACTACGTGTATCAAAAGTATTAATATATTTATTTCTCACAGCTAAATTAAATGCCCATTCTGAACCTTTATACCCTAATTCATGTAAATATTTAATTATTTCAAGGTAGCTACCTGTACCTTTATGCCCTAATTCATGTGAAATCTGGTTATTTACTGCACAATTAAATGCATATTCATTTCCTTTATACCCTAATTCATGTAAATATTTAATAATTTCAAGATTTCCACTTTCAACAGCATAATATACATTATATTCTGTACCTTTATATCCTATTGAATGTAAATATTTAAGTACTTCAAGATGTCCATTTTCTGCAGCACAATGAATTGTCCAAGCATCTCCTTTATAACCTAACGAATGTAAATATTTTAATATTTCAAGTTGACCTTCTTCAGCAGCATCATCTATTGTATCTTCTATACCTTCATAACCTAACGAATGTAAATATTTTAATATTTCAAGTTGACCTTCTTTTACAGCAATATTAATTAAATCATTAGGTCCTCTATAACCTAACGAATGTAAATATTTTAATATTTTAAGTTGACCTTCTTTTACGGCATTATCTATTGCATCTTCTATACCTTTATAACCTAACGAATGTAAATATTTAAGTACTTCTTCTGTACTTTTTTTACCTAATTGAATTAATAATTTAAATAAATCAATTCTTCCTATTTTAGCAGCAAAATCAACTTTATTACCTTGTTCATACCCATAGTTTTTTAATATTGTAGTAATATAATATATTTGAGTTGAAGGTTTTATTAAAAATTTATTATTCTCAATATTATTTTCTTGATTCATTCTTTTTTATATACACAAGAAAATTATTTAACTCATTTTCAATTTTTTTATTTTTTTGTAAAAAAAAATAAAATATTTAATTCTGTGTACTTTCATCATCTTCATCATCTTCATTATCATATTCAGTAGTTTCTGTAATTTCAGTAGTTACTGTAGTAACTGTAGTAACTTCTTCATCATCTTCATCATCTTCATCATCTTCATCATCTTCATCATCTTCATCATCTTCATCTTCATCATCTTCTTCAGTCATTTCAATATCATTATCATATTCAGTAGTTTCTGTAATTTCAGTAACTTCAGTAGTAGTAACTGTAGTAACTTCAGAATCTTCATCATCTTCATCATCTTCATCATCTTCATCTTCATCATCTTCTTCAGTCATTTCAATATCATTATCATATTCAGTAGTTTCTGTAATTTCAGTAACTTCAGTAGTAGTAACTGTAGTAACTTCAGAATCTTCAGTCATTTCAATATCATGAATATCAATAATATTTAATTTTTCTTCTATTAATCTTAATCTTTGTTCTATTGATTTTAAAAATGAATTTTGCATTTCGTTTTCCATTCTTTTTATATAAAAGAAAATTATTTAATTCATTTTCAATTTTTTGATTTAAAATATTTTTACAAATAATAAAAAAATAAAAATGAATGATGATGAAATTAATGAAATATCTGAATTTCAAAAAGAATTTAAACTTTTTGAAGAAATATTAAAATTTGAATTTGAAGAATCAGATTCTGAAGATGACACTTATTATACATCTGATGAAGCTACTTATTTTACATCTGATGATGAAGATGAAGTTAAAGAAAAACCTATAGTTCCAATTCCTTTAAAAACAGTACAAATCATGGAACTGCATAAAGATAAGCTGAAATGGATTAATTATGTTCCAACTTATAATGTTATTAATGATGATTATCCTGCTATAGATAATACTTCTTTTAAAAAACATTACAAAAAAAGAAAATTTAGTTTTGAAAAACCATTTAATGTTGATATTAATTTTACTGAAGATGGAAAACCTTCAACAATTCATTTTGTAGAGAAACTACCCATTTTCTGTAAAAATATTTTAAAAGATAATTATTGTCCTTTTGGAAGAAAATGTAAATACAATCATGATATTCCTTATTGTTGTACTGTAAAGGAAAGACTAATATGCACTAAATCTTCATGTCAATATAGACATTTATCTCTATGTTCTGAATACCCTAAATGTAAGAATAAAGAGTGTAGATTGTTTCATCCTAAAAAGTCAGAATTATTAAAATTAAGAAAAGCTAAAACTAAATTATGCAAATATATTCTTGATAAAAAAGAATGTAAAAATATAAATTGCAAATATGCTCATTCTTTTAAAGAAATTGAAGAAAATGTAGAAATTTGTCATTATACTCCATGTAAATTAGTAGAGAGTAAATTAAAGAAAAATAAAAAAGGAGAAAAAAAATTAATATATAAAAATGTTAATGATAATAAAAAGTGTAACTTTTTACATCAAGGTGAAAGCATTTTAAATTATATTGCTAGAACTTTAAAAACAAAATAGATATGAGGATTACAGAGTGATTTAAAAAAAATCTTTACATTTATAAAATGTATAATAGTAGAATGTTTTTATATTATGAAAAGCATGAACAATATAGAATAACTTTTAATATTAATTCAGATTTAGAACATAGAGCAATAAATGATAGACATATTAAAGTATTCGCACAAGAAGATTTTACAGTAAAATCAAATTCATATAATAACATTTCTTTAATGTGTGGTGTTGAAATAGATAAAGGACATATAGTGATTTCAATTGCAGAAAATTATAAACCAGAACTAAATTTACTAAATTCTATTGTAACAGAGTCTACTGACGATATTAAAATAACTGTATATAATAACGATAAAAAAGATATAAACATTAAAAAAGGAGATTTGTTATGTTGTATATCAACTTATAATGGTGTTTTAAATGCAAATTATATATCACATAGAGATGCTTTAGAACATGTTAAAGAAGAACAAATTAGACAACAAAATGACTCAGGAACTAAACAGAAAAGTGATAAAGAATCTGTAAAATCTTTATTATCAAGTATAGGAGAAGTAATTAAAGAAACTATATATGATGAAGATATATTTAATTTTGGTAAAAAGTGATTTAGCGAAGCATTGATCACAAAAGTGATTTAAAACAAATTTTTCTTTATAGAAAAAAGAAATGCTATGTAATAATGGATATAATAATGAATGTAAGCAGCTTTATCCAGATCTTAACCAGTTTTCAGAAAATCCATCTGCACCACCACAATCTATAGATCAGAGATATCAATTAGATAAGATAAGTGAAATTCAAAATAAAATGGAATGTGAAAGAAATAGAAGAGCTATGCTAAGTAAAAAATATCACAGAGCTGTAAGAATAATTTCAGCAATCGATAATTCATTACTTGCAACTACTATGACACTTGGAGCTGTTGGTATTGGTTTTTTAACAACAATAGTTGGAACACCAGTAGCTATCGCATGTGAAGGTGCAGCATTAGGTATGGGCGTATTATCATTAATAGGATCACAAGCTATTAAAAAATTAGCAATAAAAGCAGAAAAGCATGAAAAGATTAAAGTACTAGCTGATGCAAAACTAAATACAATAAGTAGTCTTATTTCTAAAGCTATATCAGATCAATATATTGATGATGTAGAATTTAATATGATACTTTCAGAACTTGAAAAGTTTCAAGCTATGACTGAACAAATTAGAACAAAATCCAAAAATAATATAGATGAACAGACTAAAGAGTCACTCATTAATCAAGGTAAAGAGAAAGCAATGAAAGAAGCTATGGAATTGCTAAATATGAGATTTAACAAAAATCAGAATATAGGAGTGATGAATAATACTCTTAAGAATTAAATAAAAAAAACATATATTATGTATTATTTGAACATATATTATGTATTACTAACATAATATATGTTGATTTAATCCCTTTAGGGATCTGAGGATCATAGAGTGATTTAAAAAATTATTGCTTATATAAAAATGTATGCAAAAGCTACAGATATTGATGCAAGATTAAAAATAGCAAAAGAACTTGATGGGTTAAAGAAAAGTGTTTATTAAGATTCTGTTAATGAAAAGTTAGGTTATGATACTTTACAGACTAACTTGGAAAAATTGTACAAGCCAATAATAGATAGTCAATCTGGAATAAAAGAATGTATATCTAAATTAGAAAATAAAGCTGATCAAATAGCTAATACTTTTTCAAGTTATCCTGCTTTAGTAGATTCTGAAACTAAATCAATCATGCCACCTGAAGTTGTAGATAAAATGTCATTAGGACCTATCGCAGCAGAATATCTAAAGTTATATACTGCTAAAAATAGTAAAAAAGTATCAGATGATATATTCGGTATACATTACAATGAAGGTGATAAAAAATTTTACATTGGTAAAAAACCAATAACTATTGAAGGTAATGATATAATTATTGAAGGTAAAAAGTACACTGGTACACCTGGTCTTTGGGAAATCATAGTAAAATCTCATCCTGTTAGATATACTAACGATGATCGTAATAAGTATAAAGAAATTTTAAATCAAACAGATGCAATCCGCTCTGATTTAAATTTAGCTAAACCAAGATCATCTAAAGGTTATAAGTACACTAATGTAATAAAACCTATTTGGGAAGAGATGATTGGAAAGTCTGGAAAAGGAGTTGTTATTCTTCCTAGTGATCCAAATGCACTATTTGATATGCTTAAATTACGCTTAGCTGGTTTACAAGCAGGAAATACTGGAACAAGAAATGAGATTGTTGCTATTTGTGATGAGTTGTTACGACAGGGGCAAATAGATGATGATGAGTATAAAGCATTACAGAAAGCAATAACTTAAAATGAATTAAAAAAATTATTTTATATATAAAAATGACAATATACTATGATACTCTTATCAATCTTTCAGATACTCAGAAAGAAAAAATTAAAAAAGCAATTGAATCTGATACTAATGCTAGTATAAATCTATCATATGAAGATTTAAATGGTGAACACAAAATAGCTTTAACAAATTCACAAAGAAACAGAATGAAAGCAGCCTATTTAAAAAATAAGGGTATAACACTTTCACTGAGTAGAGCACAACTTAAACATAATGCTAAAGTAGATGGTGGATTTTTACCTATGCTAGGAATAATTGGAAGTTTAATTGCGTCAAAAGTTGTTCCAGCTATCGCAACAGGATTATTGACTGGAACAGCTGCAGCTGCTGGAAGTACTATAGTTAATAAAATTGCTGGAAATGGTATTATTTATAGAAAAAAGAATGGTTATGGATTTAAAATTAGAAAAGTAGGAAAAGGAGTATTTTTAAACCCATGGAATGGTAGTTATAATTATTTAGATGGATATTATTCTAAAAATGGAAATAATTATTCATCAGTAGGTAGAGGCTTGTTATTAGGAGAAAATTCTCCATTTAAGAATATACCATTATTAGGTCTTCTTCTTTAGGTTCTTTTGGAACTTAGGCTTCGCTAAATCTTATAATATATATTTTTTAAAAAATATATATTTATTGTTTCCACAAAGAAGTTGGATAATAAAATAAATCTAATCCACTTCTATACTTTCCATTTAATAGATCAGAAGACAAATCTATAACAACAAATCCATGCTTTTTTGACCAAGCTTCATTACAAAACTTTTTAAACTCATCTAATTTCATATCATTTGAAACATGATCATTATAAATATGGTTTACATTTTTAGAATCTTGTTTAAACAAGCATATAAAATTTGCATTTTCTCTTATCGTTCTCCTAGGCAACTCAAAATAATTTTGTGCCAAGTAGAAACAATCTACATTGCTATGTCTTCCTCTTATATAGTACTTTTCACACTTGTTTTGTTTTGTTAATTGTAAATCATCGAATATCATTAAATTATTTTTAATACAGTTAAGATTTTCAGGTTCTGGTACATCCTCTGCTGTTTCAAAAAATTTACACTCTATATCTGTTTTATCTTTTAAATTTCTTGAAATGTCTTTAATAACAAACTCTAGATTTACATTGTTTTTATTTATTTGATCTTGCAACTCAAATAGTTTAAGAATAACTTCTTTTGGTAATTTATTTTCAAAAGAATTTTTTAATATTTTGTATTCAGGTTGAAAAAGAGATTTTCCAAAAACTTGTAAATTATTATAGTCTAACCAACCAGGTCTTAATAGCAAGTTTAATAATAGTGTTGTTTTTCCACAACCTGATTTTCCAACAATAATCCCTCTTATACTTTTAGGTAATAACTCATTATTTTGACGTTTACTTTTATTTACATTCCATGATAAATCTATAATATCCATTTTTTTATTTATGAAAAGTATTTTTTAAATTAAATAAATTAAAATACATATATAAAAAAATGTATTGCGTTAAATGTAAAAACAAAACAGATACACTCAACTTACAACATGCTGTGAGTAAAAACAAAAGAAATATGCAATGTGGAAATTGTGCAATCTGCGGAACAAGAAAATGTCAATTTACAAAAGTAGCACAAAAAGGAGGTGATTTAGTAGAATCTATTAATAAATTCACAAGTAATAAAAAATTACCTTTGCAAAAGTTTCCAGGTGAAATGCATATACCAGGTATGAACTTTGCAGGACCTGGTACTAATTTAGATGAAAGATTAACTTCTACTGAGATGCCTAAAGAATGGAGTATGCCTGTAGATAGAGTTGATAAAACAGCTTATATTCATGATCTTACTTATAAGCATTTTCCAGACAAAGAGCATAGAAATTTAGCTGATAAAATAATGCTAGAACAAATGGATGCTATACCTAATCCTACACCTCGTGAAAAATTGGAAAGAAAGATTATAAAACCTATTATATCTGCTAAAGTAAGGTTTGGTATGGGAAATAAAGAGTCAATGAGTATTAAAGAATTATGTCAAAAAAACTGCAAGCGCAGAGGAAAAAAAGCAAAAACCTGAAATGGACTGATGAACTTGCAAATGAACTTCATAAACCTGTTATAAAACATTTTAGAAAAAGAAAAGTGTTTGCAAATGGTATTGATGAAATATGGGCTGCTGATTTAGTTGACATGCAAGCTTATTCTAAATTTAATAATGGTATAAAATACTTATTAATGGTTATTGATATATTTTCAAAGTATGGATGGATAATTCCATTGAAAAGTAAGACAGGAATTGAAGTTGCTGATGCATTCAATAAAATCTTTAAAATTAGGAAATGCGATAAATTATGGGTTGATAAAGGTTTGGAATTTTATAACAAACATGTTAAAGCATTAGGAGTTCATCTCTATTCAACTGAAAATGAAGAAAAAAGTTGCGTTGTTGAACGATGGAATAGAACAATGAAAGAAAAAATGTTCAAATACTTTTCAGCTAATTCTACGAGAAAATACATTGATGTCTTAGATGAAATGGTAAATCAATACAACAACACAAAGCATTCTTCAATTAAAATGACTCCAGCTGAAGCAAGCGATAAAAAGAATGAAAATAAAGTTTGGTTAAATTTAAATGGTAAAGTAAAATCAAATCCTATTCAACCTAAGTTTTCAATAGGTGATAAAGTGAGAATAATTAAAAAGAAAGGAGCGTTTGAAAAAGGATACACACCAAGATGGACTGAAGAAGTATTTACAGTATCACAAATTCAGTACACAGATCCACCTACTTATAAAATAACTGATTATAATAATGAAGAAATACAAGGTACTTTTTATGAACAAGAACTTCAAAAAACAAGTCAAGAGATATTTAGAATTGAAAAGGTTATTCGTAAACAAGGAAATAAATCATTTGTAAAGTGGTATGGGTATCCTGATACTTTTAACTCATGGGTTGATAATACAGAATTGAAAAATATTTAAATAATTTTTTTTATTATTAAAAAATGAACAACTCAAATGTAAATGTGAATATATGCGTAACAGCTACTTCTGGTAATGCTAATACAAATACTACTGTAACAACAACAACTTCAAATTACAACTCTAGCAAATGATAAAGTTTATATATTTTTACAAGAAAATTAAAAAAATTGAAAATGATATAAATAATTTTATTTTATATATAAAAAGAATGTCATATGTAGATATTGAAAATTTTGATGAAGCAAATTTATATGTAAAAGAAATAAAAAAATTTAATAAACCTGTTCAATATCAAAAAATAGTAATTGAATACAAATATAATGATAAGCTTTCAGAACCTTTAAGAGTAAAAACTCCAAAATCGTTATCATATGGAGTTTGTGAAAATAGAGACATGAAAACAAAAGAACTTACAGGATACTCAATTCCTTTTGTATGTGAAAATGATATATTTATTGCAATTATTGAAGCTATTGAAAAATTTTGTAGAAATAAAGTGATTGAAAATGAAGCAACGTTAAAAAAAGGGGGTATGAAAAGCTTAAATATTAACAACTTGAATATTTTAAAGTATAGAAATGATGATTTTAAGGCATCTCCAGTTATATATGCAAAAATACCAACAGATTATAAAAGTAAAAAGATGGATCAAGTATTCAGAAATAAAAATGGTGATATTTTAGGAGAAAGTCTTATTAAAAAAAGATGTGATGTTGTTGGATGCTTAGCAATTGAAGGTATATATATAGGATCAATGATTCAATCTATTCAAGTAAAATTATTAGATGCAGTTGTATCTAAAAATGAGTATAAGATAGAAAGATTTTATATTAAAGATGTAGACTTAGAAATCGAAGATGAAGAGTAAATATTAATTTTATATATTAGCAAATAATATATAAAATGAGATTGCAAAACAATCTAGGTCTCTTTGATCTAAATAATTATTATAAATATAAAAAAATGTATATTGAAATAGAAAAAAATAAACAAAATCCAGTTATAATTAAATTTGATGATATTATTAAACTTGATGAAAATAAAGAGTATGAAATGGCACTTGATAGATTTCAAACTATTCTCTATAGCGATTCAACTAAAAACAAAAAAGTATATATATTAAATAATCTTGTAGATGGAAAAATTGTATCTAATAATGGAAATGCTAAGAAAACGACTGTAATGTATTCATTTATACCTATTATTGTTTCTAAAAATTCAGTTATTAATGAACAACCGATATCTAAGAAATATTTTCCGTTAAAAACAAAATCCATTTCAGAAATGAAAATTGACATCATTGATAACTTTAATAAACCTATAGATTTTAATAATGAAAGTTATACCATAGAATTTCATATAAGAGAGAAAAAAAAGTAGATCCATATATAAATTTTTTTATATTGAAAACAATATAAAAAATTATGACATATATAAAAAATGTCAATAACAATACATATATCTTCAAACAATACTGTTATAAATACTAATATGACAGTACCTATTGAACTAGATGCAGATAAAGAGTATGGAATAGCTCTTAAAAAATTAATGACTTATAATAGTTTTCCAAATATTATTGAAGGATTAAACAATACTATAAATATTACTATAGAAGCTAGTGATAGTCCTGCTTTTCAACAAATTAAGATCCCAACAGGATCCTATGAACTTAGAAATATAAATACAATTGTAACTAGATATGTAATGACTACTCTTAAAGATCAACTTGCTAAATATAAAGAGTCTTTTAAAAATGTACCAAGCACAGATATTGAAAATTATAAAAAAAAACAAAAGTATGATAGTATAAGACTTGATCCTACATCTATTATATTTGAAGCAAATTTTAATACTGAAAGATCACAGATTATTATTAATAAAAATAGCAATATTAGAATACAACTTGATGATGACTCTATAAAAGATCTTCTAGGTTTTAATAATAGAGATCGTGATGGTAATCTTATAACATTTGACTCATCAAAAGTATATATTTCAGATAAAGTAATAGATATAAATCATGTTAATACTATTAATGTAACAAATAGCCTTGTAACAGGATCAATTATAGATGGTGCATATTCAAATGTTATATATTCATTTTATCCATCTACGCCAGTGGGTTATAAAATTGTTGAAGTACCAAATAATCCAACTTATTATAGATTATTATCAAAAAAAATTTGGGATATGAAAACAACAATATCTGATCAAGATGGGCATATACTTACTTTACAAGGGGAACCAATAAGTATTGAATATGAAATAAAAGAAATTGTATCAAAATGTAAATCAGAACATCTTTTAGAAAGACAAGTATATCTTTTAGAAGAACAAAATGGACTTTTAAAAAAACAATTAAGATAATTGTAAAAAAGCGATTTAAAAAATATGTATAGTAAATAAAATGTTAGATATAAATAAAAAGCATATACTCACAAGTATGTAGTAGGTGGAAGTGGAATATTTACAGATATAAGTAATGTGTATAATCAAGCAAAATCTTCTGATTTTTTTAAAGCATTATCTGGTATGAAAACAATGTTAACTAATCATTTTAATAAAAATGGACCAATAATAAAATAAATCTCGTTGAGGTTTAAAGTTATTTTAGAACTTGACAAAGCCTGGATCACAAAGCGATTTAAAAAAACATATATAGTAAATAAAATGTTAGTTATAAATAATAAAGGATATACACACAAGTATGTAGTAGGTGGAAGTGGAATATTTACACCTTTTTTAAGTATGTTCAATAAGCAAGTACTAAGTAATGCATTTAATGCATCTCGTAATTTTGCCAGTAGAGCAGCTGCTACAGACTTGGGAAAAACTGCTGTAGATGCAGCAAAGTCAGCAGGGAAAGAACTTGCAACTTCTGCAATATCTACTGCTAAAGAAATTGTAATAAATAAAGGTAAAAAATTAATAGAAAATGTAAATAAATCATCTAAGTTAACACCTGAAAATAAACAAGAACTTAAAAATTTAATAAATACTTTAGATAGTAAATTAAATGAAGCAGTGCCAGATATTAATAATATCATGTTTGGATCATCAATAAAAAGTAAACCTGTTAGAATACAAGATTTAGTTAAAAAACATAAAGGCGATGGGCTTAAAATAATATAATTTTTTAGAATTACTAAAAGTGATTTAAAAAAAATATATTGCATATATAAAAATGGTAAAATCTGATATATTTAATATTACTGATAAATTGAGATTTGACGAGGAAATTAAAAGATATGAAGAATATGAATTTACACCCTCTGTTAATTCTAATTTAAATTCAGGAGAAATAAGAATTTTTATTGAAAGCAGTGATTCTTTTTTTCATCCACATGAATCCTATTTAGAAATTGAAGGAAGACTTGTAAAAGCAGATGGATCAGCTTATATAGATACAGATGCAATAACACTAGCACACAATGGAATTATGCATTTATTTGAAAGAATTGAATATAGATTCTTTGATTCAATTGTTGAAGCAGTTAGTTTTCCAGGTATAGCAACTACAATGCTTGGATTATTAAAATACCCGAATGACTTTCAGCAATCAAAAGCAATGAATCAATTCTGGTATAAAGATAGTACAGCAACAGCAGATTTAGTTAATAATACAGGATTTTCAACAAGACAACAATATATCATTAAAAAACCTACTACAAAAGGTAAATTTGAAATTAGTATTCCATTAAGGCATATTTTCGGATTTTTTAAAGATTATGATAAAGTTTTTTATGGATTAAAACATGAACTTTTTTTGTTAAGACAAAGTGATGATAATGCAATTTTTAGAGCTGCTAATGTAGCTGCAGGAAAAGTAGATATTACAAGAATATCATTAATGATGAAACGTGCAACTCCATCTACTGTAGCAGATTTAGAACTTGCTAAAATAATTAAATCACAAGAAACACTTGATATGGGTTTTAGATCAAGGTACTTAAATAAAACTAATGTTGCACAAAATACATCACTTGATTGGAACTTAGGAACAAAAACTACTGAAAAACCTAGATATATACTTGTTTGTTTTCAAACAAATAGGAGTGGAAATCAAGAACAAAGTTCTTCAATATTTGATCATTGTGATTTGAGAAATATGTGGATTGAATTTAATGAAGAAAGATATCCTGCAACTAATTATAATTTATCATTCCCAAATATGAAAATTAGTAGAGCATATAAAAATGCATCAAATTTTGCTGAAGATTATTATAATATGACTGATCTTATTAGTCTATGCGGTATCACTCCTTCAGATTATAAAGATTTATATCCTATTATGTATTTTAATGTAAGTAAACAATCAGAAAGAATGAAAAATAATATTGCAAATATTAATATTAAAGCAGAATTTAATACACCTGTTCCAGCAGGTACTATAATATATGCTCTCATCATTTCAGATAGAATAGGAAAACTTACTTCTAATGGAAATAAATTTATGTTTGAATACTAGATCGCTTTGCGATCAATGCTACGCTAGGTTCCTTTGGAACCCAGGCTTCGCTAGATCACGAAGTGATTCATGCTAAGTCAGATGTTAAAAGATAGTAAAAGAAAAATAATTATTTTTAAAAAAATATATATGCAATAAAAAAAATACTATTATTTAAATTATTTGAAAATAATTTAAATAAATTTTCTTTATATATAAAAAAGAATGAGTGATAAAATAAAATATACGAAAAAGTATTTATTAAATTTATTAAAAGATAATAATATACAACAAACATCTAAAGATCCTATGGCATTAGTTATGATTGCTATGGATCATAATTTAATTGATAAAGATTCTGTAAAAACAAATATCATTACTAAAAAACAAAAAAAACCAAAGATTGAAAGAGTTAAAAGAGTTAAAAAAGAAAAAGTAATAAAAGAAAAAAAATCTGCTGGAAGACCAAAATTTCTTCCAACAAAAGAAAAAAAAGAAAGAGATCCTAAATATGATTATCTAGCAACAATTAGAACAGATCCATGGGAAATTAAACTTACTAATATGGAAACTGGTGAAGTTAAAAATTACAAATCATTTTATGACTATAATAAAAAAGAAAAGCGCTCTAAAACTTATATTTTTAGTAGAAATGGGAAGATTGTAGATGGAGTAAAAATTTAAATAATTAGAGCAAGTAAAGAAAAAGATGCATTATCACAAAAATAAAATAGATAATGAAAAATAAATTATTTTTATAGACTTTTTCTATAAAAATATAAAAAGAAAGCGTTTTTTTTTGTATTATTTAATTTTCTTTACATAAAAAAATAAAAAATTGAAAATGATATAAATAATTTTCTTGTGTATATAAAAATGGAAAATAGAAACGTAAAAGAATTAAAACAAATCGCAAGAGAGCGAAGAATTAGATATTATTATAGAATGAGAAAAGCAGATCTCATTAGAGCAATTGAGCAAACAACTCCTATATTAGATATGCCTATTCCAAATAATATTACACAAAATACTTTAGCACCTACACAATATGTTCCAGTTAGTTATATTAATACCATTAAGAACAAAGTGAATTCATTTGCTAATTGGATTATTGACTATGTTCCTGAACCTATTAAAAATGTTGCTAATGAAAAACTTACATCAATAAAGTCAACAGTTTCAAACTTGTATAAAAGATTTGGACTTAGAAAACAAATAGAATTTAAATTATCACAATCATCTCTTAAAAATGTGACAAAGCAATTTTCAGCTCAAGGTGTTAAAGGATATGATGCTTTGTCCTTTATGAAATCAGCTAAAAATAATGTATTAAATATTTTAAATAGTAATAAAGAATCAAAGATCTATATTGTTCTTTCATGTGAAATGGAGCGTACTGATCTTAAAACAGGAGAAACTATAACAATTTTGCATCATTTTTCAACAAAAGCAGAAATTGTATTAGAGTCAACAGATTTAAATGACTTTTATGAAAGAGCTGAACAAAAAATTTTAGAATCCTTGTCAGCATTTCAACAATTAGGATCAAGTTGGAGATTTGTATCAGTTAAAAAAATGGATATAAATATCATTGAATATAAGCCTATTAAAGGTAAATCTTACATTCCTCTTCCTAAAGAGTTGTCAGCTAAAAAAGCAATTATTAATATGAAGAATGAAGACAACGAATGCTTTAAGTGGTGTGTTGCTAGATTTTTAAATCCTAAAGACAATCATCCTGAAAGAGTAGATAAAGATTTAAAAGAACAAGCTGAGAAATTAAATTGGGAAAAAATAAAATTCCCAGTATCACTACAACAGATTACTCAATTTGAGAAAAATAATCAAAACATCAGTGTTAATGTATTTGGTTATGAAAAGTCTGTTTATCCTTTAAGAATATCTGAAAACAAAAATAGGCAACATGAAATAGATTTATTACTCATTTCAAATGATGAAACCAATCACTATTGTTTAATAAAAAGTATAAGTAGATTACTTTCATCGCAAATATCAAAACATGAACATAAAATGTTTTATTGTAGAAATTGCTTGTCAGGATTTAATACTGAAAAATCTTTATCAAAGCATCAATTGTATTGTAATACTCATGATTCAGTACGAATTGAGCTTCCAAAGCCAAATACAATGATTGAGTTTAAAAATTATAACAAGTCTATGAGAGTTCCTTTTGTAGTCTATGCTGACTTTGAAAGTTTTATTAAACCAATCAACACTTGTACACCTAATCCAAATGAATCTTATACAAAGCAATACCAAAAGCATACACCTAGTTCATTTTGCTACTATATTAAATGCTTTGATGAAAAAATATATCAAAGTAAACTAGTTACATTCACTGCAAGTAATGAAGATGAAGATGTAGCACAAAAATTTGTTAATATGCTAGAAGAAGATGTAAAAAAGATTTATAACAAGTACTTAAAATTTCCAAAAGATATGATATTTACTATGAAAGACAAAGAAGAATTTAACAATGCAAAAAGTTGTCACATTTGTGAAAAAAATCTTAATGAAGATAAAGTAAAAGATCATTGTCATATTACTGGAAAATATAGAGGTGCTGCACATAGGGATTGTAACTTACAATTTAAAAATCCAAAATTCATTCCAGTACTATTTCACAATTTATCTGGTTATGACTCTCACTTGTTCATAAAAAAATTGTCAGAAGGAGGAAAAATAAATTGTATACCCAACAATGAAGAAAAATATATCAGCTTTTCTAAAGAACTTAAAGTAAATGAATTTATGAATAGAGAAGGTAAAAAAGTTGAAGTTAAACTGTATCTACGTTTTCTAGATAGTTTTAAATTTATGGCTGCTAGTTTAGATAGTTTAACTAAAAATTTGTCAAAAGATCAATGTAAAAATATTAGTAGATACTATTCTGGAAATGAACTCAATTTATTGTTAAGAAAAGGTGTTTATCCTTATGAATGGGTTGACTCTATTGATAAATTAAATGAAACACAACTACCACCAAAAGAATCATTTTATTCAAGATTAAATGATGAAGGAATAAGTGATGAAGATTATTTACATGCTCAAAATGTATGGAAAGAGTTTAATTGTGAAACATTTAGAGATTATCATAATTTATATAACGAATCTGATGTATTACTACTAGCTGATGTCTTTGAAAATTTTAGAGATGTCTGTTTTAACAATTACAAATTAGATCCTGCTTGGTACTATACAGCACCAGGATTAGCTTGGGATGCTGCGTTGAAAATAACAGAAGTAAAATTAGAATTATTAAGTGATTATGATATGATCTTAATGATAAAAGAAGGAATAAGAGGTGGAATTAGTATGGTTTCTAACAGGTTAGGAACTGCTAACAATAAATATATGGAAAATTATGATGAAAGTAAAGAATCTACTTACATACAGTATCTAGATGCAAATAATTTATATGGGTGGGCAATGAGTAAACCCCTTCCAACACATGGATTTAAATGGATGAATGAAGAAGAATTAAAAAATTGGAAATCTACTTCTTGCATATTAGATGTAGATTTAGAATATCCTGAACATTTACATGATGTTCATAATGATTATCCTCTAGCCCCTGAAAGATTAAAAATAGACAAAGTTGATAAATTAATACCTAATTTAAATCATAAGAAAAATTATATCATTCACTATGAAAACTTAAAACTGTATGAAAGATTAGGAATGAAAATAACAAAAATTCACAGAGGAATAAAGTTTGAAGAAAGTGCATGGTTGAGTAAATACATTGAACTCAATACAAATCTAAGAACAAAAGCAACAAATGACTTTGAAAAAGACTTTTTCAAACTTATGAACAATTCAGTATCTGGAAAGACAATGGAGAACATTGAAAACAGAGTTGATGTAAGATTAGTTACAAAAAGAGAAGAAGCTATTAAATTATCATCAAAACCAAATTATGAAAGTAGAACGATATTTGATGATAATTTAATTGCAATACATATGAAAAGAACAAAACTAAAATATAATAAGCCTATTTACTTGGGTATGTGTATTTTAGATTTGAGCAAAACACTAATGTACGAATTTCATTATGATTACATAAAAAATAAATATAAAGATAAAGCTAAACTATTATATACAGATACAGATTCATTAATCTATGAAATAAAAACAGAAGATTTTTATAAAGATATTTCTAATGATATTGAAAGTAAATTTGATACAAGTGAATTTAATAAAGATCATCCAGCTGTTCAAAATGGATTTAAAGTTGGTGTAAATAAGAAAGTAATAGGAATGTTTAAAGATGAGTCAGCAGGAAAACAAATTACGGAATTTATTGGACTCAGATCAAAGTTGTATTCTTACAAAATAGATGAAGAAGATAAAAAGAGATGTAAAGGAGTAAAGAGAAATGTAGTAAAAAATTATATTACACATGAAGATTATAAAGACTGCCTGCTTAGCAGGAGAGATCAAATGAGAAAAATGAATGTCATAAGATCTCATTTACATGATGTTTATACTGAAGAAATAAACAAAATAGCATTGAGTGCAGAAGATGATAAAAGAGTAATTCAAGAAGATGGTATTCACACATTAGCATATGGACATTATAAATTAAAAGAGAATAAAACATTGGTTCCTTCAGAACCCAAACCCAACTTTTCATTTCAGATTGATTGGAAATAAACAGGCAAGCAGGCAGGCAAACACACAGGTAAGTTATTTTTTATATCTAAAGAGATCTAAAAAAATCTAATAAAGTAATAAAAATGGACAAACATATCAATGTTGAAGGAATTATATTGCCAAATGTACCCTTAACAAACTTTCAATTAATAAAAGCAGCAAAAAAATTAAAAATTAAAAACTTTAGAGGTGTATTTGTAAGAGATGAATTACCTAAAAATACACAAAACAAAGAATGTGGAATATTAAATACTGGAGATTCAAGTACGAATGGATTTCATTGGATTTGTTGGTATAAAGATGGAGAAGAAAAATTAAGTTTTGACTCTTATGCACTACCACCTCCAGTTGAACTTGTTCAATATTTACACAGTCCTAATTATTATAATAGTAAAAGGATTCAGTTTGGAGACACTTCTTTTTGCGGACACTTGTGTCTTTATGTATTAAAAAAGCTTGATGAAGGTGTTGATTTTCAAAGTATTGAAAACTCATTATATTGAATTAAAAAAAATATAGCATATTTAAAATGAGTATGAATATAGCTGGTAGTAATTCATTATATGGTTACACAACAGATGGATTAAATATCAACATTAATGTTGGCAATTCAACCACTACTGATGTTGATTTGAATTCACATAAATTAATCAATGTAGCTGATCCTACAGATGCACAAGATGCAGCTACAAAGAATTATGTAGATAATAATCAGATTTCTAGCAGTGCATGTCTAAAATTAGATGGAACTAATAGTATGAGTGCTAATATAAATTTGAATTCACATAAATTGATTAATGTAGTTGATCCTACTAATGCGCAGGATGCAGCTACAAAGAATTATGTAGATAATAATCAGATTTCTAGCAGTGCATGTCTAAAATTAGATGGAACTAATAGTATGAATGCAAATATTAATTTGAATTCACATAAATTGATTAATGTAGTTGATCCTACTAATGCGCAGGATGCAGCTACAAAGAATTATGTAGATCGCTTAATTCCTTATCAACATAAATATAAGGTTTTGATTATAGCTGGTCAATCAAATACATATGCTGGTAGAGAATGGGGTTTATCTCAATCAATAACTAATGTAAATTATATGAACAGACGAATAGTCCAATTTGCAATGGATAATGGACAAAATGATGTGTTACTTCCTTGTTCATTGAGGCTAGATGTAAATGAAACAGATAATAAATGTTGGGCAGGATATGGCTCAATACTTGCTGGACTTATAATGCAAGATGCTGAAGGTGCAAATACATTAAATATGATAAATCCAGATGAATGCTTAATGATACTTCCATGTATGCTAACTGCTAAAAGTTTCAGTAATGATTATTTTATGCCGTATGGAACTGGTTTTAAAGATTTAACTCGTAGAATTAATTACATTTCATCACATTATAACGCAGAGTTTTGCTGTATGACTTGGAGTCAAGGAGAAGACGATTCTATAACTGGTTGGTGTGATAACTATGCATATATTCTAATGAATTTTATACAAACCATTAGAGATTATATTGCATACTCATCAAACCAATTTGATACATTACCAAACTCACAAATAAAAGCAAATAAAATGCTATTCATTACATTTCAAATGCTATCTTCATGGGTTCAAGCTAACTCAACTACAGCAACTCAAGTTCAAGATGCATTAAAAAATATTATAAATTTTTCTCCATATACAGCTAGTATATCTCTAGATGGTATGCCTCCCAGTCTTAGGAGTGCAAATTTCGATGGAGTACATTATGATTCAAGACAACAAATATTTTTAGCAAACAAATTTTTTGAAGCAATACCAATTGCAATGAATAATATATATGGTGGTGGTTATGGAACACCATATAATTCTGGAGAAGTATTATTAGTTAGACAAGTTGCTGGATATTTATTTCTTAACAATTATTATAGCGCCTATAGAGTATTTAATTCTACTCCATCTACTGCTCAAGTATATAGTACATTATTTACTAATTGGCAGTATAAAAACAAAGATGGCTATTATAAATATAGACTTAAATATAAAATTAATGGTGTATGGAATAGTATTATATTTAAACAAGCATTCCTTCCAATGATGTCTATGGCTTACCAAAATGTTGCACAACTCATATCAACAGATACACCATTTGGATGTACAGAATTAGGACAAGGATTTTGCGGTTTAAATTTGACAACTACAAAAAGCATGATGAATTCTGGAGCAGTACTTACACTAGATACAAGTGGTGGTTATTGGGCACCTGTATGTCAAAATATGAGCTATGTATATAATGGACAACCTGCTATGCCTATATTTGATAATTATATACAAAATAGTACTCTTCCATTTGTAGCAACAGAACTAGAATTATATGCTATAAGAGACCCTATATAATATTGTTAAGACAATTCTACTATGTGTAAGCAAATCCAGCGCATGCGCATTAAAAAATAAAAAAAAATTTTGAAAATAAGTTAAATAATTTTCTTGTATATATAAAAAAGAATGGAAAGCGAAATGCAAAACGAAATAATTAATCCAGCATATTTAAACTTAAAAAAAAGATTAGAAGTAATGAGTAAAGATTTAATATTAAAATCTGAAAAATTCAGTAAAGAAACAAAATCAGAACTAGAATCAGATTTAGATTGCATAAATATAATAATAAAAAATATATATAAGCATATTAATAAAAAAGAATTATTAAAATTAATAAGACTAGAATTATTAATATTAGTTAGTGAAATGATATCAACAAGAGATATGTTGATAAAAATATATGATGATGAAAATGTTGAAATAAAGTTAAAAGCAGATTATTTAATAGAAATAATAAAAGAAATATTATATAAATTTAATGAAGAAGATGAAGTTAGTAAATATAGTGATGATAAATATATAATAAAACAAATAAAAAAACAAAAAGAAATTGAAGAATTAAAAAATATCAAAAATGATATTCAAAAAGAAATTGAAGAATTAAAAAATATCAAAAATGATATTCAAAAAGAATTAAAAAATATCAAAAATGATATTCAAAAAGAATTAAAAAATATCAAAAATGATATTCAAAAAGAAATTGAAAAAAAAATATGTAATACTTGTGCATTAGCAAACTCTCTTATGATAACAAAGCGAAAGCACTACGCAAACGAATTAGCAAACGGTCTTATGATAGCAGAGCGAAAGCACAATGAAAGATTAAAAAAAGAAAAGTTAAAAACACCAGATCAAATTTATTATTAAGAAAAATCACGTGACGTCATGCAAGAATTTTTCGTCATATTTCATAACAAGAAATAAAAATTAACACTTATTTTAAAAAATTGATTTTTTCAAATTTATATAAATTTGAAAAATTATTTCTTATATAAATAATTATTCACATCATGGTTAGAAATGAACCCTATATTTTTTAAAATATATGGTTGAAAATATGGTTGAAAATGAAAATGGCCAATAGCCGGCAAATCTCTTACTACTTATATATATATATATATATATATATATATATATATATATATATATATATATATATATATATATATATATATATATATATATATATATATATATATATATATATATATAAAGAGAGAGAGAGTGAGAGAGAGAGAGGGGAGGGGCTGATTCCACACCTTCCGTGAGTTTAGCGAAATTTATTATAATATGTTACATTACTAAAAAAGTAGATGTGCGTTAGAAATGAATTTTGGCAGTCATAAATCTAATACTTTTAGGGTTGGTTTAAAATTATTTTTACTCTGAAATTTAAATCATTTACGTACTTATTTTAAACAAATTTTTAAAACGCAGTTTTTTATAGTATTGTTATCAACTTTGATTAAATCAAGACTAAAAGTCGATTTAATCAATAAATCGACTAAAAGTCGACCAGTCGAAATTCAAAATTAGTCGACTTTGATAAATCAAATAGTCGATTTTTTCGACTACGGACTTTTTCTAATTGACTAAAAGTCGATTTAGTTGACTAAAAATTTTAAAACCTTTTTAGCTTTTCATTTGGGTTACTTTTTCAATCTTTAATTATTGTTTGTATATTTAATAACAATAGCATGTAATTCATCTAATTTATAGTAATTTAGCATTAAATATATTAAATTAGCATTAAATAAATTAAATTAGCATTAAACAGAATTAAACTTAAACTTTCGGTTTTTCAATATATTTTTTCTTTTTTTTGTTTGATGCTCTTCACAAGACAATATCATGCGAAGAAAGTTATAGCGCTTACTTTAGAAGCACAAGATCTAGGGTTTAAAGCCAGTTTTGGGTACATTTTGCACCATCGGTAAGGAAGGAGGCACAGGGCCGCCAAGAGCTTTTATGACGCTCGGATCATAGCAGCATTCTGGCGTCCCTATAAGCATGCATATTTTTAAATTAAAAGTGTTTACAATTATACAAGTTAATGATTTTTTTTTTTATTTCTAATATTGTTAATTGACATCCTTATTTTCAAGAACCGCATCTGGATTAATAACACTTATGCAGTACATTCACTGATTAGGATTAAAAAACAGATTCTATAAAATAATATTGAAAGCACACTTTTATTGCTTTTTTACTAGCTAAATTCAAATTAGAATAAATTTAGATTTAAAAATAAGCGATAGACATTTTGAGTATATTTGGTTGAGAAAATCTACCCAGCCGGCATTTGGTTCAAAACGTCTTTTGAACGTCCAAAAGACGTTTTGAACCAAATGCCGGCTGGGTAAATTAAATCTTATATATATATATATATATATATATATATATATATATATATATATATATATATATATATATATATATATATATATATATATATATATATATATATATATATATATATATATATATATATATATATATATATATATATATATATATATATATATATATATATATATATATACCATATATACTTTACATAATACAGCATGATTATTATAACGTTTTTAACTAAAGATTGTAATAGTTATATACAAGCCATGTGGGCTTTAAATGTTATTGTTAAAGAGGCTCTTTGAAAAGACCCTATTTCATCTGTATCTTTTTTGAGCTCCTGTCAGTTTTTTTAAAATCAGAGGAAAATCAACTGACATTGATAATTCAAATGATGTTACCATCATCGGTGCATAACATTATATAGTTATAAATGCAATTTGGTAAGTCATTGACGAAGAACACAAATACCAGTAATGCAATAACTGATCCTTGAACTCATCATAAAAATTCTCTTCGTTAACTTGCTCGGTATAGGTGAGAGGCACCAGCTTGTAGATATAAAACTTGACTTTGTTTTCTTGTTAAGAGTAGACGTGACATTTAATTTGCGTTGAGATTTTAGTACTCTGTAGGGAAATGTTAAGCCTTAGCGTATAAAGTTAACTAATTTAGTTTTTTATTTAATTTTGCTATTTAAAATATAATTTTTTGGTAATACAAATAAAAATAAATTGTTACGTCATTAAGTAAATTTTTTTTATACCTCCATCAAAAAAAACAATATTTTTTTTATTTTTTTGTAAATTAAACCTCTTAAAGTTTTTTTTTTTGTCTTTTATATTTTGGCGCCCCTATTATCTTGACGCCCGGGGCACGTACGCCCCTTCTGCCCCTTCATCTTGGCGGCCCTAAGGAGGCGTAAGCTTTTTAGCGGCTCTTCCGCGGTGTTCTGTGAAAAGATCTTTGGGTCTTCTTGGAACACTTTAAAATTTATATAAAAAAAAAAAGGAACTTGCTACATGATTTATTAATTCAAAATTTGGTGAGCTATTTTTTTTAAAGTCAAAAAAGTTGATTGTTCAGCAAAGTATTTAGCATTTTAGTACTAAATAATATGCTGAGCAATTAAAATTTTGTTAGATAACCGAAAAAATAAATATATTTTTTTGGTTTGAAGCTAACAAAACGTTATTCACATATCATTTTTCATTTTGATTTCAAATATATAACACATTTTTCACCATCGTCACAAATTATAAAAATATTTGAATTTAAATTGTCAGCATTTTTAACTCAAACCTAATATATAATAACCAAATCCTAATACTGTCAACAACAACAAAATTTTTTTAAAAGTATGTCGACCTGCGTCTTAAAAAGCTGGAGGTAGTGATTCTTTTGAGCAACAATCATGATAGTATTTGCTAAAAAGAGAAAGAGATTCAACTTTACGACAATGAGAGAAAGGCTCAAGCTTGACAAGTTAAGTAGGTCAACTTCGTTTATTATGCGTTTATGTATCTTTTAAAACCTAAAATATAAAGAGAATAATTAAAATAACTATAAAATAAAAATGAAATCATATTTAAGATCGGTGGCATGATCTAAGATTTTGAAAAGATAAAACTCTTTATCTAGACAGGAGTATAAAGTTGAATCGTCAGCAAAATGTTAGTCGTTAGCAAGTTATAAAGATGACTAATGTAAATAAGAAATAAAACTGGACTAAACCTTAAGGTACCCGAGAAAATTACTGGAAATGAAAAAGAGTGTTGGCTTTCAAGGGTGACTTTAATATAACGGATAGAAAAAAATGCTTTAATAATCTCAAAAATTATCAGATAAACCATATGAAGTAAACTTACGGAGAAGACCCGCATGCCAAAATTTATGTCAATAGCTAAAGCCTTGCCTTGCTGCCTCTATCTAATGCACAATAGAATCTTCCAGTCACAGCAGCTAGTAAGTCAGCCGTAGAACAAGAAGATCGAAAAACATATTGATTGCCTGGCAGTAAGCTTTTTGACTCAAAAAGGTATGTTAGAAATATGTCGATGAAAGTCTCAAAGACCTTGGTAATAATAGAGAAAAGACTACTGGACGATAGTTAGAGGGATCAGAATGTTCTTCAGAATTTTCAAATATTAGAACATCAAATACCATTTTCCAACAGGAAAACAAGATTCAGTCAAGCGTTTGTTAAATAGTTTAGAGAGGATTAAAGAAAGTTACAAAGGAAACTTTTGTAAGACTATGAGTAGGCTATGTTATCTGGACCACATACTGTAGAAAAATTTATTTGAGGAAAACAAGATTTAGTCCAGCTCTTATTTAACAGTTTTGAAAGAATTGAAAAGAGTTATAGAAAAAATTTTTATAGAGAAAATAGGGCTATGACTAGACTATGTTGCCTGGACCAAAAACCGTAGAAGAGTTTAATTGAGATACAACTTTAGCAATAGAAGCTGGTGTGATTTGAATGTCTAACAATGGGTTAATCTGTTTTTACGGAAATTTTACCGCTGCAGGTAGAGTATGGCCATAAAAAAAAAAGTTCTCTATAAAGAGTTCTCCTTTATCTTTGGGAAAGGTAATAAGATCATTCCCATGAATTAGAGAGAAATTGTTAGACTTACATTTGTTAATGACTTAGTTGAATTTTTTCAAAAATTCTCTACAGCCTAACTTTTGAGATTTGAGATTTGGTAAACTGGGAACAGTGATGGATACAGGAACTTTTGTTGAAGGGAAGGGATGTTGAAATATTTTTGTGTTTTCTATCACATTTGCGTACCAACTTTAATTTAAGGTCAGAGACACAAATCAAGAAGTGAAGGTAATAATTAAAGTTGTATGGAAAACGAGTCACAGAAGTAATATTATGAGTAAGAGATTAAAAAAATACAGAAGTTTTGATCTTTAGAGCAGGATGTCCACTGTGATGAGAATTTTTTTTTTTTAGAGCAGGATGAGTGGTGTTAGAGCCGAGCCATCCAGTGTGATGAGCATTTTTTTTTAGAGCAGGATGAGTGGTGTTAGAGCCAGCCATCCAGTGTGATGAGCATTTTTTTTTTTAGAGCAGAATGAGTGGTGCTAGAGCCGAGCCATCCAGTGTGATGAGCATTTTTTTTTATTATTATTATTTTTTGATAGTAGTATATATTTTGCTGTTAAATAAAATATGTTGCATAAGAGTGTAATGTTAATAAAATCAAGAAAAAGTTTAAAAAAAACAGACCAGTACTTAAAGGAACAGACCGGTACTTAAAGAAACAGACCGGTACTTAAATAAGATATGGATAAGGTTATATCAGCTCAATCTTTTCATAGAGCCCCGTCACACAAATAGTTATCTTAAAATGCTCTAATAATCTATGATGAAAAATTTTAAATTTAGATACTCGAATATTTAAATTATATACACTTATACCTAAAAAAAAAAAGTGTATAATTACTTCCTATTAAAAATATATAAAAAAACTCGTTAGAAATACTTCACTAATTCATCAGAATTATTATTCTCCAGATTTGAAAATGTTTTTTTTTGCTTGAAAGTT
The DNA here is from genome assembly GCF_022113875.1 of Hydra vulgaris. Taxonomy (NCBI): domain Eukaryota; kingdom Metazoa; phylum Cnidaria; class Hydrozoa; order Anthoathecata; family Hydridae; genus Hydra; species Hydra vulgaris. The sequence goes on along the minus strand of NC_061167.1, from coordinate 16,527,485 downwards.
AAATAAGTTTAATGATTTTACCATATGATCTTTTTTTGCATTTTCTTTTTTAAAAGAGATATATTTCCGTATCTTAGGTCTTCGAAATGCTAATGAATACTCTCTATATTTGTTAAATTTCTTGGGCAGTTTAATGAAATCTGATTGATTTGTTCTTGTGAAATATTTTTCATTTATATTTTTTTAAGCATCAAATAAAACTAGCTGGAGTGAGGTGATTTATTTATTTATACATGAAAATTATGAGTAGCTAAACATTTATTTCATAAACATTTAACATTTTCATGTCTTTCATTAAGGGTTTTGTATGCTGCCCTCGTTTTTTCCTGTATATAGTTATACATGTTTTTGTACACTAAGAACATTTTTTTTAAATTTTTTAGGTTCTATACAACCCCATATAATGTTGGCTTAATTAATAAAATAATAAATTTAAGGGAAGTATATTTAGACAAAGTGTGTTTACATAAGGACAAACTCTGTACATCAGAGCAATGCTTTTGACAGTAAATATTTAATAGGAGAGAGCCAAGATAACTGTTTGTCAGCGAGTGTTCCTAAAAACTTAATAGATTCTTTTTGTTTTATTTCTCTGTTATTTAAAAATAGATTGGGTAATTAAAGGGGAAAGAGGAAAAAAAACAACAAATTATACATTATTTTATAAAAAGGTTTATATTATAAACTTTTTTATAAAATAATGTAAACTTTTTTTTTTTTAATGAAAGTTTATTTGCTCATTTAATTTATTATACCAATATAATTCATGTCTAAATAAAATTGATTAATATTATGGTAGGAAAGAAATTAATATCATCTGCAAAATGATTTAACCTAATTATTGAAGTTATTTACATAAACTAAAAATTTGAAAGGGCATAGTATTGATCCTTGTGGTACACTACACGGGATTTTAAATATACAATATTCCTTTTTTTAAATATTGTTTTTATGATTGAGGTAATTTTTATCCAATAGTATCCCTAATTAATTATCCCATAATTCTTTAATCAAAATAGAGTGATCAACACTGTCAAAAGCTTTTGTTTGTTCAATAAATATACCTAATGTAAATTTGTTTTCGTTAAAGCTATCATTATTTGATCTACTAACTCAATAACAGCATGTTCAGTCGAATGATTTTTTTTTAATGGGTAAAGATTCTATTGTAAATTACACGTTCGAATATCTTTGAAATTACAGAAAGCACCTATATAAGCCTGTAGTTGGAGCAGTGACGTACAAAGAGTGGGGGATCCCGGTTTACCCATGACATAAAAAATTATTAGTATGCCAAATAAAAAATTGAAAACATTCAATAAAGAAATGAAAATTACTTATTTTGTTATCTTCATCCATCAGGCTGCAGATAGATTACAAACTCTGAAACAGCAATGTAGATTATTTTCCTTGATCTAGTTTACGCTTGACATCAATTCAAACTAAACAAACAGTCAAGAATCTAAAGTTAAAGATCTCGTTCTGTATCCAAATAATCTTAGTAGAAACGAGTTTATTGATGAGTTGCGCTACTTTTCGTCAGTTCGACGCTATCAACTGATAACTGATTGCCGTTAGATCTTCTGAACAGCATTTATGCAAAAGAGTTTGAAGGAAATTTTCTTCAGATATGTATCTGTCTTTGTATCTTTCTTACTTTGCCAGTACCTGTGGCTAAAGGCGAGAGATCTTTTAGCAAGTTTTTTTAACTCTCAACTCTTAACGATTGTCTTATCCTTTCAATTAAAACAGATCTTGCAAAGAAAGTTTATTACAATGTTGTAACTTTAACTACGATATTGTAACATATTGCAACATGTTCCAATGATTTTTAAACAAAATGAGACATGTTGTATGCCTGTATAAAGGTAATTGCGGTCATGGAATTTAAATCTGAGCATATTTGGTCTTTAGAAAATGACCGCTTAAATGGTCATTTAAAGGGTGGCCCTCGGATGTCACAATTTTTTTTCAATTAGATGGGATATCTTTTATGTCTAAGAATAGGTAATTTTGGTTAAAGAAGTTAAATCTAGGCATAGTTGGTCTTTAGGAGTGGTTACGATCGCTCGAGTAGTAGTTTTAAGGGTGGTCAAGGGTGGTCCTGGAATATCCCGGCGGTTTTTCAATAAAAAAAGACATTGTTTGTATAAATATAAGTAATTTATATCGGGGAGTTAAAATTTTGGCTTATTTGGTCTCTGGGAGTGGTTATAACCATACAGATGGTCATTTAAGGGGTGGTCAAGGGTGGTCCTCGGATGTCCCAATGATTTTTCAATTAGATGGGACGGTTTTATGTTTAAATATAGGTAATTGAGGTTGATGATCTTAAATCTGGGCATATTTGGTCTCCAGGAGTAGTTAGACTACATAGGTAGTCATTTTGGATTGGTGTTGTCATGGGTTGTCTAGACAGTAATTTCTTTATTATTTTTTTTATTTTATGAACTTAATTTCTTTGGTATTGTAAACATAAACATAGAACTTACAATAAAATTAAACTTGATTTTTTTTTTCAAATATAAGAATCTAGGTGATAACATCATACATTAGAACATCAAGAACTCCTCGGAATCCTCAGAGTAATAGGAGTCTGACTTTTCTTTGAATCTTCCTCATAATGAACACCTTGCAACGCATTTTCATCATAAGATTATTGTTTGTTTAGGGCCTGGAGAATTGCATTGTGTAATGCTCTCTGTTGTTTTAATGTAAAACATTGATATTAGGGTGTATGGAATAATTATTTTTTCAAAAATAACATGTTATTTGTTCAATTTTTGGAGGCTATTTAAATGAACTAAACACATTTGACCCATTTAAAGAACAATTTTCTAAAAGAAAATAGCAATTTAAGAAAGTTATTTAGACAACATTAAAATTAAAAGCAATAGATGATGCAGTTTTCTCGCTTTCAACACAACAAGAAACTAAAAATCTTTTTTTCTCATTAATAAATGAAACTCTTATATATACATAAATAAAACTCTATGTATATATAAATTTTATACGTACGTGCGTAAATTCGTGATTCTATATACATAAATAAAAACTCTATGTATATATAAATTTTATAGGTACGTGCGTAAATTCGTGATTTGCCGTAAAAACGCGAGCTAAAATCTGTGACCCGATTTTTGTAATTCGGCCAAGACACGTATTAGGGCAAACAACACTGTACCGCTAATTATAAACCAATTTTTTAGGAATTTTCCAGGTAGTTAGGAAAAAAGGTTTGTCTAAATTTTGATACATTTTTAGACTACTTTACAAAAAAAAAGCATATATATTTTTACATCATAAGTTGGCATATTTTTTCTATGAATCACAGCTCTGTAAATTATGACAGGTACTTTATGAAACTTTAAGGTATTGTAGATCATTTATTTGTCTAATATTGGTACAATATTATATTAATCAGGTGTAGCACACATTGGTTTTGGGTTTCCCCAAGCACCCTAGGTATTTATATGAAACGCTGGATTTCTTGCCTTGTTACGCTGCGTTCACATTTTTTCAATTCTTGTAGTCGCAAGAATTGAAAAAATGCGAACGTTTTTGAAATACCGATTGGTGCAAAATGCATATTTATTAACTTGCTGTTTTTTTATAAGCAACCTTGTGGAATTTGTAGATAGTTGTACTTTTGATTATTCTTTTAAAGTATTAATTTATTTTTATCAAATATTTGCATCATTATTTACTTATTAAATAATTAATCAAAACATAACTTCTTTGCTAGACTATAGCAATAGTAATTATATTCTATTAAAATTAATTTAATTTTAATAGTTTATTAAATATATTACATTTATTATTATATACTGTACAAAACTATAAATATTTATATACTATATTTGCTTTGTTATTCTATAAGTTATGAACGTCTACAAAAACTCTCCTTCAAGAAGAGTTATTGTAACATGTTAATCATGCAGCGTTAATATTATTAAACATGTAACAATAAAATTTTGTGAATTCTTTACTATATTTATTTTAATCTCTATATTAAATAAAAAAATAATCTATTTATTTACAGCTTAGTGCTCTAAATAATATAATTAAATTTTTACACTTGTACCTAGAGTTTTTAAAACGTCACAGAAATGTTTAATGTTAAATCCAATGAAATGTTTAATGTTAAATCCTCTGAAATCAGAGTACTAATCTTAAACTACCTTTTTCATATCATATTACACAGTCTGTAGATCATCTTGCTAAGTTGTAAAGTAACTTTTCATATCATATTACACAGTCTGTAAATCATCTTGCTAAGTTGTAAAGTAATTTTTCATATCATATTACACAGTCTGTAGATCATCTTGCTAAGTTGTAAAGTAACTTTTCATATCATATTACACAGTCTGTAGATCATCTTGCTAAGTTGTAAAGTAACTTTTCATATCATATTACACAGTCTGTAGATCACCTTGCTAAGTTGTAAAGTAATTTTTCATATCATATTACACAGTCTGTAAATCATCTTGCTAAGTTGTAAAGTAATTTTTCATATCATATTACACAGTCTGTAGATCATCTTGCTAAGTTGTAAAGTAACTTTTCATATCATATTACACAGTCTGTAGATCATCTTGCTAAGTTGTAAAGTAACTTTTCATATCATATTACACAGTCTGTAGATCACCTTGCTAAGTTGTAAAGTAATTTTTCATATCATATTACACAGTCTGTAGATCACCTTGCTAAGTTGTAAAGTAATTTTTCATATCATATTACACAGTCTGTAGATCACCTTGCTAAGTTGTAAAGTAATTTTTCATATCATATTACACAGTCTGTAGATCATCTTGCTAAGTTGTAAAGTAATTTTTCATATCACATTACAAAGTCTGTAGATCATCTTGCTAAGTTGTAAAGTAATTTTTCATATCATATTACACAGTCTGTAGATCACCTTGCTAAGTTGTAAAGTAATTTTTCATATCATATTACACAGTCTGTAAATCACCTTGCTAAGTTGCAAAGTAATTTTTCATATCATATTACACAGTCTGTAGATCATCTTGCTAAGTTGTAAAGTAATTTTTCATATCATATTACACAGTCTGTAGATCACCTTGCTAAGTTGTAAAGTAATTTTTCATATCATATTACACAGTCTGTAGATCACCTTGCTAAGTTGTAAAGTAATTTTTCATATCATATTACACAGTCTGTAGATCACCTTGCTAAGTTGTAAAGTAATTTTTCATATCATATTAAACAGTCTGTAGATCATCTTGCTAAATTGTAAAGTAATTTTTCATATCATATTACACAGTCTGTAGATCATCTTGCTAAGTTGTAAAGTAACTTTTCATATCATATTACACAGTCTGTAGATCACCTTGCTAAGTTGTAAAGTAATTTTTCATATCATATTACACAGTCTGTAGATCACCTTGCTAAGTTGTAAAGTAATTTTTCATATCATATTAAACAGTCTGTAGATCATCTTGCTAAATTGTAAAGTAATTTTTCATATCATATTACACAGTCTGTAGATCACCTTGCTAAGTTGTAAAGTAATTTTTCATATCATATTACACAGTCTGTAGATCACCTTGCTAAGTTGTAAAGTAATTTTTCATATCATATTACACAGTCTGTAGATCATCTTGCTAAGTTGTAAATAAATTTTTCATATCATATTACACAGTCTGTAGATCACCTTGCTAAGTTGTAAAGTAATTTTTCATATCATATTACACAGTCTGTAGATCACCTTGCTAAGTTGTAAAGTAATTTTTCATATCATATTACACAGTCTGTAGATCACCTTGCTAAGTTGTAAAGTAATTTTTCATATCATATTAAACAGTCTGTAGATCATCTTGCTAAATTGTAAAGTAATTTTTCATATCATATTACACAGTCTGTAGATCATCTTGCTAAGTTGTAAAGTAACTTTTCATATCATATTACACAGTCTGTAGATCACCTTGCTAAGTTGTAAAGTAATTTTTCATATCATATTACACAGTCTGTAGATCACCTTGCTAAGTTGTAAAGTAATTTTTCATATCATATTAAACAGTCTGTAGATCATCTTGCTAAATTGTAAAGTAATTTTTCATATCATATTACACAGTCTGTAGATCACCTTGCTAAGTTGTAAAGTAATTTTTCATATCATATTACACAGTCTGTAGATCACCTTGCTAAGTTGTAAAGTAATTTTTCATATCATATTACACAGTCTGTAGATCACCTTGCTAAGTTGTAAAGTAATTTTTCATATCATATTACACAGTCTGTAGATCACCTTGCTAAGTTGTAAAGTAATTTTTCATATCATATTACACAGTCTGTAAATCACCTTGCTAAGTTGCAAAGTAATTTTTCATATCATATTACACAGTCTGTAGATCACCTTGCTAAGTTGTAAAGTAATTTTTCATATCATATTACACAGTCTGTAGATCATCTTGCTAAGTTGTAAAGTAACTTTTCATATCATATTACACAGTCTGTAGATCATCTTGCTAAGTTGTAAAGTAATTTTTCATATCATATTACACAGTCTGTAGATCACCTTGCTAAGTTGTAAAGTAATTTTTCATATCATATTACACAGTCTGTAGATCACCTTGCTAAGTTGTAAAGTAATTTTTCATATCATATTAAACAGTCTGTAGATCATCTTGCTAAATTGTAAAGTAATTTTTCATATCATATTACACAGTCTGTAGATCACCTTGCTAAGTTGTAAAGTAATTTTTCATATCATATTACACAGTCTGTAGATCATCTTGCTAAGTTGTAAAGTAATTTTTCATATCATATTACAGAGTCTGTAGATCACCTTGCTAAGTTGTAAAGTAATTTTTCATATCATATTACACAGTCTGTAGATCATCTTGCTAAGTTGTAAAGTAATTTTTCATATCATATTACACAGTCTGTAGATCACCTTGCTAAGTTGTAAAGTAATTTTTCATATCATATTACACAGTCTGTAGATCACCTTGCTAAGTTGTAAAGTAATTTTTCATATCATATTACACAGTCTGTAGATCACCTTGCTAAGTTGTAAAGTAATTTTTCATATCATATTACACAGTCTGTAGATCACCTTGCTAAGTTGTAAAGTAATTTTTCATATCATATTACACAGTCTGTAGATCACCTTGCTAAGTTGTAAAGTAATTTTTCATATCATATTACACAGTCTGTAGATCATCTTGCTAAGTTGTAAAGTAATTTTTCATATCATATTACACAGTCTGTAGATCACCTTGCTAAGTTGTAAAGTAATTTTTCATATCATATTACACAGTCTGTAGATCACCTTGCTAAGTTGTAAAGTAATTTTTCATATCATATTACACAGTCTGTAGATCATCTTGCTAAGTTGTAAATAAATTTTTCATATCATATTACACAGTCTGTAGATCACCTTGCTAAGTTGTAAAGTAATTTTTCATATCATATTACACAGTCTGTAGATCACCTTGCTAAGTTGTAAAGTAATTTTTCATATCATATTACACAGTCTGTAGATCACCTTGCTAAGTTGTAAAGTAATTTTTCATATCATATTAAACAGTCTGTAGATCATCTTGCTAAATTGTAAAGTAATTTTTCATATCATATTACACAGTCTGTAGATCATCTTGCTAAGTTGTAAAGTAACTTTTCATATCATATTACACAGTCTGTAGATCACCTTGCTAAGTTGTAAAGTAATTTTTCATATCATATTACACAGTCTGTAGATCACCTTGCTAAGTTGTAAAGTAATTTTTCATATCATATTAAACAGTCTGTAGATCATCTTGCTAAATTGTAAAGTAATTTTTCATATCATATTACACAGTCTGTAGATCACCTTGCTAAGTTGTAAAGTAATTTTTCATATCATATTACACAGTCTGTAGATCACCTTGCTAAGTTGTAAAGTAATTTTTCATATCATATTACACAGTCTGTAGATCATCTTGCTAAGTTGTAAATAAATTTTTCATATCATATTACACAGTCTGTAGATCACCTTGCTAAGTTGTAAAGTAATTTTTCATATCATATTACACAGTCTGTAAATCACCTTGCTAAGTTGCAAAGTAATTTTTCATATCATATTACACAGTCTGTAGATCACCTTGCTAAGTTGTAAAGTAATTTTTCATATCATATTACACAGTCTGTAGATCATCTTGCTAAGTTGTAAAGTAACTTTTCATATCATATTACACAGTCTGTAGATCACCTTGCTAAGTTGTAAAGTAATTTTTCATATCATATTACACAGTCTGTAGATCACCTTGCTAAGTTGTAAAGTAATTTTTCATATCATATTACACAGTCTGTAGATCACCTTGCTAAGTTGTAAAGTAATTTTTCATATCATATTAAACAGTCTGTAGATCATCTTGCTAAATTGTAAAGTAATTTTTCATATCATATTACACAGTCTGTAGATCACCTTGCTAAGTTGTAAAGTAATTTTTCATATCATATTACACAGTCTGTAGATCATCTTGCTAAGTTGTAAAGTAATTTTTCATATCATATTACACAGTCTGTAGATCACCTTGCTAAGTTGTAAAGTAATTTTTCATATCATATTACACAGTCTGTAGATCATCTTGCTAAGTTGTAAAGTAATTTTTCATATCATATTACACAGTCTGTAGATCACCTTGCTAAGTTGTAAAGTAATTTTTCATATCATATTACACAGTCTGTAGATCACCTTGCTAAGTTGTAAAGTAATTTTTCATATCATATTACACAGTCTGTAGATCACCTTGCTAAGTTGTAAAGTAATTTTTCATATCATATTACACAGTCTGTAGATCACCTTGCTAAGTTGTAAAGTAATTTTTCATATCATATTACACAGTCTGTAGATCACCTTGCTAAGTTGTAAAGTAATTTTTCATATCATATTACACAGTCTGTAGATCATCTTGCTAAGTTGTAAAGTAATTTTTCATATCATATTACACAGTCTGTAGATCATCTTGCTAAGTTGTAAAGTAATTTTTCATATCATATTACACAGTCTGTAGATCACCTTGCTAAGTTGTAAAGTAATTTTTCATATCATATTACACAGTCTGTAGATCACCTTGCTAAGTTGTAAAGTAATTTTTAGGAACAACAATATATTGAAGTACGAAGTACAATTATTGCTAATATAAGTAATATGATGAGTGACAGAGTGGCAGCAAACCATGCAACTGTCACTAAGTTAAATACTTAGTGGCAGAAATCGTTAAACAAACTAAACTGCCATCTTCACCCATTGGATACAATGACCTCTCCTTGCAAGTCTTTACTTGCAAGGAGAAACATTAAAAGGGAAACTGTTTGGCAGGGATTGTATTGCAGCAAACATTGTTATACTGCTTAACAAACTACACTACAAGACGGTAAAGGTAAATTAACCACATATTATTAACGTTTTCTTGCTTAAAGGTGACCCTATTTGTTTTTAATCATTCATTAAAAGCCAAGAAAGCAGTTATATATTAAAACATAATTTTTTATGTTATTGTCGTTTTTTTATATTTAACGTTATTATTAGTTCACATAAACAATCGTATTATGTAAGTTTCTTATTTATTATACATATGTATACATTTTTTTTTTTTTTTAGCATTTAGAGCATTTAAGGTGGTCCACCCCAATTAAAAACGTAATATTTACATTTTTTTGATTTTTTTTTTTTAAGTAATTTTTTTAAATTTCAGACATTGTAGAACGTAATTAGAGCACTTTTATTGGTTAAATATATTAGTAGGTCTAATTTAACTTTTTAATAGGATAGATAGATTTTAGTTACCTAACAACGCCCTTAGCGTTTTTTAATGATAGTTTTATAAATAGCACCTCAGGAATCAATAAATATATTTAAAAAAATTAAACTGTTAGGTCCTAGATGGGTTTATGTTAACTTTTGGCTATATTTTAAAAGCCTATCACACTGTTTGTAATCATTATAAAGTGAAAACAGCATTACATACATTTGTATGAAAGCAGTACATACATTTAAAGTTTTATTTTAAATAGAAGTAAAAGTTTTAAGTTCTTTCACAAAAATGCCAAGATCTACTAAATATATTAAAAGAAGATTTCGAGGTAACCAACATGTTAAGAATAAAAGCCTTAATAGTGTAAATTAAAACTTTGTTGAAAAAAATAAATGAAGTGCAAGTGAAAAAAAGGTGCAACAAAATATTGAGTTTAACGAGCTTGACGAGGATAACTACAATATTATAATAAGCTTTAAAGTTTTAAAAACAATGTTTAATGATTGTATATGTAAAGAGTGTTGTTCGAATGAAGCAAAGCTGTTACTAAAGAACAATTTACAAAATAAAACTGGGTTCTCATACGAGTTACAGTTATCGTGTGATACATGTAAATTTATTTCAAATTATAATACATCTTTTCAATGTTATAATCAAATCTTAACCTCTCCTGGAAAACCTGTTGCAGCTGTAAACTTTAATGCCATTGTAGCTTTTAGAGAACTTGGCAAAGGTTATCAATCTTTGCGTACTTTTGCAGCATTTATGAATATGCCACCTCCTATGACCCCCAAAAACTTTAACTATTTGACTAACAAATTATACAAAGCATGAGACTTTTGCTATTCAAAGTATTACTAAAGCTGCATGTCAAACCAGAATGGCTCTTTGTGCTGATCATAATGAACCTATAAATTGCCAGGTATCTGTTGATGGTACATTGCAAAAGCGTGGGCATCAATCACTAAATGGTATTGTAACCATAATTTCAAAAGAGAATGAAAAGTGCTTAGATGCCATTGTTCTTTCAAAAAAATGCAGAGGTTGTTTTTACTGGAAATCTAAAACCTTTAAGCCTGGATATCATCATTGGAAGATATATCATGTACGTGATGCTAATCATGAAAAATCATCTAAAGCGATGGAATCCTGTGGGGCTGTGATATTATTTTCTCGATTGTTAATAAAGAATAATTTAAGGTACACTTTATATATTGGGGATGGTGATACCTCTTCATTTTCTGATGTTGTTTCCTCAAAACCTTATGGCGATATAAATATTGAGAAGCTAGAATGTGTTGGTCACGTTCAAAAACAAATGGGAACTCGTCTTTGAAACTTGTGCCAAAGTCAATAAGGCAAAAAGTTTATTGATATTAAGCTTGGATATATATGTTGGTGAAAGGTCTTTAGAATTATCTTTAATTCTAATTAAGCTATTATTTTGTTCAATAATGGTTTCAAGGAGTTTTAAAAGTGTTTGAAGTTTTAGATGTTAATACTGGGCGGTTTTTGAATGATGCTTCTAAATTACACGATGCATTACGCGTATCAAAAGGAAATCATAAATCCACCAATAAATGCAAAATTAGAAGGCAAAGATGGAGAGGAATTAAGAAAGGGTTCTTGGATACAGAAGCAGAAGAAGAACCTATTCCATTTTATGAATCTGGAGCTTTTTAAATAAAATTTTTGTTTTGTGATTTTCTCCATATTAGCTTTTTAGCGAATTAAATAAAGTTAAAAAAAGATATCTCCTGATTGGTTTATTCTTTTTCTTTGAAATTTTCCCAGTTTGTTTAAAATACATTGGAAGAGGACTGGTAGCAGAATATTTAATTTTGCTTTTTTTTAAGTTTGTTTTTTTTGTCATCCAACAGTGAGACTTTTGCGTTAAAAAAAGGAACCATTATGGCAATGCCTGTAACTTTTTAAATATTCCAGTTAAATAGATAAAACTGCTAGGGTACCTGAGTAAACATATTATTAGCTGAAATACCAAAAGGCATTAAAAAAGGTTATTTACTTCCTGAGAAATCTTTTTTTTAAATAACACACTAAAACAGGTTAAAAGTTGAATAAATGAGGCAAATTATAGGATTTTTTTTTTTTTTTAAAATACTATTTTTTATTACAATACAACATAATTAGACTAATTTGAAAATTATAAACTCATTATTAAAGAAAATCATTTGAATTGAGGTGGACCACCTTAAAGGCAGCACTAAATTTAAAATTTCAAGATTTGGAAGGAGCGTACTCTACCACTTTTTATACTGCTAATTTTTGTTTTTAAACTTTTTTTGTGATAGATGGAGGGGGAAGGGGAAGTGACGCCCCACATCCTATAATTTATTTATGTCACTAATATATAATTTAATAAAATATAATTTTTATTTTGTATTATTTTATATATTAGTTTTATTATTTACTACTTTCATTCATTTTAATAATGATAAAAGTATTTATTAGAATGAATCTTTCGATACTAGGGTGTGTACCATTACCACCACATCCACCTCTTTCATAAAATACATCTATAATATTTGCTTGCAAACTGGAATAAAAAAATAACAACTTAAAATGATATATTACTTGTTTTATATATAAAAAAAACAACCTTTTTTGGAAAAAATGTTAATTTTTTAATTGCAAAGCTGTTTCTTCTGTCCCCCTCAAGCCCCCTGAATACGCGCAGGTGTTAAAAGCAAAAGAAGCTTGTAGCCCAATGTTACACCTATCTTTTGATACCAAGTTATATCCATTTAGATAAGATTTGACAATGTTAAGGCGGTTTAAGTTACAAAACAATTATAAATTGGTCACATTTTTATTAAGGAATCCTTGTAATCAAATTTCGTCACTATAATGCTCATAACTTTTTGTAGGATATTTTTTTAAAATTCTTTCCAACAATATATAACAATCTGATATTTAAACAATTTGAAATTTTTACACACGTACCTATATAAATACAAATAATACATTGTCTCTTTCATAAATTGTTTTTTACAAATGCTCTCATAAATTTAACACAATACAATAATCCACAAAAATGTAAAATTAAAAAACCGCTTAACATAACAAAAATAATTACAAAAAAAATATTACACAAAAATTGCACAGTTGTCATAGAATATTTCATAACTTTCCACAACAATATTAAAAGTGCTATTTAAAATAGATTTTAAGAATATAAATCTAAAACCATTCTTTAAGCGTCTCCTTCAGTTTTTTAAGGCAAAATGTATGATTGGATATCATATATAATAAAACACAATAGGCCGCGCATGTGATCAACTATAAATTACAATCTCATTAAAACATTTAAACTTTCATAGTAAGATTGATATACTGAACTCAAAAATCACACACTAGGGAAAAAATTATATCAGTTTTATAAATGTCTAGATCACATTTATAAAAAGAAATTACTCCAATATAGAAATTGGTTCTGAAGGATTTGGCTCACCTTTAGCTAACTGTGCGCTGTGTTGTTTTTAAAAGTCTTTCTCATTTTCCTTGCCCAAGCATTAAGATGTATTTGTTTATAAGTAACTTGTTTATGTATTTCAGCCACATAAACACCCCGGTGGGAAATCGGCTAGCGAATAGCTAGCTATAATCGCAACGATAAAGACAGCAATTTGGCCACGAGGATCGCTAGCTTTTTTAAATTAGCAAAAAGCTATCGATATTTGTAAAGATAAAGACAGACATTTGGTTAAGACAGACATTTGGTTAAGAGGACAGCCAGCTCAACAAGCTAAAGACCCACTGACTTTTGTAGCGAGCGTCATTATAAATAAGAACCAAATGATTATAAAAATGAGTATTTAATGTGGCTAAAACTTGTATTTGAAACTCTTCTATGTATTAAAAGTGTTTTTTGTACAATGTTTTTCTGATAGTAGACATGCATTTAAAATCTGAAATACGTTTTTTAACATTATTAATACCTCAACAAAGTTATAAGTAAAATCAGTTTATTTTACCTACAATTCGGAAAAAATTTTTAACATCTGGGATCAGAATCATCAAGCTTATCAGTATTAACATTCTAAAAAACAAAAACTGGAAGAAATGTTTTAAAAGTGCATAATCTGAGCCAAGAAAATCTAGAGTTAATCACTATTGAATATTAATAAATTAATGGAATAAGTTAACAGAGCTTATTACTAGAACATTTAAAATCTACTAAAGTTATCAAAGTTATTAAAAGTTATCAAAACAAAAACACTTTTAAACCCTTGGATCACGAGGGGCATTCTTAAATCCTCAAAAAAAAAAAAAAAACGTTTATATAACAAGTTTCTTAAAAAAAAAACTTTTAAAAATGAAACTAATTGCAAAACCTATAAACGGCTATATGAATCAGTTTTAAAACGCTCAAAGAAACGTTACTATTCGGAACAATTATTTAAACACAAAAATGATTCGGAAAAAACATGGCAAATTATAAAGGAGGTAATTGGTAAAAAACGTTTATACGGTAATTTACTTCCAAAAAATCTTAAAGTTAATAACAGTTGTTTTGTAAATAAATCCTTAGTGGCCGAAACACTTAATCAGTTTTTTGTAAATATAGGTTTTATTTTATCATCAAATATAGCAACTTCTCAAATACACTTTAAGTCTTACGTAACCTCAAACAACATTAGTGTTATGTCTAATCCTAAACTTACGGAAAATGAATTATTAGACGCAGTCTCTTTGTTAAAGCCCAAAAAAAGTGTAGGTTTCAATTCTATAAGTAGTAATGTCGTTATTAAATCGATAAAATACATCACAATTCCATTATTACATATTTTTAATTTATCTTTAAAACATGGTGTTTTTCCAGAAAACCTAAAAATTGCAAAAATCATTCCAATTTTAAAATCAGGCGATCCTTCTGAAGTTGCAAATTATCGTCCAATCTCAATTCTTAATTGTTTTTCTAAAATATTAAAGCGAGTTATGTATAATAGGCTTTATTCTTTTTTAAATGTAAAAAATACTCTTTACCATAAACAATTTGGATTCAAATCTGGCCATTCCACCGATCATGCAATCATTCACCTTGTTCAGGACATATTTAAATCGTTTGATGAAGGCAAGTATACCCTAGGTCTTTTTATCGATTTTAGTAAAGCTTCGATACAGTCAATCATCAAATCCTTCTATCGAAACTCAAAAGTTATGGTATAAAAAATACTAACTTGTCCTGGTTCGAGAGTTATTTGACCAATAGGAAGCAGTATATAGTTTATGATGAAGGAAAAACTAATTATGAGACAATTAAATGTGGTGTTCCTCAAGGATCAATTTTAGGGCCACTTCTATTTCTTGTTTATATAAACGATTTAAAAAAAATTTTCTAACATTTTAAATACAATTTTATTTGCAGATGATACCAGCTTGCTTTTATTCCAATAAAGATATCAATATATTATTCTAAACATTAAACAAAGAGCTAGACAAACTAACCCAATGGTTTAAAACAAACAAGTTATCTTTAAATATTACTAAAAAAAAATACACTTTATTCCATCGCCTACATAAAAAATCAGATATTCCCTTAGAACTCCCAGACCTTTTTATTGACGATCAATTAATAAAGAGAGAGCAATCAATAAAGTTTTTAGGCGTGTTTCTAGACGAAAATGTAACCTGGAGGGAACACATAGGTGTAGTTGAAGATAAAATATAAAAAAATTTAGGTATAATGTACAAAGCAAAGCAGTTATTACATCGATCTGGTTTAAAAAACATTTACTTTTCTTTTATTCATTGCTACTTAAGTTATGCGAACATTGCTTGGTGTAGCACTAACGCGACGAAATTAAAAAAATTGCTTAGCAAACAAAAACAGGCTATAAGGATAATTTCAAACGTAGATCGTTTTTCACACACACAAACACTTTTTAATGAACTCAATATCCTAAATGTATATAAACTAAACCTCTATCAAGTTCTTATTTTCATGTTCAAACTTGATAAAAATATATTACCAATCTTATATTATTCAATTTTTGAAAAAATAAATCACATATACCCTACAAGATTTTCAAAATACAACTACATTCAATCCAAAACTTATTATTCCGCTACTAAATTCTCTATTGTAAACCGAGGACCAAAGTTGTGGAACATAATATTAAATAATGAAATGAAAACTAATTATTCTCTAAACCAATTCAAAACAAAACTTAAGCAATTACTTTTGTTAACTGAAAATGAATTAAATTTTTTCTAATAAAACTTCTTTATATAAGAAATCAATAATTAATAGTTAATTAATTAATTACTTTAGATTATTAATACATAACTAATCAACAATTGTACATATATTTTTATCATTTTAAATAATAATCTTCTTTTTGAGAAATTTATTTTTTATTTTTGCGTTATTTATTAATCTTTTACTTTTATTTCATACTGTTTATTTGCTTTTACATAATTGGCAATGAAAAGTATTATAAATATAATTAAATAAGTTAAACTATAAAATGCTCTACCAATAAAATGTTTTTATATAAAATCATATCTTCTTATTTTTCAAACCAAGTCTTAAATGTTATTTTTGTCATTTTAACATTTTATTAAATTTTGTTTCTTTTAATTTACAAAACAATTGTTAAATCTTATTCTTTGAAAACTATAAATTTTAAACGATATGCGATATATTTAAATTTTCTTTTATAATATAAATCAGAGATATACACATTGAAACTATATTTTATTGTTAAACTATATTTTGTCTAGTAATAACGCATTTTTTGGGGCTTAATGATAAGACTAAAATTGTCTTCTTCTAGCCCCGGTCAAGTAATTAATTTTTTTATAAGTTACGACTGTAAATTTTTTTTTATCGGCAAAAATGTAAATAAATAAAAAAAACAAAAAAACATGTATAAAATTAGAGTAATCAATTAAACTAATTAATTTAATATTTTACATAAATATATAAGTTTTCTTCAACATATTACTGAAACAAATTACTGCTAAATACTTCATTGAAGTTTGTCATATATATATGTATATATATATATATATATATATATATATATATATATATATATATATATATATATATATATATATATATATATATAAATTATATAATAGTGCGCTAAAATAATTACTATATTGTTGTACCTGCTACTTACAATGTGTGATTATTATAAATATCCATTATTTAACATTTAAAAAATATTTTTAATAACATTAACTGCTGTGAAAATTCCTAAATAAATGATTTTCGATTGTCCCCTATTTTTTGATTCGTGGTTGCTCAAGTCTCCGTTGAAACATTGATTCTAAAATCAAAAAAATTATAATATATAACATAATATATATATATATATATATATATATATATATATATATATATATATATATATATATATATATATATATATATATATATATATATATATATATATATATTTATATATATATATATATATATATATATATATATATATATATATATATATATATATATATATATATATATATATATATATATATATATATATATATATATATATATATATATATATATATATATATATATATATATATATATATATGTATATATATATATATATATATATATATATATATATATATATATATATATATATATATATATATATATATATATATGTAAATAAAGGGGAAAAGAGGGCAATTGACCCGGACACCAAGCTTGTAGGGGCGCTGGACGATCCTTTTTTTTTAACAATAAATAGAAAACATTTTAATGACTGACAATGTGAAATCTGCTCAGCTTTTGTATATTATATTGAAACTTTAGTATTCGAAATAATCATTCACATGAAAAAAATAATTTGAACTTTAAATTCTATTATTATAATATATTCTGGATATATTCTGTAAGCCTATAAACAGTTAGCCGTGCTAGCTTGTGCTCAATACGGAAGATGATGTGCTGCGACACACTGATAGCACTGACAACTTCTTTAGATAGTGCGTTCCATGGGCGAACAACGCGGTTGTTAAAGAAGATAAAGCAAACTAGACATTTGTTATCAATTTCACGATAAAACCACTACCCTTGCAAGTAATTTTTGACTGTTGAAGCAAAAGTGTGAATCATTATGTCGCATTTTTTAGACAAATAAGCCGCCTTGCCTTTACCAGCACCTGGCCAGTTATCAAGTATTTGAGTCTTTGTATATTTGCTGCACCTAATATGTGTAATTTACACACACAATTCAAAGTGACTCATCGGAATAAGAAGGAGGAAATTTATCTTACAAAGGGAAATACAATGATCAACCTAACTTGGTAATCAATGATAACCTCTCTTTGCGGTCAGTTGTTTTGAGTCAAAAGATCGAGCTGTAACTATTTTAAAGAGACCTTTAACACGATAGCAGTATTTAAAAGCGGGTCATTGTCCTTCTTTGTTGGAACAGAGGAGCTAGAAATCAATGGAGGAAACTCATAGATTGTGCAAAACAGCATCAATTACACCAAAAGTTCTAAATGGATTTAAAAAAAGGCATACATTTGTCTTACCAGCTCCACTGGAACATATTCAGAGCTCCAGTTTATAATTTAGTTTATAATCAGAGCTCCAAGTTAAAAAATTCTGAGACAGCGGAATAGATGTGACTTTTTTTATGCCTTCTAGGAGTTTAGTTTTTCTAGGTAACTCATTATAAAGTTCTCTAAGAACCAATTTTAATTATTTATATAATTAAAAATATTTGTATACCTACATATTTACATAATTATTGTAATAATTTAATTATAATTACTATATACAACTATGTTTGCAAGTAAAACAACACACGTGAATGAGAAACAAAATGGAAACGTCCCCTTGTATTGAGTTTATTAGTCGCCATCAACAAGAGGGCTCCAGAATGAGAGCCTTTACTTCTCTTCATCGTCTCAAAATGAGTTCATCAGAAAATATGGTGGTGTCATCCAAATTGCAGCAATCAAAGAAATCCTGGATAGCATCTACTTCACAATTATAGTCGATAGTACCTCCAATATATCTCACACTTAGCAGATAACCTTTATAATACGTTTTTTCTTTATGAAAGATAAACTAATTGCTGGTAAATCAAAGAACGATTCTTGCGTGTTGAAGCTTTTGAGATGAAAAAAAGAAGTCTATATAGCTAAGCTTATCAATGATGTGATTTCAAGGTTAGGTATTGAATTTAAAAATTTTTGCGGTCAGGGACACGATAATGAATCCAATATGTCAGTTGCTTACAAGCTCAAACCTTAATAAGACAAAATTATTCGGAATTACAGTACGTTCCCTGTAGCAAAACATTTCCACAAAAGAATTCAAAGTAAACGTTTTTAATGTTGGTTTTGATAGACTAATGCAGCAGATTGATTTAAGATTTGAGGCAAGCAAGATAGTTGGCAATATACTTTAATTCATCTGGTTGAATAATAATAATAACCTTTCCGCTATAACTCTGAAACAGGAACCTTGACGAACAATGCCGCTGCGCAATGGTACAAGTTAAGCGCGGCACAACTAACTACGTGGTGAGGATATAAATCGGAATTTGCTTTGTGCAGGTAAACCAGTTTTTGACATGTCTTTTATTGAAAAAAATAAGTAAAGTTAGTTGAGAAAAAAGCTTCGAAATCTCTGGGGATTATGTACAAGATAATATTAACAAGATTTTAATATTAACTATTGTTTATTGGCTAGTAATCATTCATCTTTTCTAAAAAATATTTAAACTAAACAAAAGCAAACATGTCGAATAGTTTTTGGTGCAGATGGTTAAAAAAGTACCAAGTCATTACTTAAAAAAACTCTCAATGTTTACAAACGAAAAATGTACCATATTTTGTTATTTATGTTTAACCATATCTTTTTATTTATATTTAAACATAAATAACGAGTTTTGTTACACTTTTAGTTTGTAAACATTGAGAGTTCTTTGAGAAATAGTTTGGAACTTTATGTCTTGTTAAGACCAGAGATAATAATGCCGCCTCGCGGCAATGAAACTTTTTGCCGAAAGACCAACTTTTAGGAAGGCGGAAGCAGTTAGCGATGGCCTCCCATTCGATTTTTAACGGCAAAATGTTCTTTCTCCCGCCCCCAGTAGCTTCTTCTGTTGGCGGCCGCAGCCAGAAATTTTTTTTGGAGGCAAAATGTTTTGGAAGCCGATGCCATTAAAAAGGCGGAAGGCTCCAGAAAAAATTTTGAAGACAGAATCATTTGAAGGCCGCCTTCAATTGCTTCTGCCTCCCATCTAGCTACGACCGCCAAAATGGAGATGGAAATATTTGCCTCCTGCCGGCGGATGTAATGAAAAATAATGGCTTGTTAGCTTTAAAGCATTTAAATATTAGCTAGAAACAAATGTTAAATAGTTGACATCAAGTTTCATTTTCTATAATTATTTGCAAAAGTTTATTGAGTATTTAAAAAATTTCTTTTTTTTTTTAAACGTATAAATTAAGTAGAATAAATTAATAGTTTCATTATTCAAAACAAAAGTTAAAAGTTGGAAATTTTACTTCTATGCAATTGGCAAATAAACCTTTTTGACAAAAAAAAGGGATAATAAGTAATTAAATTGACTGATTTTGGTAAAAGTGTTATAGAAAAAGTCAACGTGCTAAAATTTTTATCTATTTTATCATTTTCCAAAGCGTTAAATAGAGTAAAATGGGGTAGAACTGAATACCAGAGAAAATTGAACACTTATAAAAATGTTAATAATTTTGACTAAACTTGGTTTTAAACAAAATATTTTAGTTCTATAAAATAAAGAATTTCGTGCTCTATCTAATGACATTAAAATTAAAAAAATATTAATTAATAATTTTAGTACCAAACTTCGATAGTCCTAGAAAAACAAAACATTGATGTGAAATATTTAATATTTGTTCTTAGTTAATATTTTAATTGCTCTTTAACTTAAAGACAAACGCACAATTATTTTTCATTACATCCGCATGCGTGAGGCAAGTATTTCCGCCTCCAATTTAGAGGCCGCAGTTAGCTGGGAGGCAGAAGCTATTGGAGGCGGCCTCCAAATGGTTTTGCCTCGAAAACATCTTCTGCAGGCAGCTACCATTGGCTTTATCCTTTCTATTCGCGTCGGCCACCAAAACATTTTGCTTCCAAAAAGAACGCAGACTGAGGCCGCCAATACAAAGGCGGAAGCCACTGGAAGCAGATTAAAGAACATTTTGCCGCTAAAAATTAATCGGGAGGCAGCCGCCATCTACTGCGGAAAAAAAGTAGAGGCGAGAATATGTACGCCGTTTATCAACACTGGTTAAGATACTTAATAAGTAATTACTAGATTCTACTAAAATTCATTTAAAAAATATGTCTTTTTAATTACATGTTGGCGACCACGCTCATAAAACTCCAAAACTTTTTCATAATTTTCATATTTCATAATTTAATTTAAATTTAATAACTCTTACACTCTTTCAAATATTTTATATAATAATTTTTGTTGTTTTTGTTTGCTTTTTTTAATTTTGTTTTGAATAAAAATAAATAAATTTAAATTTTCTAAACGTTTAAAACCTTAAAAAGTTCTCAATCTTTTTAAATTAATTTTTTTTTTTTTTTATTATGCATACAAATTTTAAAAAAACAAAGGTAAATAATGCTTATGATTTATTCTTGAACCAATTTTGTAAAATGTATGTTACGACATTTCCGATTAAAACAAAAGTAATAAATTCAAAATCATGTCAATCCCCATGGGTATAGGCCTACTTAAATCATCGAGAAAAAAACAAAAATTATGTGAAAAATATTTAAGACGTATGAAAAATATTAATGATACTTAAATATTAAGCATCATTAATGATGCTCCACGCTTTTCTATTTACGTTGTTTTTTTCTAGTAATTTAGCATTGTAAATTATTTTCGATCTTTTTTTTTTTTTCAATTAAATTTTGATTTAAACTATTTCGTTTTTTAAAGTTTCTTTCTTGACAATATTATCATTTCTTAGATTGCATTTAACTTAATTTTTTATTGCGATTTTTTTTCCTTGAATAATACCTTAATGCATTAAGGAATTAATCGGGGAAAAAAAAAATCGCATTAAAAATCAAGTTAAATGCGATCAAAGAAATGATAGAGTATAGTCAAGAAAGAAACGCAAAACGATGTTGTTTGTCCTCAGTACAAACTACATCTTTTTGCGTTTAAGCTTGCCAATTTTCACTTTGTTTGATATTTTTTCATTTTAATTTGGCAGTTTTCACTCAAATTTGAAATTTTTTCATTTTAATTTGAAATTTTTTCATTTTAATTTGAAATTTTTTCATTTTAATTTTTCATTTTTCATTTTAATTTGGCTTTGCGAGGTGTAAGTTTTGGGTACCAAATTAAAATGAAAATTGACAAATTAAAATGAAAATTGACAAATTAAAATGAAAATTGACAAATTAAAATGAAAATTGACAAATTAAAATGAAAATTGACAAATTAAAATGAAAATTGACAAATTAAAATGAAAATTGACAAATTACAATGAAAATTGACAAATTAAAATGAAAAGTGTGATTTTTCAATAGTAGACAACTTTTAAAAAATAATGTTTTTAGTTTTATTATAGACAACTTTAAAAAAAAAATGTTTTAGTTTTATTAGTTTTATCGGCCAAACACTAACTAATAAGTTTGTGATAAATATGGAATTATGATTACGTAAAATAAAGATAAAATAAGATAAGATAATATAAAATTGTACGTAGCCGAACTCGTCACATTTCAAAAAATATATAACTTTTTTAATCTGCTGTTTTAATACCAAGCTCTGTATAAAAGTATATTTATTAAAACAAAGGAGTATGTTATATGAAAAGTGAGGGCGGGAAGGCTGACCACAATCGTCAACTTGTAAACAAAATTGGTAGAAATTTCTAAAAAAAAAGAACCTTTAGAGAAAAAATGCGTCGTCGGCCCTGATTTTGCGCAAGTTGTGTGCTATAAAAAGTTAAAAAAAAAAAGAATAGTAAAACTGTACACCTTACCTAATACTTGGTTTGAATACCTCACACCTGATATTCGTGATCAAATAAATTAATATTACACTTTTCAGATTATTTAAATAGTAAGTAAAAAAAATTGAAACAAGTTCAACACTTTACATTTCTTGAAACAACTTTTATATTAATTGATTGAAAAGGTATCTCGAATTCAAGTTTGTTGTCTGTGCCATTGCTACATTCCTCAAAGTACCCACATCCTTTAGTAGTAAACTTAAAAGTTAAACCATTAACTATGCCGACGTTCTCAGTTATAAGACATACTTCAAAACCTTCGCAAAGTTGTTCCGTTTGAGAGTCAAGTGGTAATTTTAAGAAGCAATTTAGACTTAATGCTAGAATAACATAAAATATTATATAGTATAATATAAAACTACATAAATAGTATTATATAGAAATTAAAAATGAAAATTATATAAAAAAAAAATAAGACAAACCGCATGGCAGAAACACCCACACTACTTCATAAATTTTCATCAACATTTGATACTAAAAGATTCTTATCTTTTAGTATCAAATGTTGTTTTAAAATTGAAAGTAGCTGTTGAATGCAAATACACAAACTGCATACACGAGTTTTTGATTTTAAAATAATAGCTATTGTAAAAATTTCTCCATGTATTATTATTGAAAGGCAATAATTTTCTTGAGTAATTATTTTATTATATACTTTTTTTTTTTTTTTGTCGGAAAAATGTTTGATATGTTTTTCAGCTGCTCATTTCACGTTAAATTTAAGTGGTCTGGAAATAAGTCATTGCCATTTCTATAGAGAGTGCGAAAGTAAAATTTGATTGTAAAACTATCGTTTATTTTACATATACTAAAGAAGCCACTAAAGAAAATGATCAAACAAACGACCAAATGAAAATAATTTTTTAAGATAAGTAAAAAATAGAAAATAAAAAGAAAGTAAAAAAATAAGTAAGTAAAAATAAGTAAAAATATAAGCAAAAAATAGAAAATAAAAAGAAAGTAAAAAAGTAATTAAGTAATACTAAGTGAATAAAAATTAAAAGAAAGTAAAAAAATAAAATATAAAAATAGAATAAGTAATTTACGATTTTTTCTTTTTCGTTTAAGTTAAACTTTGAATTAAACTTCTATTATAATTACCATTTAAAATAAAAAATCAATAAATATCTTGGCTCATATCTCAGTTATCAGTTTCGATTCTCAACCTCAGTTTCGATTCTCAACCTCACTGTTCATTACTTTTCCAGTCTTCAAAAATAAATTTAAAAATTTCATTCTCTCAATTGAAAATATTTTTAAACACTTTTGATAACGTTGCTATTATGTGCGGCCTTGCCGAGTGGACAAAAAGACAACTTTTAAACGTCTAATTCACGTTTTGGACGTCTTTTGAACGTTCAAAAGACTTCATTTTTATGGTCCAGTGTCCACTGGTGGCGCTATTATGTGTGGCCGTGGCGCAGTGGTTACAGCGCTTGCTTTATAAGCAGAAAATCCAGGTTCGAAACGAGCTCTGGACATATTTTCGCGTCAAGGTAAGGAAGGAGACGTGAACTTCCTGGTTAAATGCACAACACAAAAAGTTCTAAAAATTTTTCTTAAACTTAAAATTATAAAAAGCGTAAAATTTGCGTTAGACCAAAAATAAAAAAAGTATTATTTTTAGTAACTAGCCTGAAATTAAGAAAATAAATATTAAACCAAGAATAAACCCGAAGTTAAGAAAATTTTCACTAAAATAGGTTACTAATCTTTAAATCACCAAAAAGTTTACAGCATACATACGTTTTGTTTTTTTTATAAGAATTAAAGCAAATGAGATAGTACTAGAAAGTTTCTTATTTTAGGGGGATTTTTTTCTAAATATAGTACTAAAAGTTTCTTAAAATTTTCTATTATTTCAGTTTACTAAAAGATCGATAAAGTGATTAAATTACAATTTGATAATATGTTTTTTTTTTAAATGCTTTATATTGGATAAAATTAGTTCCAGTGGCGTCGCTAGGGGGTGTGGTCCACACCGGGTGACACCATTAAGACGTGACACAGAGGGGTTACACCAAAATAAATAAAAAGCATATTTTCCAAAATTTTTTTTTAAAAGGACTTTTTTTTTTTTTTTCAGAAATTTCTAGATATAGAGACTTTTTTTAGTTTTACCAACAAGTTTCTTATAAAAAACTTAAGTATTAAAAGTTTCTTAAGTTTCTTCTAGTCCTAGTTTCTTATATTGAAAAAAAAATGTGTATTCGTATTTTCCTTCATTTTTTGATGTTAATTAATGTGAGATGAGGTTTTTAAATTTGTTTCACCGATATAACATTTTTTGCAGGTTCATTCAAGTTTGTACACACATAGGAAGAGGAGGGTTTTCTTAGGAATACGATTTTTTTTTATAAGAAACCACTTTATAAGAAACAAGTACTAAAAGCCCCAAAATCTTTAGAAACTTTTATTTCTTAATTGACTTTTCAAAAACAAACTTGTTTAAGACTTATACAGTTTAAATTAATATTTAATTTGTACGCGCAATTTAATGGAATTCCATCCCATTGCGAATGAAAACCTATATTATAAAAATCTTATAGACCCCGCTGAATAAAAAAAAGTAATCCGAGTAAGTGCTCTGCTTTTCGATAATCATAGTTTTATCTAGGAGCGGTGCCTCATTACTATTGTTTAATGTAAACGTATAAATTTCTTATGCTCTTTTTACAAGACATCATTTCGCCTTCTTTAAAGCGCGTGGTAAACCGCTTTTTTTCAAAGCATCCCTAAAAAGTATTTTTGCTGACAGCCTAGTAACTCATTTAGGAATTTATTTTCGACTGTTGCAACAGTCGAAACAACATGTTGTTGCACCTTTTATAGGGAAATGCTTTTATCATCTAACATTTAGTGCTTAAATTTATATTTTTGTTTAAATTATATTGCGGAATTTTAGTTTTATTTTGTCTGCCCTACTTTGAGGTGAAGCGGAACAGAGTAAAAGTTGCTGTCCCATTTCTTCTAAACAGTTTTGCGTTATTTTATTGTGGAAAATTCAAAATGTTTTGGGTACGATTTTCTACAGTTTTAAAATATTGATACGTTTAAGCAATTTTTAATTTTAGTTTTATTTCTAATACAGTGAATTTAAAACAAATTTGAAAAGAGAGACTTTTATTGAAAATAAATTTGATTTGATTCATCATTGTTATTTGGAGTAAATTAAGAATTCTTTTTACATCAATAATTTAAAGTCTTTTTTATTAAATAAAATCATAGTTTCATTAATAGTCTTAGTCTGATATTGTAATAAAAGTAACCTTAATACCATTTGCAAATAAATATTTTTTTATCAAATCTAATTTCTTTTAAATTTCAGGTCTTGCCTAGAGTTTACAAAAGAAAAAGTGAAACTATACATGCTTCAGAAAACATTTTGGAAAATGCTTTAGCTGAAATGAAAAATGGGATAAGTCTTAGAGAAGCAGCATACTCGGCTTGTATTTCTAAATCTGCACTTCATAGGTGTATAAAAAAAATTGTCAATACCCAGATTCTAATCTTCAACCAAATTATTAACGTTCTATGATTCTCTCTGTTGTACAAGAAAAAACACTTAGCATTTATCTAATGATCTGTTTCCATATGTTATATGGCCTTACAACATTTCAAGTAAGAGCTCTAGCTTTTGAAATAGCTCAAGCAAATAAAATAAAATGTCCCTGGCATTGGATAGAGCAAAAAAAGTCTGATCGAGATTGGTAAATAGGACTTTTAAAAAGAAACCTAGAACAATCTGTTAAAAAACAGAAGCAATTTCACTTACCAGAGCAATAAATTGCTATACTATTGATATTTTCTTTAACACCAGAGATTTTAGGAAAAAAAGAGATGAAGTATTAAACAAAACAAAAAGCTGGGACAAACTAAATTTAGTATGTAATATTTTTATGTGTTTACCAACTAGCTTCAGTTCTGATAGTGCCTATTTAAAAATATAAAAAAGCATATTAATTTATGATTAAAATTTTTTTCTCTAAGAAATTTCTTACTATTAAGTTCAATATCGCATTAATCACTCAATATCTGATAACGACGAAATCCCGCAGCTCTGTAATTTTTTGTTGGATTTCTTCGTCACAAACTTTTTAGTGTTTGATTTAACTTTAGAAACAAGATAATTTTTTACATTTTTAGATTTTTTTGTTTTGTTCTTACCAATATTATGCAAAATTGTTAGGTGTTGGTTTTAACTTTTTGCAAGTGTTGGTTTTTAGATCTGTATCTTTATTCATTTTAAAGATGTATTGGTACATTTCTTTTTTTTTAGAACTAGTTATTTTAATTCAGGGTTTGCTTTGATTCCATTTCATGTAAATTGTAAAAGATTCATCAGATGTAAGACAATTTGCCAACTTTTGCTTGATTCTTTCAAACATTCCTGTCAATGTTAACTCAAAACTGAAGTATGCGTTTAAAAAAAAAAATGCAACAAAAATTTTTTAAATGCTTAGTATTTAGAAACAACATCATATAAAAACACATGTAAAAATGATATTAAGTATGGTTTTATCTATCTTTTGGCTAGAATTTTTGGGATAATTTAGCTAAGCATTTGAAAAATTGTCATCGTAATTTTGCCTGGAGCAATAGAAATACTCTAAAAGTAGAGTTCAATATTTTTTACAGAAAAGTGAGAAAGGCGCTTGAGATACGTCATGAATGTGCTTCAGACAGCGCACAGTGGTGCAAACCCTCAAAAAATCGGCCATAATTTTTCAAAACATTATAAAATTATTTTTTATTTTTTTTAAATTATACTGTTTGTATTGTCTAAAAATATAAAAGTTTGTTATTTATGTTTATTAACAGGATTTAAAAGACGTCATTTTTGTAATAAATTTTTACAATTTAAATTTTTTTAAAAATAATTCATAAAATGAATATTTTTTTTGTCAGTATGTTTAAGATATCTTAACTTCTACGTCAAAAAAATTTAACTTACTTAAAGTGAAGAAAAACTTTCAAAATTACTATAAAAAAATGCAAAAAAAAATGCAGCTGTTTGTTTAAAAGATATCCTTCTCTAGCTAATCTAACTCAATCTTTATTAAGTTCAGGTTGTGGTAATGCCTCATTAAAAAAATTCAGCTGCATATATTTTTAGCTACTAACACGCTTTTTTTTTTTTGCTCAAATAATCTCAATGTTTTTAATTCGTATAAAATTAATGTAAATGCGAATAATTTATAAATTTTTATAAATGCCAATAATTAAGTCATGTTGCTAGGTTAAAAAGTTTACTTTTTTTGTTTTAAATGAGTTCTTATTTTATTGTGAATTTTTTAATGTATTTCTATAACAATTTTAAAGTGGAGTACTTTTGGTGCATTCGGCGATGGTTTAAAACAATACAGTGGAGAAAATAGAATAAGCCTCACCATCTACTGATCCAATATTTTGTAAATCTGTAAGCAAATTTGTGCGGTGCATCTTTTGTATCCACACACATATAATTTTTGTTACAAACAACAACTTTTTAGATTATAATATGGTATAATTAAATTACGGTGCATTTGATAAAACTATAAAATGTATAATACTTGCGGTAACAAATAGAATTAGCCTCATCAATAACTATTTTTAGGTTATTTTTATATTTTGATCTGATGATTATTTGTGAGATTTTTATTACATATTTTTATTTGTAAGTTAAACAAAAACTGTGAAACCAGTGCTCATAAAGTTTTTAACATTTTGTTTTTGATACTTTAATTTGAAATGGGGCGTAGTAAGCATAGAACGAATGGGACGTAGTAAGCATAGAACGAATGGGACGTAGTAAGCATAGAACGAATGGGACGTAGTAAGCATAGAACGAATGGGACGTAGTAAGCATAGAACGAATGGGACGTAGTAAGCATAGAACGAATGGGATGAAGTAAGCATAGAACAAATGAAGAAGTAATCAAAGCATACAAAGATACAGGCTAATCTAATCGCAAAGAAAAGAAAAAAAGTTTGGAGGGCTATTTCCGTTGTTGTAAAACTTCCACTGGGATAGATTTCAACAAAAATTAATTCACAGGACTACATTAATTTGTTAGAAATAAGTTTGCTTGAACACGGTGAGAAATTGATGGTTAAAAATTTCTCTTTTCAACAAGATAATGCTGCTATTCATAATTCAAAGCTTACAAAGATTTGGTTTTGAAAAAAAATCTTCGCGTAATGGAATGACCCGCATGTAGTCTAGATATTAACCCAAGTGAAAATCTATGGGAAATACTTTCTAAAAAGGTTTATGAAAATGGCAATTTGAATCCACCTTGGAGCTAAAAACTCGTATCAAAGAAGCTTTGAATGAAATATCTTTAAAAACTATCCAAAATCTTGCGACTAGTATGTCAAGCCGTTTATTTGACGTCATTAAAAATTCAGGAAGCAATATTAAATTTTAAATGTGCGTAAAAATAAAATATTTTCTGTATTTTTCTTTATTTCTATATTCTTGTATATAACGTAAATGAGGCTAATTCTATTTTCTCCACAAATTAAATAATTTTTATTTTTTTTCCATTTGTAATTAATTAAACATACCAACTTATAAATTTTTTAGTTGTAATAGAAAATAATAAGAAATAAAGTAGATTTAGTAATTGTTTCACTGCCATTTATGTTAAATTAGAACAAAAAATAAAGGTGAGGTTAATTCTGATTTCTCCGCTCTATTTTGAGTATTATTGAAGTCGCTTTTATTATTCCATAGAAACGAATTTTCTATTTTAATCAATTATACAAAAAATATAGTATGAATAAGGTTATGGTGCAAAGACAAAAATAATATTTATAAATTCATATAAATATAACATTTATCAAAATATTAATTTACTTAAAATTACCATGTTAACTTATTTGTATTAATTAGGGCTGTACCGGATTTAACTTTTCCCAATCCGGCCGGAGCCGGAATTGCCGGATTTCTACATGAGATCCGGCCGGAATCGGAGCCGGTGCCGGATTTCAAAACAAAATTACAGGAGCCAAAATTCTGTATATCCCTACTTGGTGTTGAGAATGGTCATCAATATGGATTGTTCAGAATAGCAAGTGACAGCTATTTTCTGTTAAACTTCATTGTTGTGATTAAAATAGTTTTACAGTAATTTCTATAGAAATAAATAGACTATAAATTCTACAGGCCGTATGTTTCAAAAGTTTATAAAAATTCTATTGAATTTTTTTTCCGAGATATTGTCACTACGCCACTGTAGTGGATCAGTGTGTCCTATTTATTTGTGTTTATTCCAGATATTGGCTTAGCTACGTGTCAATGCCTTTTAGTAATTATTGTTCATGTGCTGTGCCACCAGCGGACGTAGACTGAATATTTTTGTTTTTTCAACTGTCAATGTTGCCTGTAATGAGGAGAATTTAGTTTTAAGTTATAGATCAACCAGTGTCGTCACTATATAAAGAGGTGTCTCTTTTCAATGCTTTTAAAATGCTCATCCAATGACTTGATTAGGGTTGACATCATAGTCTTGTTACCTGCATCATCGTAGAATATCGTGAGTCTTCCCTTCAGAATATTTTGTTGCGTTGTTGTTTGAAATTAGACTAAGTTTATTAAATTGTAAAGAAATATAAATACAGATACCAAAACAAACATAAAGTTCATAAAATAAAAATTACAAAAAAAAATGATATGTATTATTAAGTATACAGGTAAAAATGGGCAAAAAAAATGTAACAAATATTCGACTAAAATTAAAAACTCCGGCTAAAATTATGCCGGATTTGCTAATTTTTTGCCGGAGCCGGATATATGCTGGATTTGTAAAAATGACCCTGAGCAGGATCCGGTACAGCCCTAGTATTAATTATAATATCACTCAGGCAAATCAACATAACTATTTTTCAAGTCTATTATTCAAGTCTTGTAATAATCTACTAAAAACAGCACTTTCTTCTTTCTGCCTTTTCTTCTTTATCGATCTCTTCTTATTCGTCTGCGTCTTGTTTTGGTAAAAGGACATTTTTTCATGATTTTTAACTACTAATTATAACTATTTTTTAACTAAAAGTCGAGAGCTGTTGACGCATTTGGTGGTTTTTGAATTGCTTTTATTTCAATAGAAACGAATTTTTTATCTTAATCAGATATACACGTTTTGTTTCACACACATTCCCAAAACCACTACAAAAAAGATACAAATAATGACTTTTTATGACATTGCCTTTAATAAACTGAGTTTTTATTAGCTAATTTGGTTTTTAGAAATGTTAGTAAAATTGACTGGCTTAGAAGTATTTAAACATATAAAAAAATATATAAACTCGTCATAAAGTATTATTGCTAACAGAAAAACCAAAGTCTTATGACTCAATACTTAACTAGAAAATCAACTTTTCAAAAAACGTCTTTTTACTTAACGTATCCAACTTGTAACCAAATGCAAAATGATCAAATACAAACGTTGCAAATTCCGTTTCTTAAATTGCGAGGGTTTTTTAATCAACAAATTGACTACTGCAAGAAGTAGCGTCGCCCACCCTTCTTTATTTATTTATTTCGGGTTCTCTCGATAACTCAAACAAAAAAACAAGAGGGTTTTTATATAAATAAATTAATGTTTTTTTATCAATAGATAGTATTTAAATAAATGTCATTTATTTATAAATGCTGTCATTAAATATAAATACAAATACTTATAACTATATGTCATTAATTTATAAATACTGTTTTAAATAAATTTCTTTTATAAAGGTCCAAAATACGAATGCTGGAGTGAGAAAGCGCATCGTACTAAAAGGCGAGCTTTGTCTAATTTATCAATTCATTTGAAGAGCTCTTTTTAGCGGCTTATGCTAAAGCAATGAAAAAAAACAGATTTGGCATACGTCCATTAAGTTGAGGAAATAACGAACCATTTAAATAAGCAAGTTGAAGAAGAAGAGAGTGATAAAAGAAGAAAAAGACCGAACAACATTAATATTAGTTTACTTAAAATAGTAATTACTTAAAATAGTAATTTTAAGTAAATTAATATTTTGATAAATATTATTTTTATATGACCTTATAAGTATTATTTTTGTCTTGCACCATAATCTTATTCATATAATATTTTTTGTATAACTGATTAAAATAGCATTTTCGTTTCTATGGGAATAATAAAAGCGATTCCAATAATACTCAAAATATTATAGTTAACCATCGCCAAATGCACAAAAAGTACTCCACTTAAAATTGTTATAGAAACTAAAAAACTTAATAATATAAACTAATTTTTTTTAAGACTATCATATACCATTTGTAGTATAGGAAAATAAATTAAAAAATGTTTCTTCCCCTCGGGCGGTATAATTAAAATACATTAAAAAATTCACAATAAAAATAAGAACTCATTTTAAAACAAAAAAAAATAAACTTTTTTAACCTAGCAAGATGACTTAATTATTGGCATTTTTAAAAATTTATAAATTATTCGCATTTATATTTATTTTATACGAATTATAAACATTGAGAATATCAGAGCAAAAAAAAGTTGCGTGTTAGTAGCTAAAAGTTTATCATAATGCATTAATATATATGCAATTGAATTTTTTTAATGAGGAATTACCATAACCAGAACTTAATAAAGACTGAGTTAGATTAGCTTGAGAAGGATGTCTTTAAAATAAACAGCAAATTCAAAATTACAAAAAGCTACATTTTTATTGCATTTTTTAATAGCAATTTTTAAAAGTTTTTTTTTACTTTAAGTGAATTTTTTTTGACGTAGAAGTTAAGATATCTTAAACATACTGGCAAAAAAAAAATTCAATTTGATGAAATTTAAAACCTGTTTATGAATTTAAGTTTATGACAAGATGTTAAATCAAAATTTACTTTCTTATAATAAATTTTTCTTCTTCCTTAGCAGTGTAGCAAAATAGTTAGGACCCAGATCCTACCTGGTTTTAAAAAAATAGGATCCGGATCCGAATCCGGATCCAATTTTAACTTAAAAACAAATGAAAAAACTATTTTACACAAGAAATATATATATTTTTTAATTAAATATAAATATAAAAAATATATTTTTAAATTATATAATTGCAGTTAATTTTGTGAAATAAATTCTTTGTACTGAGAACTGAGGCAATTCTATATATAATATGAGGGGGAGGGGATGAATCCTATATAAATACCAACTGGTTCCAAAAAAAATTAAAAAGTTCCTCAAAACTAAAACTCATCCGACTGAATTGTGTTGAATACCCGACTATAACTTCAAAACCAGAAGGCAATTATAATGACTATAACTTCAAAATCACCTTCAGAAAGTGATTTTAAAGTTATAGTTGGTAGTTCGCAGTCGGCTTCTTCCCCCATTCCCATTACCCCAGCCCCAACCCCCACCAAGTGAAACAGCTTAAAATTTGGTGTACTCTATAATGGTAAGCAATATTAACATTATAAAAAGTAATTTTAGGTAAAAATAACATAGAGCCAAATACCCAAACCAAATAAATCCGGATCCGGATTTTATAAAAAATAGTACGGGTACCGGGTATTTGGTTCCGGTTCTTTGATCCGACTATGCTCTAGTAGCACTGTCTAAAATGAAAAATAAATTACCTAGATCTGACGAAGTTACCGCAGAATTTATCTTACAATTTTACAATAAACTACTAAATAATGCACTGAGTAGAGATGAGAGGACCCAAAAAGCAGTACTAAATAACGCAAGAAACGAGATGACTCAAAAGGCAGCACTAAATAACGCATTGAATAGAAATGAGATGACCCAAAAAAGATAAATAACTTTGTCATACATTCAAAGAAAAACAAATATAAATAATATAATTAATTAGAGACCCATGTCCCTAACAAATTTTAGTTATCCTTACTAAAACCTTAATTAATAGGATAGCAAAAGATTCTACCGAAGATAATAATTGTAATCAAACAGCGTGCATCAAAAATATATAGGTTTATTTTGGTTTTGAAAAAACTTTTTTCTTGTATGCCAAGGGATTATCTATAAACTACGCAATACTAAATTTATTTAAAAAACAGAAGTAGGAGGCCTTAATCTTCTTTTACGCGGCGATTTTCATTAAACTTAATACGGTATTTTGATATTTTATTTAGCTTAAGGATCTGCGGGGGATAATCTTAGATCTTTTTTGTTTTGTTTATTTGTGAAATTTAGCGTTGCATAGTTTATCGACAATTCCTAAGACAACATACTCGTGTTGTTATTGATTTCAACTGAAGTAACTTTAGGCGCTGGAACATAGGGTGCAGGATGGGCAACTGCCTACCCAACATTTCTGCACTGGGGGCAGAGAATATCTTCTAAAAGTTCTTTTTTTTTGAAAGAACTTTTGCTTTTGATAAGAAAGTATTTTAGCTTACCGATATTTTTATTTAAGTTCCTGATGTTGATGTGTATTACCGTGAACTTTCCTATGTTAGTTTGGAGTTCAGCTTTAAAAGTTATAATAACAAAAAAATGTAGAGTCAAATACTTTTCTGTTATAAAAGAAAATATCGCCCTTAAATAAATCAGTCGCAAAAAAAATATTTTCAGTTTTAAAAACGTCAAAACGCAACTTTTGAAAGTCTATTGTTTCTAAGTCATTATCCATGATAAAAAACGTCAAAACGCAACTTTTGAAAGTCTATTGTTTCTAAGTCATTATACATGATAAAAAAGAGAACTAAATTAAGAATTTTTCAATAGAATTCGAATAGTAAAAAAATTTCATTGTACAGAGTATAGAGTACAGACTCCATAAAAATGAAAAAAATAAAAAAAGCAAAATTTGTTTTAATGTTTTATGTCCTTTATCCCTTTCAACCCCCTTCTAC
Organism: Hydra vulgaris; assembly: GCF_022113875.1. Classification (NCBI taxonomy): domain Eukaryota; kingdom Metazoa; phylum Cnidaria; class Hydrozoa; order Anthoathecata; family Hydridae; genus Hydra; species Hydra vulgaris. The sequence goes on along the minus strand of NC_061167.1, from coordinate 16,492,871 downwards.
GTACAAATTCCCAACTAAGAGATTTGCATCAGATCAGTATGAAAGGTCCTGTAAGAATATTTGGTTTGCAAAATGGCAATGGTTACACCATGTTCCTGAGATAGATTCTGTTCAGAGTTTCAACTGCTTGGAAGCTGTGAATAAGAAACTAGTAACTTTAAGCAACCGACAAGCTAATGTTTATGTTGACTCTGGCTTTTCCAACTGGAAAAAAGGAACCGAAAAATTTTCAATTCATGAAAAGTCATCCGCCCACAATGAAGCCACAGAGAAAATACTGTATTCCAAACAGAATCCCTTATATGCTATTTTGAGTGAACAAGTGTCATCATCTCAGGCCATCACTCGAACCTTTTTGAAAGTAATATTTTCAAGCATTAAATATTTAGGACAACAGGGTCTGGCATTGAGAGGAGGAGAACATCATGATAGAAATCTATGGTAGCTTGAACTAGAACGAGTACAAGATTTACCCTCTGTGAAAGAGTGGTTGAAACAAACGCGACATATGAATGTCAGACACAATACAAAATGAAATTATTCAAATGTTTGCACTTTCAGTTCAACGAAGCATTGTCAATAATATATCACAGTGCTCATATCTTGGCCTTACAACTGATGGAACTACAGATGTGGCGGGTCATGAGCAATTTTCTGTCAACATACGGTATATAGGTCCTAACTTAAAAGTACAGGAATGCTTTATGGGTTTTTACAATTTCTAGAACAACACTTCTGAAACATTGTTTACTGCCATAATTGATGTGTTTACCCGCTGCAAAATATCCATTAATAAACTAGTTTACTATGCCTTTGATGGAGCCAGTAACATGAGCGGACACTTATCTGGAGTAAGAGCTCGTTTCGGGGAAACTTACCCACAAGCAGCGTATATTCACTGCGCAAATCATTCGATGGATCTTGTTATACAAGAGGTCTGCTCTGAAGTAAAAATGGTTATTTACACAAATCAGTTTGTACGTTATGTTGGAACAATAATAAGAGAGTCTTCAAAGAAAAAGCATTGTATGAATCTTTGTTTGGTTCAGATGATGTTGTTCTGAACTTGGTCAGCTGATGTCCAACTCGATGGTGCATTAGGGCAAAAGCCATTAGTAGTATTATGACAACTTATGGAGAAGTTTATGAAATATTGTCTCAGCTAGCAGGAGACAGGTCAGTAGGCGTTAATGCAAGGGCTAAAATCTCAGGCTTAGCCAAACAAGTTTCTAAGGCACAATACCTTTATGGGGTCTTATTTTGCGATGCTCTGTTTTCCAAGTTTGAATTGGTAGCCAAAGCTTTACAGAGTCTATCACTGAGTGCATCAGCCGCTGAAAAATGTTTTTAACTCCTTCTGGCTTAACTTCAAGACTTGCGTAGTGATGAATTTGCTTCAGAATTACACAAGCCATCGAGAAAGCTACCACATTGAATCTTGAGCTGCCTAAGGCACAGCGTAGTTTTACAGTTAATGCTCCTGTTCGTTTCTCGCATGGAGCTCAAAGCCGTAATGTAGAACAATTAACTATAGATGTTATCTGGCAGAAAAATCTTTTCGAAGCCATTGACCACTCAGTTGCAGAACTGCATCGTCGTTTTAACCTAGTAGGATTGCATAAAATAGCAAGCACAGAAGCTATTTTGATAGGTTCATGCATATCCACAAGTAATGCAGCCACACTAACCAGCATGCCACTGCAAAATTTGCCAAATAATGTTGATGTTCCTATATTACAGTTACAGTTGCAACTGCTTCTACAGTTGTTTAAGGACAAGTCACTGCCTAAAGATTTACACCAGCTAACATGGTGGAACAGGTATTTGTGTTATGTTTATCTGTTCCAATATCCGTAGCTGGTTCTGAAAGGTCCTTCAGTGCATTGAGACGGCTTAATACTTGGCTGCGTTTTTGATATATTTTGTTTTGTACCAAATATTTAAATATAATGATTTAAAAAGGATTACAAATCTGCATTTAGCAGGGTTAATTATGTCTAAAAAAAAATTCAGTGGGATAACGCCCCCCCCCCCCCCAAATACCCCATTCAGGAAGGAAAACTCATCCCCAAGCCCCACCCATTTCTGCCCCCAGTCTTTAAACACTTCCAGCGCCTATGACTATAGTCGACTTTTAAAAATCAAAAACTCGATTTAATCGACTATGGATTTTCTACTAATCGACTAAAAGCCGATTTAGTCGATTAGTAATCTTAAAATCAATATATAAATTTATTAGATTTAATTTTTTCAATCTTAAATTTTGTCTGTTCGATAAAAAGAATAGCATTTACTCATTTCTACAACTTTTTGTTTACTATTTTAAAGTTTTATTAAATTTATTGCATGTTAACAGTATTTATACCTAAATAAATTTTAGGTTATGTATTTCCTCAACTTTTTGTTTGTTTGATTGTTTATTCTATGCTTGTGATTTTTGAAAATATTTTCATAAAGGGCCGTTCAAACCTGATTTAGAGCTGACTGTGGCAAAATTATATTATGTAGCTCTAAAATATAAATGTCATTCATACAATCTAATTGCAAATATAATTGCATAGATTTGATATTTAGCAATTATTTAAAACTAACCCCTAAATTATTGCGACTTAAAAAAATATATTAGTCGGTAGTCGGTAAGGCAGTCGAATTATTTAAAAGTCGTAAAAACAGTACAACTAACTATAGCATTATCTCGGATATAGAAATAAACGGTTTTTTATCTGAAAGTATTCCAATGGTAAGATTCCCCATTATCAATGATTTCATACATCATTCAAGTTGGAATTTTCTACATCATACAAAACAAAACAAAAAATTGAATTTATTAACAATTTTTTTTCTCATAGGTGGTTCTTTAATTATAAAACTTGGAGATGTTACAACATTAAATTACAGAGCAACAAGCGCTAAGTTTAATTTAAAGGAGCAAGTATGTTTTGGGGAGAATAAGTTCTTAAGAAAGGAGCCCCTTCTTAATTTTAACTCGGATAGAAATTCCTTTAAAGGTCTTAAGAATTGTATTTTTAGCAACGGAAACTTTTTCTTTGTTTACCAATTTTCAATTAAAGAAAATAAAGTTTTTATAAACTCTATTATAACTTGTCAAATAACACACCCAGCTTTTGCAACGCCTATACCAAATAAGTTTAAAGTTAGTAAAATGGAAGCCAAATTAAATGACTTTTTACGCGAGAGTAAGATCTGTAGATTAAATAAAAGTATGCCTTAAAGTAAGATAAAAACAGATAGAATAGGATTTTGGAACTAAATAATTAAAAGCAGTTCAAACAAGCTGGGTATGTAAGTTGCATAATAAAGAACGTGCAGGACGATGGAAGAGACCATGATCTTTATTTTAAAGATAATTGTCACAAAAGACAAATCAAGGCATACGTGTTTTCAAAACAGTATCAATCCAGTTAAAAGAACTTGCTCTATTTTACACACAAACATCAAAACACTAGACTGAAATTAAATTGAGACATAATCAACCATAACTAAAATTGAACAGATTAAGCAAATAAATTTATTAAAAAACTACCACAAAGCATATTCATAAAACACTAAGAAAAAATTATACTTCTTTAGTTGCTGATGTTGGCTGCAAAAACGTTTTAGACTGGTTTCCTGAGCCACAAAACCTTGGGAACATTACTTTAAATTTTATTTTGTTTGGTTACAGTGCCTGTCAGTATGATGGAGATTTTGGAAATTCATTATTAAGAATTCTGTATTTCATATTTATTAGTAATAACTATATATAATTCAAAAGTATTTATTATATCATAGAGAACTTTTATAAGAAAAATTTTTTGCATCAATTTTATTATGCATCATAAATGTGTCAAAAAAAAAAAAAAAAAAGAAAATGTTTAAACAAATATTGTGTTCTACTGGTGTACTTTCAATGTTGCATATTAGAAAACTCATTCTCATTTGCTTTTGGTGACCATCATCAGGTTTGATTTAGTAGTAATGTATCTCAGGATCTGTACAGCCCTTTTATATTCTAACGCATGGTGGTCTACTATAGCATGACTGTATTTGAACTAACTTAGACAACACTTGTCCAGCCGAACACAAAACATTCCACAACCAGGGTCTTTGTTGTAACACCTAAGGTGACAAATCCTCATAAAAATCAAATAAATTTCTAAATTTTTTAGTCAATTTTAATGATGAACTTAAGAGAAATTAGTTATGTAAAAACAGTTTATTGTTAACTAATTTAGTTTTAGTATAAAAAACTAATTTAGCCCTAAAAACTTCCTGTTTGTTTAGTATTTTAACGGTGCTCAATAAACTTTAGGATAAGTTTCACCGCCTAAAGTTTACTAATAATACCACATCTTTTGGTTATATTTGCATCTTGTCTACAAGTTTATTTGCATCTTTTAAATAAAAAATGACTTTTTGCCCAATTAGAAAACGTAAATATAAGGCATTTAGTATAAGTACACTTGCAACAAAAGAAAAAAAAACTTTTTTTTTATAATAAATAAGAATATTTAAATTATATTTAAATATTCTTATTTATTATAAAAAAAATTAAAAATATATGATATTTAAAATTTTTTTAAATGGCTGCTTAAATGTATAACTAACTCTTATTTATTTTTATTTTTTATAATTTAATTTTATATATAAAAAAAAAAATTTAACTTATTTGAAATAAAATTTCATTGCAATTAATGTTGCATAACTACAACTTAAGCAACTCTATTTTAAGAGGATCTGCTACCTTAAACATTACTATAAAAAGTAGTTAGCGCGTTTCTGCTGAATATCTACAAAATCATGTTAATAGTAGAGCAAAGGTAGGCAGGAAGCTTTAATATTTTGATTTTTTACACACACACACACAGACACACAACACACACATACTAAAAAAAAAAAAAACACTTTCTAAGATGATTTTTAAATAACATATAATTTAAAAATTCATCAAAAATTTTAAGCTTCTTCAAAAAATCTTGTACATCTTAAGATATCTGCCAGTCGAAATGAGCCAGCAAGAGCAATAATACATATTATAATATATATTATTGCTAATATATATATATATTAGCAATAATATATATAAATATTATTATAATATATTATAATATATATAAATATTATTGCTAATATATAATATATAATATATATATATTATAATACATATTATAATATATATTATTGGTCTTACTGGCTTTTACTATATCATTGTAATGATATATGATTGTAATATTACAATTGTATATTATAACAATGATATATAATGTAATTATGTATAATAGTGTAAGAGAGAAGTTGTGTCGTAAAACCTAGCGACTTTATAAACACAAGCAATCACTTAACCATAAATTCATTTAACAGTTTTGTAGTTAACCTTTTTAAAGCAAGAAGTCTTACCAACAAACTCAACAAATTTTTTTATACGTTGAGTCAATCAAACCTGCCTTATTTTGTGTTTCTGAAACTTTTTTTCAATTATAAACTCCCGAACTTTACGGCCTGTCCAAAAAAAATGATACCATCTATCGTAAGGACCAGATACAAACTGGCGGTGGTGTAACTATATACTGCAGAAATGACGTTAAGTCTGTCATATAAGGAAATACTCTGACACTGGTATTGCCATCATTTGTGTTGATTTAGTTTTTTAGTCTAGTAACCTCCGCTTTATTACTTGTTACCGTCCACCGTCCTATTCTCTTGATGATTAAATCGATGATATTGATAATTAGCAATCTCTGTGAATCTGTTTCTCAATTTGTCGTTGTTGGAGATTTCAATTTACCGAAAAATATCATAATCGTTTTTTAACTTTAGTAAACAGTCTTGGAATGCACCATTATGTACTGAAGCCCATACAAGAAAATAATATTTTTGTTCTTTTTATATCTTATTCTTTCAAATATCATTTGCCTATTAAGTAATATTTCTGTTGAGTGTCCATTTAGTTCAATGACCATAACTCAGTCCTTTTTCTTAAAAGCACCTTTGATTATTATCAGCCGTAGTTAAACTCTGAATCTTTTTATGATTTCAAAAATACAGATTTAATTGGTTTTATTTCATTTATTAAAAATAAGTTGGGATTACGATTTTTCTTTTGTTTTGAAGAGTATTTGAAGAGACTGAAGAGTATTGGAACATCTTTTCTGATCATTTTTGTAAAGGTTTTGATCGTTTTGCTCCAATTAGAACAATATATATAAGGAAAAAAGTCGTTCTTATCCAAAGTATATTTATAAAATGCCAATTCGCAAATATTTTTATGAAAAAGATGGTCGATAACTTAGACCATCTTGCTTAAAAAGGCATTTATCCAATATGCATCAAAATGTAAAAAAACCATATCCACACACCATAAAAAAGTGGAACTAAAACGGGTCAAAGAAAATAACTCTAGTAACTTTTTTATATACGTAAATAAAAATTTAACAACCCCACCCCACCCCCCCAAAAGAAAAAAAAAAAAAAAAATCATCTAAAAACCAACTTTACTACTAGCAATATTGAGATTGCTGAAGTGTTTAACAAACACTTTGGAAGTGTTTTTACGGTAGATAACGTAAATTTGCCCAAAACAAATACTTTTGTGAATATATTAAGATGGATTTCGTATATTTTTTAGCAAAAGTAGTTTATAAAAACTAACAAAACTAGAACCTAGCACATCATTTGGACCTGACAGTATACCAAACAGTTAGCACATGCAATATGTATTCCGCTTTCGTATATATTTGAATCAAGTTTTACGTCAAGCTCGTTTTCAAAACAGTAGCTTCAAGCTTCGGTTTACCCTATGGAACATTAATTGCAATTTAATTTTATTTCAAATTAATTAAATTCCTTTTTTTATATATAAAATTAAATTATAAAAAAATAAAAATAAATAAGAGTTAGTTACACATTTAAGCAGCCGTTTTAAAAAAATTTTATATTTTATATTTTAAGTTTTTTTTATAATAAATAAGAATATTTAAATATAATTTAAATATTCTTATTTATTATATAAAAAAAATTTCTTCGCACCATCAAAATTACTGCCGATTTACACCGGGTAATTTTTCCAAGAGGCGGTATCAAATATATTTATTGTTGAGCAAATCACATGATGATAAATTTTACGGAATGTCTGTGTACAAAACCTTTGATCAGTTGTTTTTAATTTTATGTAACACACATAAATAGGTTGCTTAACCAACACCAAAGATTTATTTAAAGCTTTATTTGAAGCATAGTTGTACATTTTACTTGCTCCTCAAGAAAAGGAGTTATTAGCATTAATGGTATCTATTGAGTTCAACTTCTTAAATATTTGTTATAAGTTGTTTTAAGAATCGTAGTCGCTTGAGTTATCTTTACTTTTGATAAGTTATTAAAATTTTAAGCACGACTAGTTATTGTTTTTAAAATTTTATTTTTAATTATAAATAAAAAAAATTAATTTAATATTCAATTTTTAAGATTTAACCTTCATTTTACCAATGATGAGTAATTAACATATCAAAATACTATGATATTATTTGAACATTATTCTTTAATGTTTGTTAACTGGGATGGCTTTGAGTTACTTGACTTTCTTTCACTATAAACCTTTTATTACCAATGCAATTTAATAACTATGTTTTTTCTAACAAAAATATGTAACATAAGAACTATGTTACATATTTTTGTTAACAAAACATAGTTAACAAAAAAGTTTGTATTCATGGTTAATTATGATAATTAACCATGAAAACAAACTTTTTAGTTTACCTCCATTTAGTATATTTTTAAAACAATGACTATATCTAAATCACTCTTCAGGGTTGTTACTTAGCGCATTGGTATTTTTGCAATCATAGTGTACCTAATCTAACATAAATAATATAAAAGAGTAAACCCAACAAATATAAAGCCACCATTTTTTGTCTTTAAAACACAAGTTGCCCCTGTGAGTTTATTCATATGGTCATAAGTATTTAAAAGATTTTTTAAAACTGTAAATATTTTAAAATGATGTTATTATGTTGACATATCATGTTAGGAAATAATGTTAACATAAATGTTTGTTTTGAATAATAATAATGTTATAAACTTCTTGATATGATTGCTAAATAACTCACTGAACAATTTTAGTTGAAAGAAATCTTCACTCAGATTTAGCAAGTATGTGCCTAACAAGAGCTGGTTCTTAACTTTCTAACAGGGCTAGTTAACCATGTTTTTGTTTTATCTTTAAGCTTATATTTTGAAGTTTTGTATACATATCCTAAATCAGTTATTGTACTTTCTAGATTTATGTGATAAAAATTGTATGCTCTAAATCTGTAAAATTGCTTTTTTACTTATAAGGTTCTACAATTTTCTTATTACACAAAAATGCTGAATAATAAAATTATGTATGCAGTCAAAAGTTGTTTCAAATATGTTATCCCAAATTAATTTATTAATGTTGTTATAGTTTTTAATAAAAAACCAATATTGACAGTAATTTTAATTGGTAAATAATATAAATTTAAAGATTTATCTTGGCTGCTAGAATAGATCCAACTATATTTACAATATGCTTTTGCATGTTGTTTAGAAGAGAAAGTGCATTAATAGAAGACTCATCCTGAAAATAACAAAAGTATTCCAAAAATGGAAGGATAAATTAATGAATCAAGGTTAGAAAATGTACACAAAGTACTTTTTTTTTTTAAAGTTGGGTAGATGATAAATTTGCAATAATTTGGATATATAGTTGATATGTGTGATCAGTAATAAAAAATTAACAGACGAAATACAAGACAAAGTATAAGTGATACCATTTATTATTATAAAAGTATAAACATGATAAAATTCATAATTTTAAATTGAAAATAAATAACAGTAAATAACAGAATTATGTTTTATTTTAAAATTTAAAATTAAAATTTATTGGCAAGATTGTCAGAAAGATCATTATTATAGGTAGAGAAACAATGTAAGATTAGTACTGGAATTTTTTTGTATATTAGAGGTTACTATAAATAAAGGCATCATTGACAATTTCATTAATACAATTTGAAAAAAAAAAGATTCCATAATTTTCAGATAGGCTAATGAAACTAGCTTATGGAAAAGACTAGCTACCAGACTACCAGACTAAATCAAAGCCTTTTATTATGACTAGTGCAATGGCCTCATCTCAACACATTCATGTAACAGTTGAATCTTTTTGTTATTAAAGTTAATGAGTTAGCATTAGAATGAATGAGAATGAATGAATGAGAGGATTAAAGTTTTTATTGATTGTCAGTTGAGCCAAAGTCAGTTGTTAAACTCAAGTTGAAATATTAATAATTTAATAATTAATGAATCAAATTTTCTAATTATACTAACGAGACTGAATAGCTAAAGTTAGACAAATCTATTTGCTATTTGCAAATAATTCTGTCTTATCGTTGAGATAAGTAATAAAGTTTGACTCATGATAGGGAGTATGTTAGACTTGCTTTCGTTAATGACTTTTGTTAAAGAATTTTTAAAAGTCTATATAACCTAACTCTTGAGATAAAATACAAAATTTAGTGATCTGTGAATAATAGATCTTAATGACTAACAATACCTTTTTTTATTGGTTTTTTGCAATAATATAAAAAGGTTTGCTCCCAGAGAGTTGTTGAAAAGATTAAAAAAAAGAGATTTTTTAGAAATAACAACTGCACAAGTAGGAAAAAACCATAAGGTAAAACTTGACTTGAATTACGAAAAATTTTGAGTTTTAGTGCCAGCAAAGATATAATGGCAAAATGTAAAGGTGCGATGAACAATAAAAGACAACAATATTGGGTTATGGTCAAAGAAGAATGCTTGGTCAAATTATTCATAGGTGGTTAGTAAAATCACATATAAAAGTTAGTCAGGTTTCAAACCTAATTTCGTCACAATAAGTGAATAGGTACATAACAAAAGTATGCACATTAAATCAATGTTCAAAAAGTCCATAGTAACATGTTTGACTATGCCAAAAAGGTCAAGCATGTGTTTTCCGAAGGTGAAATAGTCAATTTTAAATCCAAAAATCAAATAGCCAATTTTTTACAAAAGCATGTAGGTCTAGCGAACAACAATATTGTACAGGTAAACTTCAACAGACAAAAAGTTAACTAGCTTCAATTTTTAAGTTTATATTCAATTAAAGTCCAATAAGGACATGTGTCACATTGTATTTGATTACATGTTACCAGTAACAGGTAATGTGTGATCATGATGTGTGATCATGATCATCATTCTCCTAGACTCTTTTGGTCAAGTTTTTAGGCAATGAAAAAATTTTAACAGTTATTTAATATTAGTTGTCAAATATGTGTAAAGCAAATAAATACTGTTTAATTATGAGTACTGATGAGTGGTTCAATTTATGGTCGTGACTGTAATTTCAAACACATATGAAATTACAGTCATAAAATATTATTAATCAAGCTTTATTTATTTCCAATCACAAACTAATAAGAAAGCTGACTTTACCCAAACTAGTGTATAAGAATAGGCCATTATTTTCATATAACCACTAAAAACATCATTGTTTAAAAATATTAATATCCTATTTTAGAATATTGATTTAAACAGTATTTAACTTTTTTTATCTAACAACTTTTATTAGGCGGTAACTTTTATTAAATGCGGTAGTGGTGTAGTGGTAGAGCGCTCGCTTCATAAATGAGTGGTTCCGAGTTCTATCCCCACCGCGTCCCTGGTAGTACCGCGCTCAAATCGTTTCTCCGCGCAGCGACCTTGTTTGTCAAGGTTCGTGTTTCGGAGTTATAGAGTTGAGAGAGGGTTATAGCCACAAATAAGTAGCCTCCTCGTCTGTAGTGGCCTTCTCGGCCTTAAGGAGGTGAATTAAAATAAAATAAAATAAGAAAAAAAGCAACTAATCAAAGAAGTTGTAATAGGTAAAAACATGGTGGCCACAGACCTGAAATGTTCTGAAATGTCCTGAATTTTAACAAATACTCTCTCTCGTTGTTAAAGTTTAATAACAGGAGAAAATTTTCTACGATTTATTATTTACTTAAAAGGTCTTTATTCTTTATAAGTAGTTTATTTTATAAAGATTACTAAAGACGCTTAAGTATACTAAGTATACAAATATTTTTTTGACTCACATAAAACGTCATTATTGACAAGTTACTGATAAACCTATCATTGGGGCTTCTGTATGTACATCAACTGATGTTTGTATTTTTCTAGGTATTACCTAGTTGTATAAGACTTTTATTATAGGGTAAAAAAATTCATTATTCTTCAGGATTTTTTTTAAACCATTTTATAGGGTAAAAGTTTTAGCATTTCTGTATTTCACCTTTGCTCTATTTATATGGTTTTTTTAATTCATTATATAATTTTTTAAATTATTTTTATAATTAAACTTTTCTTTTATGTTTTAATTTACATAAATTTACTTTCATTTTAAAAATTTGTAGCCACCATAAAAAAGTTTTTTTCTTTCTAACCTTTTATATAATTTTAATATACAATACCAATGTTCTGTTATTTTTATTATATTTCTAGTCTTTTGATGATGAAGATAACTTTGCTACTAGTGGTAGCTACAGTGTTGTGGGATCATTTCCAAAAGATTTTGGGTAAGGCTTTTTTAATTTTGTCATATAGTAGTAAAATAGGAGTCTTTGTGACACACATAAGGGTTATGAATAAGGCAGTCATTATCAATTATGAAGAACAACTTTTTCCTCATATTTAAAAGAATGTCTCTAGAATTAAGTGTATATTTCAAAATTTGAAGGTTTATTTATAGTTTGTTATTTTTGTTTGTTAGTTTTTTATTTATAGTTAAATTTTTCGAAAGTTTTTTTCAATGTGAATTGTTTAACTATTATCTAATTTGTTTATCTATATCTACTTTTTATATATATAGTTTTTATTGTACTAATTTCTTGTTGACAGTCATCTATAAATTATGTAATTCTCATTGGCTGCTTTTACTTTTGTAAAATGATTTTTTCTTTTATCTATTGTTAACTGATAAAACTGTTTCACACTAATATATACTTAATTTCAATAAATAAATAAAAAAGAAAAAATGAAAACATAACAGTGCCTTATATATTTTTAACAAATGGTTCATGATCCACAATGTTTTAGCTGAAAAATGATTTCTTTTAAACAAAGTTTGTAACATGTTTTATTTTAATGATTTTTAGTTTAGTCTTATAAAAATAAAAAAAAAGTACAAAATTTTACTATCATATATATAATTATTTTATTTCATAGATACTTAGAAGATAGAAATGATATTCATAATCCTGCAGATGAGCAAAAGCCTAAAATTTTATTAATGGGTCTACGCAGGTATGTAGGTAAAGTTTTATCTTTTAAACTTAATCAAGTTCATAGCTAATTTTATGTGTAGACTTTTTATCAGGGTTGGCATTAAAAAACCCGCCCAAAAAAACCCGCCCAATAAAACCCAAAAAAACCCGCCTAAAAAAACCCAATAAAACCCTGGAAAATCTGGGTTTTATTGGGTTTTTTTAAAGATATTTAATAAGTTTATGAACTATTATAACCAACTTTAACATTATAACTATAATATTATTTACTAAAATAATTATTAACTATTTTTATTAACTTAATTATTATTAACTATTATTATTAACTATTATAACCAACAATAACAGCTATCAGAGCAGGTTTACTATTATTTGAATCATTATTTGGAAATACATTATTACAATTTTTATTCAAATATTTTTATCGATTGAGATTTTTATTACATAATGTTGTTCACCTCCCAAGTTGAATTTAAATGAGTAGTAGTGACCAGAGAAGCCAACAAAACAGTCGAGGAGGCTACCTTGTTGTGGTTACAACCCTCTCTCAACTCTTTTGCAGTAGTGGTGTTGTGGTAGAGCGCTCAATTCATAAGTGAGAAGTTCCGAGTTTGATCCCCACCACGTCCCTGGCAGTACCGCGCTCAACTCCTTTCTCCGCGCAGCGGCCTTGTTTGTCAAGGTTCATGTTTCGGAGTTATAGAGTTGAGAGAGGGTTATAACCACAAATAAGTAGCCTCCTCGCCTGTAGTGACCATAAGCTTTGAGGAGGTGAATTGATTTAAAGAAGAAAAAAAACTCTTTAACTCCTAAACACGAATCTTTATAAACAAGGCCGCTGCGCAGAGGAACAAGTTTGTTCATTTGAATTTCAAGTTCAAAGTTTAATTGAAACTTCAGTTACTACCTCCCATTTTCAAGCCTTCTTTTTCACATTTTCTCATTGACATTTTTAATTATATAAAATAATACTTTTAAATTTAAAATAAATCAATACATATAGATTTAGCGTGAAATTTTTTTTTCCTATTACAGTTTTAAATTATATTTAAAAATCTTTTTCAAAATAATTTGTAAAAATTCTTGTTATAAATAATTAAACAACAATATATTAAATATATTTTAAATAAAGTTAAAGTAGAAAAAAACTAATTTTCAATATCAATAAACAAAAACACAAAAATTTTTTTTACAGAGACAAAATAAAAATTATACCCAAAAAAACCCAAATTTACCCAATAAAACCCAATAAAACCCAAAAAAACCCACTGGGCCGGGTTTTTTTAAAAAAACCCGGGTTTTTGCCAACCCTGCTTTTTATAGACAGAGTTTTATGTATGTATGTATGTATATATATATATATATATATATATATATATATATATATATATATATATATATATATATATATATATATATATATATATATATATATATATATATATATATATATTATATATATTATATATATACATTATATATATATATATATATATATATATATATATATATATATATATATATATATATATATATATATATATATATATATATATATATATATATATATATATATTGTTACAGTTTACAGTTGAATATAAAATATTGTGCTCAGTGAGAGTGAGCACAATCAAAAAAAGCACAGCTGAAAAATGCAGTACTGTCAACATTTCTATAATAATGAATAGTAACTTAACAAAATGTGTAATATTTGCAAAATTAACATAATAATAACTACATATTGTATTAGAATAGTTATTGTTTATATATAGTATAATATATAGACAGAAACTATTCGAGTACAAAACATAAGCATTTAATAAATTTCTTACTAAATGTTTTTAGTATTGTTCTAATTTTGATTTAAACATTAGCAAATCTGTTCATTTAACTTTTACTTAAAGTTGATAATTTTGTGCTTCAGGTTGTCTTTTAAAATAAAAAATGCTTCAGGTTGACTTTTAAATTTTAAAAAGATTAAACTTATTGATTAAAAAAAAATATTTTTTTAATCATCAAGTATAATTTAAAAAATTGCGTTCAATATATAAGTTACATTTACTGTAGATTTTTTTAAACATTAAAGACATTGAAGTTTAAAAATAACAAAATTTCAAAAAAACTTTTTTTGAGTTTTTGTAATCTTTATTTTTATTATTATCAATTCAAAAAAAATATGGAAAAGAAACAAAGCATTCTGAAAAAGTTTTTGCTTCATTTTTTCATTTTCCTCATGTAAAATAAAACTCAAAGTTCATTCATTCAAAATTAAATTTACGCGATTACTATGTTGTTATTAAGACTAAAATTTTTATTTTTGTTTATTTATCAAAAACAGTTTAATTGCCAACAAACAAAAGAGTTAATTTTACTTTAAATGTATTTTTTTAAAATCGTTTTATCTTTCAAAAAAACCAATATTTCATACATTTCATCTTTAAATTTCGTAACAAGTTTTTAAATTGAGTTTTGTAACATTAATTTTTTATATCTAACGTTTGGTTAGTAAATAAATGACAGTTTTAAGTGTTAAACAAGTCACATTGCATAATTACTTTTTAATTTGTTTTGTGCAGAAAAAAAATGAGTAGCTAAAATAAGCAGAAAATTAGTTATATACTAATAAAATTAAAGATTAATTAAATTTAGTTATATACACTGTGAAAATTAGTTATATACTAAGTAGTTTATAACAGTATATCTAAAACTAATCATCATCTCTATCACTATCATTTAAAAAGAAAATATCATTTAAATCTGAGACTGTCACTGCACCAACAACTTGGGTGCTTAATTAAATGGACTTGAATGCCACAAGTAATATAATTAATAATAATACAATATTGGCCATTTTCATATCACAAGATTGGGTCTTACTACTTCATGAGCTTGAATAAGTATCAAAACTGTCTTGACACTTGTTAATTTCTGGAATATCTTTACTAACTCTAACAAGAAGTTGTTCCAAAGAATTTACCAAATGAGACCCTGCTTTTTGTTTAGATCTATACAGCTCTGGTTCTTTTTCATAATTTGTAATAATTATCAGAGTTATCCCAAGGAGGGGGGTATAGGGGGTGTTTAGTTCCCCCCCCCTCCTCCCTACAAAATTCATTAGTTGGCAATATGGACACTGGAGTCGGCAAAATTGAATCTATAGTTGGCTGTTGGCAAATGTTAGCCAAATATTTTTAAAAAATATTGCCCTCCCCCCCTTCCTTCAAAATCTCTTGGTGATGGACCTGACTATTATACTTGATGCAAATTATGAGTTTATGTATTTTATAGAAAACAAATTATGAAAAGATATAAAAATTGATACATTATATAAAAATAAATTTTATTCCAATAAAACGCCTCAAAACTTATTTAGTAAGTTTTGTATTTCATTTCTTTTGACTTTTTGCAAGAATGGACTTTTAAACATAATTTAGCTATGTTTCTTTCAACATACTTAAAAACATTTATGTTTTTAAGTTTGTTTTGATTTATTATTTAATAGTCTTTAAAATTCTATATCATAGTTATTAAATTTTTTTTCTTGCTTACAAATAAATTTCTATATAATTAATTCAAACATTAAACATTTGATTTTTGTTTTATAAAATTTTATAATACTAAAAATTTGTAAATTGTAACAAATGGAAATGTTAAGTAGAAAGATTAACTAAATGCAAAAAATTTAATTTATTTTTTTAAATTATTATTATTAGAAGTGGAAAATCTTCAATATTAAAAGTTGTATTTCATAAGATGTCACCAAACGAGACACTTTTTCTTGAGAGCACTAATAAAGTAGTCAAAGATGATATATCCAATAGTTCATTTGTACAATTTCATGTAAGTTTTCTTTTTGTGTTTTGTTGATTGAACTGTTTTTCTTTGTTTGACTGCTGATTTTAGTTCAAATGAAAATCATTAAATGATTTTGTTTATTTTTTAAATATATATTTAGATTTTAGATTTTCCCGGTCAAATTGATTTTTTTGCAGATGGTTTTGATTCTCAACAGATTTTTGGTGGTTGTGGAACATTAGTTTATGTTCTGGATGCACAGGTAAATAAATTTCTTTTATAGTTAAATATTTTTAATTTTGATACTTTTAAATCTATTAAATTTTTTGTGCATTTAATTATTTTATTAGCAACAATTTTTTTTTCTTTTTTAACTTATCAGGATGATTACATGGATGCACTTACTAAACTTCATCAAACAGTTGTAAAAGCTTTTAAGGTTGTTTTTTAAATTTAATGTTGTTTTTTGTTTAAAATATGTTTTACGCAGAGTTGTTAACAAGGGCAAAATAGCAAGGACATGCATTCCAAGGCCGTGCATTTCAAGGCCAAGGTTAATATTTTCATAGCCATGGCAAAGATTTTTAAGGCTGAAGATTTAAATTTTGACCTTTAGTGAAGGCCAATAATTAACAAAACCGCATGCAGCAAGTGCTGCAACAATAAAACCACATGTTGCAAAATTAGCCTACAGTTATGTACAGAAATTGACGAAGGCATAAAGAAAATATATTTGAAAATAATTTTTTTAATGTAAAATATGGCTCTTGATGTCTTTTTGTGCATAAAAATAACAAATTTTGAATTAATTGAGGAAACTAATTAAATTTATCATTTTCAAAAAACCACAAAAATTTAACTTAATAGATTGAATTTTTTTTATTTTTGTTAGTATAAATAAAAACATTCTGAAAGTTTTTACATTTATTATTTTTAATGTTTACATACATCAATTGACAAATAGGTAGAACATGTCAGGAGTGCTGCTACATTGACTGAGGGTTTTGGTTGGGCAAGCAATCTATAAAATTTTTTTAAACTTTTTGCGGTCTTTGAAAATAGTTTTTTTTTAGAAGAAACATTAAGTTTACATTTTATGTAAAGACAACCAAGTAAAAGTAGAGACAACTAATAAAAAATTGTAAATGTTTTAACTTGTTTATAGGTAAACCCAAACATTAAGTTTGAAGTTTTTATTCACAAAGTAGATGGGTTAACAGATGATCACAAAATAGGTAATAATGTTATTATTAATAAATTGGTTTTATGTTTTCATGTTTTTTTTTAATTTAAACTTTTTAGTCAATTCAAGTTTCTCATTATTAATATCAATAGTTGTTGCATACTAAAATACTTTTCTCAAGAGATGTGCCGGGTACCCAAAAATGGTTTTAGGTATTCTGGTTTACCTGCTAAAAAGGTTTTAACTACCTAGAAAGTCCTGCAGTGTATCTTGTATTTTGAAATTACCGGTTACCCAGCAAATATACAGAATTTACAGGGTACCCATCACACCAGAATTGGTGATTATCTCCAAAATTTACCTAGCTCATTCTGGGTAAGCCAGGCACCTTCAAAAATTAGCAAGCAACTTTAGCAAAATTTAGCAAATTTTGTAAAAAATTAGCAAATTAACAGGTTCTTAGCACACCAAAAAAAATTGCCTGCTACCCTGCACATCTCTACTCTTCTCATAAAACAATTTTAAATTACCGCACCTGGTTTTGAGCTAATGCAACATGTTTCAAGGTTAAATATTCTTTAATGAATATTTTATTTTATTTAAGACTAGATGAAATAAAAAATGAAAGTTTAAATTGTTGAGAATTTAGTTGGTTAATGGTTTCATAATAGTTTCATATAAATATTTTGCTGCTTTTATAGAAGTTTTTTTCTTTTCTTTTTTCCTCCTCAGCTCTGTACCTCCACAAACCTTGCAAACAAAAGTAATAAATTACTATATATAAAAGTTATTACATTTATTTTGAAGAAATTTAAAAAAAAATTTAAAAAAAAATTTTTTTTTTGAGCTATTATTTTCATTACTTAATATTTGTTTATATATTTTTTCTGATAAAATATATAGTGTGGTTATATATTTAAAAAATATATAATATTTCTGGATGAGAAAAAATTATATAGAAAGACTTGGATAAAAACTTAGTTTTAATTAATACTAGCTTAAAGTCTTTGGTCTTTTTTTAACACTGATCTTGGTGAACTTATTTCTAGAATAATATTTTCTAGTTTCAAAAAAAAAAAAAAGAAATTTATTATATAAAAAGTATTAAATTTTTATTTATTTATACTACTACAATTTATTGTTAGATAATTTATTTTGATATATTGTATTTTTAATTTATATTTTTTTTTTATATTTTATATAGTATAATTTTATATAGTTTTTTACTCATATAATTTGATTTTATAACTTTATTCAATATTTTGTTGTTGTTATACTTAACTATTTGTTTTGCTGTTGGATTATTGTTTAAGCTGCCATTATTATTATTATTTATTATAACTGTTAGTGTTTTGGTGTTTTAATTGCTTGTTTCTAATAATCGTATTCATTAGTATTATTTTTACTAAAAATGTTAACATAGCTATTTACTTTCTATTTACTGTTTTTTACATTGCAGTTCTACTATGGCTTTAAACTGTCTTTTGTGTAAAAGTTTTTTTTTGTCAATTTACAGCTTAACTCAATGTAATGTTTGTTTATTTTGGACTCATACAAAATTTGACAGGCTTAATGATACTTGGTACAGTCTACTACAATTAAGTTGCTTGTGCAGTATTGTGTAAACTGTACCTTAAGTGACTTTTCATTTACAGATGTACCAGATAATTAATTTACATTGCTATTTTCTTCTGATAAAATTCTTAAAACTGATTATTTATCTCTGTCTACGATCTTTTTTCTGTCTTTTCATTTTAAAAAAGTCTCTAATCTAGTTTATAATTATGTTTCATCTCATATTTTTTAGAATCTGGTCTTCTTCATTAAACATAGCTTGTAAATACCATGATATTAACAAATTATGTACACTCAACTTTAATAAGATAAATGCTCTCTCCTTTTTTCATCTAAACATATTGTTACAAAAACACTCTGAGGATTTAAACATAGTACTATCATTATTTAATTTTAATTTTTCCATTATAACTGAAACAAGGTTAAGGACATCCTCAATTTATTGGATTCTCATTGATTATTAAAAAAATAAAGCACACATCAACAGAATCCTCTCGTGGTGGCACATTATTATATTTATCAAAAAAACTAATATACAAACAAAAGAGAGTTTATTTACTCAATTGTTTAGAATCCGTATTTGTTGAAAATTATTTTTTCTAAAAAGTCTAATATTATTTATGGTTGCATTTACAGACACTCTTGTGTGAATTTCAATGTTTTTCATAATATCATGTCTGTCCTACTTTAAAAAATACCTGCTGAGAATAAATCTGTTTTCTTACTTGGTGATTATAATATTGATCTGATACAATATTAATAATATTTTTTCTAATTTAGTAACTGATAAAATTGTTTTCGGAAATTTGACAACTTCTGTTTCTGATATCTTAGCTCAATTTTGTATTAACTCCAATAAATTATTTATACCATGCAAACACAATTTATATAGCAGGAGTTTTAAAAATTTCAACAAGGAAAAAATGATTGACTGGGATGATACTTTAAAGTCTGATGATACTAACTCATGTTTTCAAACGTTTATTACTGAAATAACATCAATTTTAAATCATTATGCCCCACTTAAAAAAACAAGTGTCAAAAGCTTCAAACCATTGATTCAAACCATTGATTTCAATTATAAAATTAATTCAAGTACGCAATCTTTTCCAACAAAAAATGTTAAGATCTAAAGATCTTATTAATATATAAGTTATATATTAATTATACAAGTTTGAAAGTATTTTTAAGAGATATAAATATATGATATATTCATAAATTTCTTGATATTTTGAAATTATCTTGCGTTGTTCCAATATTTAAAAATGGCTTTAAACTTTCATGCACTTCCTATAGACCTATTACGTCTATATATAGTTCAAAAAACTACATCTACCTGATGTGGGTACATGATCATCAGTAGGCAGAGGGGGATCAGGGTACCCTTTCTTAAATCTTAGACAAAATCAATTTTAAAAAAATTCTGAAAAATATTTTATTCTAACATTTTTTACTCTTACTATTAAAATATTCTTTTAATTTTTTTTTACATTTTTATTTTTAATGTATATTCTATATTCTTTAATCTATATTTTCATGTTCCATATGTTTCTGACTTTGTGCTTATTATTAATTATAATATATTTAAAAATAGGTGTCCCTCCTTTGATCAGATTTCTATATGAGTGACACCATCCTAATAAATCATTAACTTATTATAAATAATTTTATGCTGATAACTACCATAATAATTTTTATTATTATATATTTTTTTTCATTGTAATTATTGTAAACATACTTTTTTATTACTAATACTATAACTTGTATTAATTTAATTATCTTATATTGTTATTATTATTATTATTGTTTTTGTTGTTGTTATTATTATTATTATTTTTATTATTATTAATACTATTGTGAGAATGATTTACAGAAAATACATAGCTTGTTTTTGTTGTTGCATTATATATATATATATATATATATATATATATATATATATATATATATATATATATATATATATATATATATCTGTGTGTATGTGTGTGTTTGTGTGTGTATTAGTGTGTATTTGTGTGTGTGTGTATATATATATATATATTTGTGTATGTGTGTGTGTGTGGACAATTCCCAATATATTTTGTTTAAAAAATGCACTAAAGCATTAACAAAATTCTTAACTATGGATATTCGTTACAATTTTTATTGCTACACAACAAGACTGTAAATAAGCATCAAAACACGCTTATGCAACCCTTATAACTTTAAAACCATGGTATGGTATGATAAAATGATTTTTTTTAAATAATTTTTTTGCTTTAAAGTATTTTTAAATAGTTATAAAAAAGAGTTATGGAGTTTAGTAGTTTCATAAGCATTCGGTAATGCCGACTTAACTGCTGACCTTGAAGCAGTTGAAGTTAGCAAAAAATCGTCGACCTTATTTCTATGTTTTATGGTCAAACCTTTGTTTTACATTTTTTCTGCCAATCTCACACAGATTAAGGTTGTCCTAATTCTGACAGCTGTATATTATATATATTATGTTATTTTTGTTGTGTAAATTATATATATATATATATGTATATATATATATATATATATATATATATATATATATATATATATATATATATATATATATATATATATATATATATAATATATATATATATATATATATATATATATATATATATATATATATATATATATATATATATATATATATATATATATATATATGTATATATATATATATATATATATATATATATATATATATATATATATATATATATATATATATATATATATATATATATATATATATATATATATTAATATGTAAACAAAAATGTTACGGTTGTTATAAATAATAAATTTTTATAAAATACCATTAACTAATGTGCTAAAGCTAACTGCTTTTCTGGACTTAATATTATTATTTAAAAAAAATCTTAAAATATTAGTTTTCTATAGAAAGAAGAATTGAAATTGAAATTCTTGGTAATTGTAATGAATGCCAGTTTCTTTCAAACCAATTGGTTAAAACTTTATTATTTAAAATTAAACATAAAAAATTTAGTTTTGCGAAAAAGTAGTAGAATGTTATCTTTCCAAACATTAAAAAAAAAATGATATTAGCTGGGTAGAATCAAATATAAAGAACATTTATTATCAAGATAAAATATTATAAAGGAAATGGCTTAAGTAATTGCTAAGTACAACATTTAAGTACATCTAACTGAATATATATTTGTAAATTTAATATAAAAATATACAAATATTATATAAAAAGAGAAAATTTTCTTGTTAGATTAAAAAAAGATCACGAGAATAAAAAAAATGTTTAACCACACTTATTAAAAAAATGTTTAACACCATTTGTATTACAAATGCATTAATGTTATTAAATGTCATCAGTTAAACCAGTCAGACTACAGTAACAAAGCAGAGTAAAGCAAATTAAAAAAGGCAACAGTCCTGAAAGTGGTGGTACAATAAAGCAGAGTAAAGCAAGTTAAAAACAGTTCTAAAAATGGTAGTACAATAAAAAAGTTTCAATAGAGTTAGATGCAGTTTCAGAAGTTTTTAATACAAAAAAGTTGAGTGCAATGCAAAGAGGAAGTTGAGTGCAATGCAAAGAAGAAGTTGAGTGCAAACTTTCAAACAAATTCACTTGTTTTAGTTTTTTATTTGATATGTTGACAATTTTTGTTTGATACCATCATATATATGGTACAGTCATACATAACATATATGTATGCATATATAGTCAAATTTACATGCATATGTCATTAATATTTTTAAACTAAAAATCTTATTTTGAAAATATATTTGTTTTAATTATGAGTTGTTACTGTCTATAGTTCTTTTTAAGCATTATAGTACAACTTGTATATATATTTAATTTTCAAGTTGTTCCCACTAATATAAAAATTGTGAATTTCCTAAAAATAATTATAATTTAGAAACACAACGTGATATACATCAAAGAGCAACTGGAGAACTCGAAGGTGCTGGTCTGGAAAATATTCAACTCAGGTTTTTTTTTTCTTTTAAATTAGAGAAATACTCACAAACAATTTTTGTGTATTTCTTTAAAGTTATAAGGAGAAGTGTACATTAACTACCAGGTTAGGATCTGAGGTTTAGATTCCTTACATCAGCTAGCAAGTTAGGATGTGGGCATTTATTATCTATAATTAAAGAGAAAATCCCAATACACTAAATATTTTTCATATTCTATTTTGTGCTTTAAAAATTAAATCTATCCACTGTACCTTTTCAGAATTTGTATACCGAAAAAATATACAATAAAACGTGGTAGTGGTGAAGCGCTTGCCTCATAAGTAAGAAGTTCTTAATTCGATCCCCACCACATCTCTGGTAGTATCGCGCTCAACTTGTTTCTCTGCACAGCGGCCTTGTTCATCAAGGTTTGTGTTTTGGAGATATAGAGTTAAGAGAGGGTTGTAACAACTTAAAATAATAAAAAAAATACCCATTTTAAAAATTAATTTATTCCAGAAATCCATCCTTTTACAGACTCTGGTAAATGCAGGCTCTATTATAAAGCTACAGCTTTACTCTAGTTTTATAATGGAGCTTTAAAGCTTAAGCTTTATATATATATTTATATAACTTTATAAAGCTCTAGCTTTATATATTTAACTTCAATTAAACTTTAATTCAATTAAAAATTCATTAAGTTAAATACATTAGTTTATTACAAGAAACTTTTTTAAATTTTGTTTTGTAAAAACATTATGTAGAAAAAAAAAATGTTTTTAATTTAAATAAATTTCTTAAATACGTTTGTTAAAATTGTTATGCATAAATATTTTGAAGAAATAAATATTTTGAAGAAATAAATGTAAAGGAAAGTGTATAACAAAAAAAACTTTTAACAAGTGTGGCCAACATCAATTTGCAATCATAATGATCTCTCTCAATGGCAATCATAATGTCTCAATGACAAGCACACATAATTATGCTTGTTGGCTAAACATTTCTGTTTTACGGGCACAAAAGTAGTGCTGGGTGATTTTTTTTAAATTAGGCCTTTAAATGAATATATTGCAAAACCTTATTCATTATTCCTAGGAAAAAATTAAGTTTGTCCCTTAAGCTACTTACTATCACCATTAACCTACTTACATCAATGTCTTCATTTTATTTTCTGCAACTAATCACCTAAAATTTGCCAAGAGTATCAGTTTATGTTCAAGAAATTGAGCACTGGTATCTCAGAAGTTTTTATCTTATTATAACAGATGTTGTAAGAAAAACTTGGCTTTTGATTGAATTCAGTAATCAAACATCAACAATGCATTTTGTTAAATTTAAAGATTATGGCAAATTATAAAGAGATTTGAGTTAAAATTTTGTTAAAAATAAAGATTATGGCAAATTATAAAGAGATTTGAGCTTACTAGACTACAAAGAATAAAAAACAATCAGAAGGCCGCGCAAAGCAATGCATTATCAGGATAAAAAACTTGTGATACTAAGCAAAGAAAATCACAGTTTAATAGTTGTTGATATAAACATACAAATGAGGCATTTCTATGGAATGAATTGTAGTATTTCTACTATAAAATGTTGTTTATGTCACGCAAATTTACTTGGAAAGCACTCAAATAAAAAACCATTAGTTTCTTTGAAAAACCGCCTAAAAAAATTTGTATCTGAGGATCTTAAGTGAAGTAGTCAACAATCAGATAGATCAGGTATGTTCGATGTTCAGATCAGATAGTATGTTCGGATCAGATAGAATCAGGTATGTTCGATGTTCAGCAGGTATAAGATACAATCATAAATACTAGCTTTCTGCCGTAAACATGGAGGAGGTAATGTAATGTTTTAGCCGGGATGGAGTTGGTCCGCTCTATAGAATTACTGAGACTATGAATCAAGAAAAGTACAAATATATATGTGAGACTATTATGTTACCTGGTGCAAAGGATAAAATGCCTTAAGGATAAATATACCAACAGGATAACAATCCCAAACATATAACCAAATCGGTTTTAGAGTTTTTCAAAAAGAATAAAGTTAATGTTTTGAAGTGGCTATTCCATTGAATCCCATTCCATTGAATCCCAATCCCCAAATCCCATTGAACAACTATGGGAACATGTTGACCATCAAATAAAAGGAATCAAGTCTACATATCATGCTGATTTATTTAATAAAATGTTTTCAAATAGTAATTAGATAATCATTAATTGTTCAAAACATAATTGTAAACTTGAAAGCATTTTGATTGGTATATAATATGTTGGTTTTGTGCTGAAGTATGTGCTGATATATTAATAAAATTTTCTTTTTTTTGCCTGTCCGCATACTTTTGGATGCTACTGCATATTTATAATTATATAACTTATATGAACGGCAAATAAATGCTATAAATACAATTAAGAAGATATAAATACAATTAAGAAGATATTGTACTTTTTAAGTAAAAGTAAAACAGTATAACTTGATATTTAACATTACATAACATGAAGTTTACATGTGCTAGATACACTTTTGTTCACATTTTCTTATAAAAAAATTGCTGTGACTCTTTCTCACCATTAACTCAGGTGTAATGGCTGCTGTGAATTCGTTGCAAACATGCACCAATAAGCATTAAGTTAAACATTATATAATATGATTTATTATACAAATGTTATAATATATTATAATTTAAAAAATTAGTTTTATATATTTTAAGAAACAACATTAAAACAATAAATTAAAAAATGTTTTTGTTTAGTTTTTATCTGACTAGTATCTATGATCATTCTATTTTTGAAGTAAGTAATTTTTCATTAAAAAATTTTACAATCTTTTTTTTCATGTTAATCTTAATTGCAATTTATTGTTTTTAAATTATATTTGGTAAATGTTTTTTGAATTGTAAAACTGTAGAATTGTATATGATAAGAAAAAGAGTCATTTTTGTTCATAAAATCAGAATAAATTTTTATTTTTAATTTTTAATTTTTAAATTGGAACTTCGACTAAAACCTTAGAAAGTTATATTATTTGTTTGTATTCAATAATTTCAATTATTATTTGTTTATGTTCAGTCAATTATTGGGTATCATAATCCCAATGTAAATGAAATTTTTAAAATTCAAAGTATAATAAATACCAATTTAAAGAAAGACTTGACAGAATTTTAAAATTTAAATGAATGCCATATTATGCACATAACTGGGAATTTAGACACTGTGTCCCATTGTCAGTACACTATACTGATAATAGGGATATTGTATTGAATATATATATATATTTTTTTTTTCTGTAGTTGTATATATATATTTTTTTTTACAGTGCATTAACTGTTTTTTATTCAATAAATTTTTTATAAATTTTAGGCATTCAGCAAAGTTGTTCAAAAACTTATTCCTCAACTTCCTACTCTCGAAAATCTTTTGAATATATTTATTCAGGTAATTTATAAATTTTATGAAAAAATGTGAATAATAGCTGCATCATTATTCAAATCCTCTTCCAGCTAATTTTGTATATAATATTTGCAATTTTCATTAATTCAAAAATCCATTATTAAATTATTTTTTGTAAATATTATTATAAATTACTCGTCATTCAATTAAGTCTCATCCTTTTTCTGTTACTGTTCCTAAGTGCTCCAAAATCTCTTATTCGTCTAGTTTTTTCCTTCGAACATCAGTTCTTTGGAATTTGCTTCCTTCATCTTGCTTTCCTGATTCATATAATTTGCAATATTTTAAGTCGTCTGTCAATCGTTATCTTGCTCTACAATCTTCATCTTTTCTCTTCCAGTAACTTCCAACACTAATTAGTGGTTGCTTGCAACCTTGTTGGAAGCGAAGATAATTAAAAAAAAAAAAATTGTTTATTTTTTTTTTATCAAATTTAAACATATTGTATATATATATATATATATATATATATATATATATATATATATATATATATATATATATATATATATATATATATATATATATATATATATATGTATATATATATATATATATATATATATATATATATATATATATATGTATATATATATATATATATATATATATATATATATATATATATATATATATATATATATATATATGTATATATATATATATATATATATGTATATATATATATATATATATATATATATATATATATATATATATATATATATATATATATATATATATATATATATATTAAGTAATCTTATATGTATTTTTATGATTTTAAATTGTTGTTTATTGAAATATATTTCCTTAACTTAAATGAAAATATAAAATTATTTCAAATTTTTATTAAATTTAGATAGTATAATATAATATTGTTTAATGCTGTAGCTGGTAAAAGCACCAGCAAGTGTGAATTGTCCACTTTTTATAGCTTTTTCATGTTTTAATATAAGTTCTCTTCAATTCTTTTCAATTTGTTAAAATTTTTTATTAATTCAATCTATCGTAATTGTTTTTGAATTGTTCAAAGATTTTGTATTGACAGCATCTTCTGGCAGAACTCTTTTTGTTAAAAAGTTATGTCTAACTCCACTATTAATAATTTCCCTGTCGTACTTAAATCGGTGACCTCTCGTATTTAGACTTTTAAACAATGGTGGATTGATGAGCTCAACTTTATTTATTCCTTTTAATATTTTAAACATGTGTATCATGCCCCCTGTAGTCTTCCCTTCTCCAGAGTTATTAAATTAAGTTTGGCAAGACAATCTTCACACGTAAGTTTTTTTGGTTGGGAACTATTTTAGTTGCTCGACTTTGCACTTCTTCTTAGTTATTAGTATCTCCCTTTATATTTGAAGATTTTTAAGTTCTCTCCTGTTGATTAGATAAGAATGATTCTCATTTTTTGTTCCATAGTGCGTCTCTAGGTTTTTGTCAATATTAAAGGAAAGTAACCATTTTTTGACCAAACAACAACTTCATCCAAATCAACTTGAACTTTTTCTACTTTTTTATATTTTCCACTGTTGATAAAATTTTTCTATCATCTGCAAAAAATGTTTATATATTTTAAAGGCAATCAGTATTACTAATTGTAGTTTTATT
Organism: Hydra vulgaris; assembly: GCF_022113875.1. Lineage (NCBI taxonomy): Eukaryota > Metazoa > Cnidaria > Hydrozoa > Anthoathecata > Hydridae > Hydra > Hydra vulgaris. The sequence goes on along the minus strand of NC_061167.1, from coordinate 16,464,999 downwards.
TATGGTAAATAAGGCTTCTTAATCTTGTTGAAAGTTTCCCTAGGAGAAGGTAAACTTTGATATTAAGCCGCAATATAAATAATGGGTAAAGTTAAGGAGATCAAGGTAAGAAGAGTTTGCAAAACTAGTAAATAAAATTTCCTAGTAGTGGTTTTGCAATAAAAATACTTTGATCTAAGAATTATAATAAGAAAAATTCAAATTTGTAGTTTTGGAGTCTTTTAAATGTGTTAGTTTTTGTTTTGTTTTGTTTGCTTTTTTTATTTTTTTATTTTTTTACCTTTCTTGACCCTTTAACTCTAATACACAAAGTCAAATAAGTCCACTTCGCTGTAAGTCCTAATAAATAAGTCCACTGTGTGGTAAGTCTTGGCAAATAAGTCCACTCAGCGGTAAGTCTTGACAAATAAGACAATTGAGCGGTAAGTCTTGACAAATAAGACTACTGTGCGGTAAGTTTTGACAATTAAGTCTACTGTGTGTTAAGTGTTGACAAACAAGACCACTCTGCAGTAAATCTTGAAAAGTTAGGCCAATGTGTGGTTAGTCTTGACAAATAAGTCCACTGTGTAGAGTACATTAAACAGTCCAAGTACAGTGTATAATGAACATAAGGTTCTAATTTATTAACTGGAACACTGAAACAATCTTATCTAAAAAAGGAATTGAAATTTAAAAAAGATATTGTAGTTTTTTTATCTTTTTTTTTTAGCATTCAGGAATTGAGAAGGCTTTTTTGTTTGACGTAGTTTCAAAAATATATATTGCAACTGACAGGTTTTTCTTTTTAAGTTTTTCCATTGATAAATTATGTTATTTTTTATATTATATTAATTTTATATAAATTATTTACATCTATATTTACACATTACTTGCTATAAAACCTTATGATATCAATTATATAAAATTGTTTCAAATATGGTTTTCTATATTGCAAATATTTTTTTTTTTGCTAGTGCTCCTGTTGATATGCAATCCTATGAATTGTGTTGTGACATGATTGATGTTGTTCTTGACATATCTTGCATATATGGGTATGTCATGATGTAATAATTGTATTATAAATATCATATATGCATTTGTTAAAAATATTTTTGATAAACAATGTAATTTAGTCGTCGTGAAGATGGTAATACAAATGCTTATGATACCCAATCAGAATCTGTGATTCGTCTCAATAATTCAACTGTTTGTTATCTAAGGGAAGTGAATAGGTACTTCTAAGTTGCCATGTTAAATATTATATTTTCATTTTTAATAAAGCTATTTTAAATAGATTTAATATTAACAATTAATCATTTATGAGCAGAAATATTTGGCTATTTAATTAATTTTTTTAAATTAGTTTAATATAAATATTAAAATTAGTTTATTAGTTTCATTTTTTAAGGTTTTTAGCATTAGTTTGTATATTGAGGGAAGATAATTTTACGAAACGCGGTAAGTAATTTCAATTTGATTTTTCTTTAACTATGTTAACATACAATAAATTTACAATAATAGTTGTGATAAAATTTACAAAATTTTAATAGACTTGTATCTTTTTGAAAAATTTTTAATTGCTTTTAATGGCTTTAATTACTCAACCAAATTCACAAACAGTGTTCTGCTTTGTCAGTTATATTAGATAGTACAATTTTGCCTACAAAAGATTATTATTAAAATGATATTTATACAGGATATATACTTTCAGTTATAAAAACTGTTATCAACATTTGTCCTGTTTAAAAACCAAAACATAAAACAGAAATTATAATCATCCCAAAATAACAAAAAGTATTATAATTAGTAAAGTGTACATTTATGCTGCTTTAAAAAAAGTGGTTTTTAAATAATGTTAGTTATGCCGTATTTCTAATGTCCGAAGGTAATGTTCGAAGGTAACTCCTTAAAAAGTTTGTTCCTGCAAAGTAAAAAGAATTTTTTGTCATTTAGAGTTTTATTTTTAGAATTCCCAACAATATTTCTTGCCTGGTACATTTCTTATGTTTACTGGTTTCGAAGTGATTAGTAAAGTTTTCATAAAGTTCATTATTTGAAGACTTTTTTAAAAATAAAGTCTCTTGAGGATTTTCTCAATTTTCTTAAGATTGTAATGGCTACCAATTACATCTTTTGCTCTTCTGTCAATTGAACTTAGTTTTGTGTGTTGCTGTAAAAATAAAATTAATGTTGAAATTGTATGTTAATATTGCAACAATGATGTTGAAATTGTATGTTAATATTACAACAATGATGTTGGAATTGTATGTTAATATTGGAACAATGATGTTGAAATTGTATGTTAATATTGGAACAATGATGTTGAAATTGTATGTTAATATTGCTACAATGATGTTGAAATTGTATGTTAATATTGCAACAATGATGTTGAAATTGTATGTTAATATTGCAACATTTGTTGATAAATCTGGAGAGGTGCCTTTGCAGAAAGGAACAAAATCAACTCATGAATGAGTAAAGCTGTCAGTATTATTAATTATTGCAGAATTTGAATTATTCAAAAATAATGAGTTTGTTTATTTATCTACTATGATAAAAATTTGTTTTTACATAAATCTAAACTTAAATGTGTAAATGATTTGAACTTTAACTTAAACTCAAAAAAATAATGTTGGACCGTAAAAATTTCTTTATCAGGTTATTTTCATCGCAACAGTAGACTTACATGTGGTCTTTTAAATAAGGCCTAACAATTACAATGGTGCAATCCTGTACTACTATATTTTCTTTGAAGATGGAATTTCACAGATTCAAGAATATTCCCTCATTTATTTTAAAAATTTCCTCATTTATTCAAAAACATTAGTTTAAAGACAAGTATTTAGTTATTAATAATAATATCATTGATATTACCAGTTTAGAAAGATAAGCATCATATTATCCATAATAATATAAAATAATATCTGTTTTTAATTTTTTAATTCATACATTTATCTAGGTCTCCTTCGCATGTCATGATCAAAGATAATCATAGTCATAGGAATTGAAAGCACAGGATTTTTCAGGGCATTTGTTTGGCATTTAAACTTGAATTTTGATATTTAGCCTGTTTAACCTGCACAAGATTAAAAAATGAACAGTGAGCTGCTAGGGGGAGGGGGGATGGGGTAGTGGTTTTGTGACAACTCATCTGAGACGTGTTACTAAAGAGTTATGATGTTGTGATGAGGGAGGATGGGGTCAAAAATTGCGTGACCTAACTTCTGGACGACCCCATACCTCATTTAAAACAGCTAGATTTAAATTGCACTTTAAATCCTTAATTTCTTGGAAGAGCCTACACATGTCTTGGAAGAGCCTACACATGTCTGAGAATGATATCGCAAATCAGTATAGCTGATAATAAATTGGGAGCAAGGTTTAGATAATATTTTATTATTGTGGGTTGGTATCTGATAAATAAAAGATTGGAACTAACTCAAATACTTCTGCTGCTCATCCCAAAACAAATTCATGAAAGGTGATGATCACTAGCTAAATAAGTGATGATCACTAGCTAAATAAATGATGGTCAAATCGAGATCTTTACTATATTCTGAACAAATTTTCTTACTACATATATCAAAAGCAGATTTCATTAGTTTGATTTCTTCTTTCTATTGCTTGAATTGGAAAAAATCTGCAAGGCTGGTTTTTTTCCAAAAACTAATAATTGAAAAAGTTGCTGCCATGAAATTTAATATCATGCAATTTAATGCAACTTTAATAAAGAGTCTTTATACACAAAATAATCAAAAGTTCAAAGTACAAGAAATTATTATTACAATTGATATGATTCAATTGATACAACCCCCATTACAATTACTTTCTGCAAAATAATCAAGGAATCAACAAATGTCTAAGAAGCTCTACTAAAGAACGTGATTTAGGAGTCATTTTTACATCTAACCTCAAGTGGAGCGCTCATATTCAAATAGTTGTCTCTAAGTCCTTACCAATTCTTGGTATGCTGAAAAAGACATTCACTTTCATTGATGAAAAAATGGCTCTCAAATTATATAAAGTATTTATAAGACCACATCTTTAATATGGAGTGTCCATTTGGGCTCCTTATTTAAAAGCTGATATGGCTTTGGTTGAATCTGTTCAACGCAAAGTAACAAAATGGGCTTACAGCTTGAGGCATCTTCAATACTGTGAAAGGCTAAAAAGATTAAATCTACCATCACTTGAGTTTCGACTCCTTCGATGCGATTTAATCCAAATTTTTAAATTAATACAATTAATATATCTAATACGTACAATTGATATAGTTAATGATAAATATCTACCAAAATATATTAACTTCATGTCTCGTGGTCACCATTCTTAAAAAAGGCGTGAGTATGTTCCAAACTGTCTTCCAAGATATAATCATTTGTATAATCGATCAGCAAAATACTGGAACGAACTACCAGAGCAAATAACTTTGTACTCCACTGTACTTTCCTTCAAAAATAGACTAGACTCCTGGTTGAATAAGTTTGGAACAAATATTTATAAAACTTGTTGTTTATAGTGGGGTGTTTTCCCTGCTCGCTGTGTACATTCTATGTAAATTTACGGCTACAACTATAATAATAATAATAATAATAATATGTTTAATTTTTTTTTAAATTCAAAATATCAATAGGATCAGGAACTTTTATGCCATTTCAACATTTTGAAATGATTTTTTTTTATATTTCAAATATAAGGCACAGGCTTTCACAGGAAGACGTGCGATTTCATGTCTTTATATGACCACGCAAAAAAAATGTTTTAACGATTTGACCACGGCATATTTTTAAAATTTAAAAACGCGCTACAAAAACTTACCCTAAACTTATCTGAAAAAAAAAATTTTTTTTAATAATAAATATTAACGAAAGAGAATATAAACTGAGCAGTTTTCACCCGACGTTTGCATTACCTCTTGTTTTTTTTTTTATGCAGTTAAAATTTTTTTTTAAACAGTTGGATTTTCAAAATTTGTACAGGGTCTGAAATCTAAGGATAATTTCACATACAATAAGTTTAAACAATCGGTCATTGTTAGCTTCCAGATTTTCTATTTCTTATGACTATGCTTTGACCTAATAAAATAAACCTGAAAATAATAAAATACTTAATAAATTTATCTAAGACTAAAAAAATAAAGTTGTCTGTTAGTGTGATATTGGAAAATATTTTCTTGGTTAACCAAACCTACTCTGAATTTATGCCCTAGAAACCATTATTTTTATGAATTTTTATAAAGATTGCTTCACAATAACATTTAAATTCAATTGTAAATTTTGTTTAGGCCTGATAGATTACAATTTTCACTGTTTTAGACAAGCTATTCAAGAGGTAATTTTTTTTTTTTTTTTTTTTTTTACATTTTAGTACCGTAAAAACACCTATTTACGAACGTTTTAAAAAAAAATTATATAACTCACTTATAATAACGAGTTAAAAAAAAAATATATATATATATATATATATTACTACAAGACGAACCAAACGATAGAAAAAAAAGTTGTTATTTTAACTTTAAGTTTTCAAAAAAAAATTTTTTTATTCCGGATAAAAAACGTTTTTATCCGGAATTAGGGCACTGTGAACCTAATTCCGGATGGATACAAAATAGAAAAAAAATACACTTTAAACTCATTAAAATTAATCAACGAAAATATCACCAATATTTTTCTTAAATGAAATTGTTTTAAACTATGTTATGGCAAAAAATATTCTATTGGTAGTGATCGAACGAAATTCTGTTTCGGTTTGGGCCGAAATTTTAATTTGAACCGGTACCGAAATTTCGGTTTCGGTACTTTTTATAAATTCTGTAAAAACAGAAAATTCGGTTGAAAAGCATACCGAAAACCGAAATATTTGTAAGATTTTTAATTTTTATCTAATTTAGAAAACCAGTTATTTTTGAGGCTTTTCACAAAATAATTTCAGAATTTTCACACAAATTTTGAGAATTTTCACAAAATACCTCGAAAAAAATCTTGTTTTACAGGGAAAATCTGCCAGTTGTTTACTTATGCTGTTAGCTTATATCGCCAACTTATGAATTAAATTTTAATTTGTGATACACGTGTAATCAATTCTTAAATAATACGATTATAAAAAAACAACAAAAGTAAAATTTCATTTTAAAATAAATTTTTCTAATGAAATTAATTTTGACTAGCCGAAATCTCGGTATCGGTTTCGGTAAAATATTTGCCAAAATGTCGGCTTCGGTTTCGGCACCGAACGAGAGTACCCAAAATTTCGGTTTATTTCGGTTTCAGCTTTTTTTCTGTTTTGGTCGATCACTATCTATTGGCAATCCATGCATATAAATTCCGTAGAAGGATGATAATCACACAAGCGACGCAAGACCAACTAGCACACTGTTCGCATGTAATTTATTTCTTTCACCTTTCTCCTTTCTATCATCTAAAGGTGTCTTTTCCTGCCTTTATAACTGTTTCATTTATTATAGTTGAACTTTTAAGTAACACTTCTCAGTTTGACATCCCACTTAATGGTGTTTTAGAAGTTCTAGGTGTATTGGTTACAGACTGAAATAAGCTATTAATGTTCTCTTCTTCGACAGCTTCAAAAACTTTGCCAATTGTTTTTTTAGAAGAAATGTTTGATCGATTAAATGTAAAAAAAACCACTACTGCTAAAGCCACTACGAGCGTTTCAGGTTTAAAAAAATTGTTTGCGATAAGTTCCTTAAACTTGGAAGGAAATTGTCTAATTTTTAAAAGTTAAACTTTGTTTTTAGTCAAAAAATTGTCTACTGTTCGCTTCCATTCGCTTTTAAGTGTTTTAAAGACACCTACGTCTAAAAGCTATAAAAAATGGCTCGTATGAACAGGCAAGCGCCAAAGTATAATATTTTCAATTCTAAACTAAAATGCGAGGCGTGACCATCAAGAAAGAGCAGTTTAAACTCTTCAAGTTTATTTGCATGATGCAAAAACACTGATTTGAACCACTCAAGAAATTGTTTTGACTTCATTCAACTCGATTCGCTACTACTATAATAAACATTTTCAGCGCCACCTATGCACTAACTTTTCGTAATATGTTTTCCTTTGTAAATTACTTGATGTGGCAAATAATTTCCATAAGCACCACAAACTAATTTTTTTGGATTTCTAGTACCTTTTCTGAATACAATTTTAACTATGCTTTGTTCGCATTGTAATCCAGACAAAATATGAATTGACTTATTACTGAGATTGCGCTCAAGATAGATGACACCTACTTGGTCAAACCAGTCGTCATTCATTTTCAGCTGTGTAGCCACTGCTCTAATAGCTTGTATGCCACTAGCTTTTCTTGCTCTAATTTCATTTTCATACTTTTTGATGAATCCGCTGTACCATTTTTTAGTTGGTTTCCCATCTTTGAATAAGTGAGCTAATTATCATTCATTTTAACATTTATAACACAATTATGTGTGCATACTTGTATCCGGAGTTTAGTAACTTTTTTTTTAAGTTAAGTTTTTTTTTTTTTTTTTTTTTTTTTTTTTTTTTTTGCTTGTTTCTGCCTTATTTTGAATTTATTTTTAGAAATAATAACAATATTGCAGTTTTTTACATAATATTAATCAGCGTCAAATATAGCACAAAATAGTGTTAACACAATTTTAATTTTATTTTCAAAACTGAGTTATTTATCATTCTGAGTTTTTTATCATTATCAAAAACTGTTTTTTTTAATCATTCGATTTGTCTTGTGTTAAAGTGTTAATTTATAAAAAAAAATTATAAATTTGGTATAATATGAAAGATACGAAGCTTTTTATAAATCCGTTCGTAATTAGGTTTCATCCGTAATTAGGTGTTTTTACGGTATATAATAACTTTTTTATTATTATTATTTCAGGTTTTTGAAGTACGACAACAGGCACGTGAAGCTAACACGCGAACCACATCATTGCGCCAATTAAGAAAAGGCGATGCGCTTGTTGTATGATGTGAATCATCAATAGTAAACGAAATTTATTACGTAATTTTAAATCGTTAAAATAATTATTTAGGCGATAAACTTTTTATATTTGAAAATAAATTTGTAAATGTTTTTTGGTATGCAAATAATATTATCATTACTTATTATCTATTTAGTATCTATTTGTAATAGCTAACTTTAACTTGACGTAGATAAAAAGTTCTTATGATGACATTAACATAAAATAAAATTTTTCAGTAAAGGGTTCACCCTTTACAGAAAAATTTTATTTTATGCAAAAGCATGCAATTAATTTATTTTTTAAATGCACCGATTATAATAGCAAAAAATGTAACATTATTCATAAAAAAACTGTTGGAATACATTTAAATAAATGTTAATAATATAATATAGGAAAAAAGGAGCTACACATTTTAAAACTGTTTACCCTATATTATTTAAAATAGGTTTATAATAACTGTGTGATGTGAAACCCTTTAATTTCTTGAACTATATGTAATTGTTTACGGCTCAATTTAATTAACATTTAACCAATTGTGAAATTTTGATGTTTTTTTACATAAAGTAATGGAAACTTCAAAACTTGCGACAATACAATGGTAAAAGCAAGGGATTCTATAGTAAAACTTGACTTGCTAAAATCTTGATTTCATGATGCATATCTTTTGCCTTTTTATTCCCTAATTAAAACTTGGCATTGGTATGTTGCATCAGAAATCGAAGTTAAAACCTTTGTGCATCTCAAGTACAAAATAAAAATGCTCCGAATAGCCCAGCTTTCAAAAAATTGATACATTTTAAGACAGTGATAAACAACTCTAATAAGTCTTTCAATTGGTGTAATTAAAGTTATATCAAATTATACCATTAAAGTTATACGGCACCTGCAATAATTGTACATTCACCGGCCACCAAATTTGTACTTCAATCTTTGTTACGTTGTATCTTCAGTTAAGCAATGCCCAGTAATTACAATTTAAATTGCAGTCACTGATTTATTTAGGCTTCAAGAAAAAAAATCCAAAAATAGAGCATCAAAAGAAATCGAAAACTTTTATGTTGAAAGTAACGAAGAAAAAAAAAATCTTTAAAATAGCAATTACATTGGGATTTTAAGGTTGCAAGTTTAGATTTAGGCTATCAAAAATAATTTTTTATAAATAATAGGCTATCAAAAATAATTTTTTATGATAGTTTTCAAAATGCCGTACTAAATTTGCTATAGAACTTCAGTACGATATTTTCAAAAAAATTGTAACCACAGTTGTTTTTACAAAGTCAATTTAATTACTACAGTAAACTAATATAACCAAATAACCTTAAAGTAACTACAGTTTGTATTTAAGTAAGAACTCGATTTTTAGAACATTAACTTTATGATTAATGATTTAAAAAAGGTAGGATGGTAATGATTTATAAAGGAGGAGGAGGCACAATAGAAAATGGTTTATATCACAGAACAAAACTGCTCGACCAAGTAATGAACGAATTTTTTTTTTTATATATCAAACTTTATCAAAATCTAGAGAGATTTCTTGAAAACAAAGGAAAAACAATGTATTTATCAATAACATGTAGTTAAACAAGGGAACAACAGATTAGTGATATTAACTTAACGTGATGTAAAATTAGAAGTAAAAGTTATTAATTTCGTTAATTTGAATGAAAACTGAAATTAGCAATATTATAAGAAGAACGAAAACTCAAATAGAGTTGAATTTCAGTATCAGAAACAAAAATAGAAGTAAAATTTTGAAGTATTACTGAACCAAAATTATTGATTTATTAACGAATCCTTTATTGTTTTAAGTTATGTATGGAAATTTTTTATTAACAATGACACACCCACATGCCTAGTTCAGGACAAAAATAATGAGGGCGCGTGTGGCACTACTCCAGTAACTTGGTAGTGCATGTTCAGAGAATACATTAACAAAATTTACATTAAAGAAAAAAAAAGACGAGATGCAAAAAAACAATTTTTAAAGCGCAAAAGTTATGAAAATGATTCGACATCTTCCCGAAATAGTAAAAAGACAAAGAGCGCCGAATAACAGAGTGGTCGTCGGAATCAAGTGAGCATCGACTGCGTCAGAATGATTGAAGTTATTGTCAGTGCTAGCTGCCCACTGGCATTGCTAGGATATTTCAAAATATGTCAAAAACGTTTGATCGAGAATTTAAATTGCCATTTAATTCACAACTAAACTTGTAAAATATTTTAATTTCAATAATGTTACAAATTAGCTTATAGCGTGCGTAGAAACTTCCAGTAGCCAAATTTGTAATATTTTAGGGTTAGCTTAATTTAAATTTGATATAGTGCATGGATTACCTAAAATAAATATACTATTATTAGTGTGTCAAAAGGGTAAAATAATGATTTAGGTTCACCATGGTTCAAGTAAAGTTATTGTAATTTATGGAAAAATACCCAAATTTAAAGCAAAATTATGGTAAATTCCAGCAAATTTACATTAACAGTAATTTAGCAAAAAATTACATAATTGTTTCAACTTTAATTCACATAATTACCCATTATAATTGTTATTATAACATTATAATTTTTATTAGAACATTAACGCTATAATTTTAACTTTAATTTAATTGCAGGGTTTGCAACATTAAACAAGCGGATAAACGAACATTTCCATTTACAATCTGTACGACTAAAAGACTTGGTGATTTGTGCGCAATTTGTCAATTTGTCTTGATGGAAACACAAAATGTTCTGCTAAATTTTGCGGCACTCTAACATCCGCACACTGGTGAGATGCTTGCAAAGAGTTTTAAAAATGTCTTGACTATTAAGGTATTAAAAAAAATCAAGTTTTTGTTTCAGATGATGGGTCTATATTTGGTCAAAGCCATCAAACTGTTACAGAAAGAGCACACAGCCATAACATCTGACAAACCTGAATCTAAAGAGTCTGAATTTGACGAATCTGAACATGAAACAAATAACGAAGACACTCATTTTTACATTGAATTGATATATCCCTGCCAGTATATTTTCCATATCATCAAATTCCCGGTATCGCTTACACACTTCAGCCTCTTTTAAAACCAATTTACAAACATTATAATGCAACTATCTTAAAAACAAGACAAATTGTATCAAGTTATATCAAAAATTATAAAATCAAGTGTGGCAATTGTGAAACTCATTGACAAAAATGGAAAAAATGTGATCACTGTTTGCACCACATGATGGAACAGTACATATCAGATGATCAACCGACTGTTGAATAAAGTTTTAACAGAAATAAATATATAATAATATTAATGTTATTAATTATTTAGTAATGATTATGTTATTATTGCATTCAAACTATTTTTGGTAGTTTGAACACATAATTTCTGTCGTATTTAATTAAGAATATAAAAGTAGAAATAAATTGAAAGAGGTTTTTTAGTCATTATTATTAAAAAACAAGTTAGGATGTATTGTAAAGGTTATATCCTTACTTTTAAATTATATCATAAAAGCATGGGAAAAGGGACATGGAAAAAACTATGACAATTATTAATTATTAAAATTGTTATTATTAAACTTTATTTTCAGATGATTTGCCTAAATTTAGGAATTAACACATTCAAAGCAAGTGAATGGGTTTGGCTACAAAGCATTTCCTTACTTTTAGAACCCTTCGCAGTTCAAACGGATATACTTCGAATCAATGCCCAATCCCTTTTGGAATGCCATCTGCAAGAGCCTCCTACAAAAAATACTTTAACAGCAAATCTTCTTGGAGATCTATTTTGAATGTTATATCAATTCGGACTCGGATACATTTAATCCTTCTCCATCTGCTGTATGTTTGCTAGATCCAACCGTTGCTTTCTTACAAGTTACAAGTGTTTGTGAAGATGAGCAAGAATTACAAGTAGCTGCCGAGTCAAACGGATCTAAAGATAATTCTACTGCCGTGAAGCGCTTTAAATTCTTGTTGAATAAAATTTTTCAAATGAAAGAATTCAAAATTTAAAATTTAAACCAAGATAATTTCACTATTGCAGGTCCATTGTAAAAACATTTGGCAGACATAAAGTGTAATGACACCCTGCCAGGTTTCACTTTGTGGAATTCTCACGGTAGGACGCCGTAATCGATTATAAAAATCATTAGAGATGAGAATTTTTATAAAACTAAACAAGAATATTTGATTGAAATTCAATGTCATCTCAGTTCAATTAAATTGCTGAATGACTATTACAATTATAGTTTGGTTATTTGTATAAATGAAAAGAATAATCATTTTTATCAACAAATACACTCCAAAAAATTAAGTTTATATTTTACTTATGTTTTGCCAAGTCAGCAAAAAATAAGTAAAACATAATCTCACTTTATAATTCCTAAATCATACATCAAATGAACTTAAAAATTTTAGAATATTTTTATGGTTCCAATACAAAGAGACTGTAGCAGAGTTTTTTAGTTAAAATTTGCATATTAAAAATTTGAATATTAAAAATATTAAAAATGGTGGATAAAAGCAAAGGAAGCAAAATAAAAATCAATTTTTTATTTAAAATAATTATTTCAAACTTATTATTACAAATAATATCACTTTTTTAAGTAGTTCTGCTACAGTCTCTTAAGCAATTGTTTAGAAGTATCTCCTGAAAACTTCAAGTTTATTGCTTTTATACTTTTTAAGAAAACCAATTTTAACTTTTGCACAATATCGAAAAAAAACAATTCTGAAGTAAAAACATTTAAAAAACATGCTATAAAATTTCTAATATTTTGCTGGAGAGTAAGATTTACCACCTTCAATATCATTTTCATTATTAATAAACCTCTTTTTGACACCTCTAAGCATTTTTGTGCCCATTTTGAAAGCTTTAGAAAATTTTCTTTTTAAATGACGTTAGCGGTTGTTATCTATTTTACACGAACCATAATTACCATTATATCCGAATTTGAGATTTATAATCTCAAAAACGTTTGAAAAACCAAACATTCCATCATTATAATAAATAACAGCTGAAGCTACATTAATCTTTAAAAATTTTTTAGCAAACAAATACATCTTTAGGACACCTTATATTTGATTAAATGTTTGTTTGAATTTTGGGTAGTACCATGTAGATATCGTTTTAACAAATATTCAGAACATAAATAAATAAAATTCGGTTTTATTGCATTATGAATAGCTAAAGTATTTAGGTTGCAAAAGAAAATAGGTACTTAACATTGAATATAGTTTTATCTAAAAAGACATGAAAACACCGTTGCAAGGGGCGTTGCTATAGAACCTAAAAAGACTGTATTTTAAAAGAATAGAATCACTCGTAATATTGAGTTTGAATGTATATAAAGATATGTACTTTCTGAGTCTAGAACAAATTTCAAACTAGATAACATAATTTTTTTTTTTTTTGGTTTTTAGTGTTTTTTAACCATAGAGCCACCTTTAGAAATTTTCTTAATATTGTTGTGTTGAAACTTTGACAACGATACTAAATAAGTTGATATCTTGTTAAAACTGCTAAGAAACTTGATAGAAGTAAAAAATTTTATTAGGAGTTGAAATAAGAAGTCAAATTATTGGAATCATAAGAACTGAAATTATTTTTAAGAGAACTGATTTTAAAATGACATAGGAATTATTTTATAAATAATGTCAGTATTAGAAATTAAATCAACGCAAAAACTGAATAAAAATTGAAATAAAAATTATATTTCGAACTTAAACAACATTGCAACACTTCAAACTTAAACAACATTGCAATTGCAATGTTTCGAACTTAAACAACTTTGCAACATTTCAAATTTAAACAATATTGCAACACTTCAAATTTAAACAATATTGCAACACTTCGAACTTAAATAATATTGCAACACCTCGAATTTAAACAATATTGGAACAAATGCGATATTTAATTTTAAATTCAAGAAAGATTTTTGTAAAAGAAAAGAGATCTGAGGATGGCGTATGTTGATCTAATAAAAGCTTTTGATAGAGTGCCAAGGGAGGTACCGTGATGAGATTTGTTTTATTAAGGTGTTTAAGATGGTGACAATTATAATGACTATGTTTAAAAATGTCACTGCAGTAGTCAAGACAAAAGATTTAGAGAGCGATAGTTTTGAGGTAAAATTTGGTGAGTTTCAGGTTCAGCGATCAGTCCTTTTCTTTTTATTATTGTTTTAGAAGATCTTAAAAGTGTTCCATGATATTCTTTATAGATAATTTGTGGATAGTTGTAGATAAAGAAGAAGAATTAATTACAAAAGTTCAATATGGGAGAAATGGTATAGAAGCAAAAGGGTTTTAATATTTTAATCCGAATCTTTTAATGGAATAAATTTAATTGCAATTTTAATAGTGGCTTGATTTTCCGAAACGTAACTTTTGAAGTTTGGAAGAGATTTTCTTCTGTTAACTCTCAATGACTTATCATTGTTAACTCAACTAAAATTGTTAAATAATGATAATAAAGCAAAGCCATTACTTATCTTCTGTGCTTGGATTCTAATAGCCATTTGATATACTTGATCTAAAGAGAACAGACTTCATTTTTTTAAGGTAGATCTTTGTGAACCTCATTGGGACCATTAATCTGTAGCGCTTTCTTTTTTTGACATTTGAGCATTTGAGTTGCACATTTTTTTAGGTTAACTGTTTCTCCAGATTATAATACTATGCATTAAATGGCGTCTTATTAAAGCTCTCTCCTTCTCTCTCTCTTTATATATATATATATATATATATATATATATATATATATATATATATATATATATATATATATATATATATATATATATATATATATATATATATATATATATATATATATATATATATATATATATATATATATATATATATATATATATATTGTTACTACTTACTTTACTACCCAGGAAAAAAGGATTTTCTACAAACTTTTGAAACATATGGTCTATAGAAATTCTATAGAATTTTTATAGAATGTCTATTAATTTCTATAAAAAAAAAAGGCTATTGGAATTTCTATTGAAATTAATAGAGATGCTATAGAAAATCTATATAATTCTATAGAATTTCTATAGGCCATATGTTTTAAAGCTTTATAGAAATTCTATAAAACTTTTTTTCCTGGGCCATGAAAAAAAGTTCTATATAATTTTCTATAAACTTTTGAAACATATGGCCTATAGGAATTCTATAGAATTTTTATAGAATGTCTATTATTTCTATAGAAATTTTTATAAAAGTTAACAGAAATTCTATCGAAATTCAATAGAATTTATATAGGCCATATGTTTCAAAAGTTTATAGAAAATTCTATAGAACTTATTTCCTGGGTATATATAGGGGAAAAGTGCCTATGATGGCATACCTAACTTTAAAGCTTCATTATTTAGTATCCTGTAGACCAGGAACAAAAATTTTGGAATGGATACATTCTTTGTTACATGTAGAACAATAATAATTCTAGGAGTTTTCATCAGTTTTATTTTTGTAATAATAATAATATAAACATTACATTATTATATATCATTAAAAAGTGCATAAACCTCATATTACAAAAGTAAAAATTTCATAATATAATATAATATATATTTCGTCATAAAGAAAATATTTACAAAATTAGACTTTAAAAACTGTATATACACGGCTGGGGCAAGAAGAAGACAAATTCAGTCTTATCGCCAAGCCCCTTCAAACAAGAATATAAGTAACAAACAAAACAAAAAACCAAAAAACCAAAAAAAATCCGTTATCACAATATAATATATGCGTAAGGTACATATATAAATACAAATATCTAAATATTTTTCATTAAAATTTAATATTTTTTTTTAGTTTTTTTTTTTATTATTAGGATTTCAAATTTTAATAGTAAATAAAAATGAGATAAAACATGATAATTTAAGAAGGTAAAGATTCAAATTAAAATCAAAAATTAATATGTTAAAAATAAATTAAATATCAAGTAAAAAACAAGTGATTACTCCTATTTAAAAGTTTCAGAAAAAGTCAATTTCATTGACAATTATCAAAAGTTTACTTTTTATTTTTTTTTTAAATTGATGAAGGGAAGAAATTTTTTAAACTCATTATCTAATAGGGTGTTCATAATTTAGGTCCTCTGATTGCTATCGAGAACCTAGTCGCAGAATAATATTTTTTTGGTTGAATATAATTGTTGTTTGAAAATCTTGTTGGGTATAAATGATTCATTTTTTCGAAAAATGAATTAAATAAAATGGGTGCCATTTTATTATCTACTTTGAACATAAATATAAAATTATGATATAGGTTAAGTTGAAATACGTTAAGTATTTTGAATTTATTAAAAAGTAATTTAGTGTGCGAAAAGCGATTCACATTTCCAATATAATTAATAGTTATCTTTAATTTAAAAAAAAAAAGCACAAGTATGGCATCATAGGCAACTACTGCTCCTATGATGGCATAGAGGAGTATAGGACTGGTTAGCATCAAGGGTATCTTGATGATTTTATTTGACCTTAGAGTCTTCCCTCAGAAATGCCAGAAATTACGCGTAATCACCCTAATTAACCTTTTCATGCTACATAGCAGCAGTGTAGAATTCTGCGCATGCGCATAGTAGATGTATAAATAGTACAAAATATTACTATATATGTATATATACCTATATAGTAATATTTTGTATGTAAATACTTAGTATTTACATACACTTACGAATATATATATGTATATATGTATTTAGATATGTGTGTGTATTTTATAGTATATGCATATATACAATTTCAAAAGTTTTTAAATATTATGTTTATTAAAAGAAAGAAAGAAAATATCTGATTATCACAAAATTCTTATTCATTAACTTAAAAAGTTTTTTCGTTCATTTAAAAACCATTTTTTCAGTTTTTTTTTTAAGTTTTAATGTTAAAATGTTTTTTTTTTTCATTATTTTTTTTTACTTGCATAACTTAACTATAAACGCTATTTATGCAGTAAATTCAACAAATTTGTTTATTTAATACAAGAATGTTTAAACTTTCTTGTTTGTACTCATATGACTTGTTTTTTAAGAGGAAGGCGGATCTACATAGTTTTAAAGTTCTTAAAATTAAAAAATTAATAACGGATTTTAAAATTTATAAACCCAAATTACAGGGTGTTTTTAACTTATTTGTGCAAAGTATTTAACTTATTTGTGCAAAGTATATAACTTATTTGTGAAAACTACGGGCGTTTTAACTACCTTTACTTTGGGGTTAGGCTTTTAAATATTTTCCTTTTAAAAAAAGGCTTTATGTCGAACAAAATTACAAAAAAATGTTTCATTATGAATACGGATAACTAACTCATTAAATGCAAGTGCAATGGTCGTGTTCTTTAATAAAATAACAGAGTTTTATTCTGTAACCATAATTTTTTTATTTTATTATTTTCATTCAAACTAATGTTCTAACTAACGTTCTTTTTATTTGTTGACCAGTTGAGCTTTTTTTAAAGTTTTTTATTTGAATATCAATTTTTTGTTTTGAGTGCACAAAAAAGATAGTGGAAAATAAGAGAAGACTTAAAATATAAAAGTACTATATCCTTAGTAAAGTACAATTTTATAACTTTTGAGGTAGAAAATTATATTAAAAATAATGATTTATCATACAATTTTTTATCTTAAAGGTATAATTTTCTACTTTAAAAGGTACAAATTATACCTAACCAAGGTTATATCTTTCCCTAAGGTAAAAATCTCTAATTTTTTCTTTTGTGTTTACTAAGATAAGGCACCATAAAAATCGGTGTGCGGTAGTATGAGCTTGTCGCTAAGAAAAAGAAAAGATGCCTTTAAACTAAACCTTATCTTGATCCTAATTTTAATTAATAAAATTAAAATCAATTATTTACCAATAGTGTATCTAGGAAATGTAGACTGCGCTTTACTGAAAAGAATATTGCAAAATATAATAGGTTAAATCAAGAGGTTACAGATCAAGAGGTTAGTGATTTGTTTTTTCTATTTAAAAAAAATAATTATAAAAATATTCTATATAAAGACTATGCTTATTTTAAGTTTTTTTTACCAGCAAATAATGTTTCTCTGCTGTATTAGCAAGTTTTAATTAGATTCATATTGCGTTAAAATAAAATAAACTGTTTGAAAAAAACATTATTTACTTTTTTTATTTAATTACGTTAAACTCACGACATTGAAACTTTTTTATCTGCTATTTTGGGTATTTTTTAATATTTTTCTGGACTTCTTAATCGGATGTTACTTTATTAGTTTGATTAAATATTGTTTTGTTTTCTTCAATTGTTTCAAATATTATCACTAAAATCATTTATTTATTTATTTTACTGAAACATTAATAATACTGGTTACTTTTAAAATAAATGATCACTTTAGTATGTGGCGCGTTTGTTATTGTTTACAGTAGATATTGACGTTTTTTAATTCTCAGAGCTGGTTTTTATGTGTAAAAAAAAAATATAACAAAACTTATATTAAACTAACTATCAATCCCAATATTAAGGTGAATAACAGTTCAAAAACTATGTTTATTTAAACTGCTTAAGCTAAGCAGGTGTTTTTATAAATCTTATATAACCTTTGGTGGTTGCAATTCTATACCGTCTTTAGAACGTTGCCAGAATGTCGCCGTTGGAACATTTTTTGAATTTAATTTTAGTTATTTTTATCGCTATTGGGTGTTCTGCAGACAAGCCAAGCGACCCATTATGGCCAAACACATTTATGCAAACGTTTAAAGAAACTTTTTATTATCCTGTCATTGGTACACACAATACGAAAGGTGTTTACTATTACGACTACGCTAATTTACGATATCGCATTGATCGTGAAAATGGACGTTATGATAGATACTGCGGATTTAATGGAAACAAAGCATTTAAAGACACTCCATGCACTCAACTCGTACTTGAAGGACAGAGATGGCTGATATATCCAGATTTGAAAGAATGTTGTCAGTAAGTTAGTTTAAATATCATTCACGTAAATATTTGCAAAGGTATTTAAAATTGAAAGTTTATTTTTCAGAATATCGATTTAAGTCTTCTTAAGATTTACAAGTCTTTTATAGATTATACATATAAAAATTTGCAAACTTAAAATGAATACTTTAAAAATCTACACACTTCGTGTTGACCGATTAAAATAACCTATTAAATTGCATTTAATGGGTTATTTTATTCCAAATTTGGTGTGCTTAGGGTATTTGCATTTATTAATTCTAATAGATTATTAAATTTGTATTTATTCCTAACAAATAAAAATATTTAAAACTAATTTTATTTTTAGATTGATTATTGACATTGTTTCTCCTATCGTGTGATCTTTAATTAGCAAAGGTCATACATAACTGAATAAAAAAAAACAATTTTTAGGATTTCTTTAACTTAAAAAAAAAAGTTTATATTGTAACGCGTGTAAACAGTATGTTTTATATTATTTATTATAAATTGATATGTATTGTATGGCCTATAACTCACTTTTTTTGCTTAATTCGTTTTTTACAGTATAAATAAAATTTTAATTACGTCATTGTTTTTACCATTGGTTAAAGCCAGTTTTAAGTTACAAAAAAACTTAACTGTATAGATAGGAATGTGTGAAATATAAGAGTTTTGCGATTCATTAAGAAACATTTAATTCCATTTCTTAACTACAAGTAAAAGGTTTTCTTTTGAATATATTTTTAATTATGAGATATTTCAATTATCTTTAATCATACGCACTTAAAATTGTAAAATATTTCTTTAGGTTTAATGTTCATCTTTATTATTGATGCTTTATATAGAATCATTTAGATTTCCTTTTCAGAACTTTGCATAAACATTAGGTTGGATCAAAAAACAATTAAAAAAATGCTTTGTAATTGCCCTAAATCAATATAATAAAATAACACTAGTTTAAAAAAATAATCGAATTGAATTTATATTAAAAAAATTTTAAAATAAGAATCTTCTAAAAAAGTAAAAAAACATATTATATATATATATATATATATATATATATATATATATATATATATATATATATATATATATATATATATATATATATATATATATATTTATATATATATATATATATATATATATATATCTGTATATATATATATATATATATATATATATATATATATATATATATATATATATATATATATATATA
The DNA here is from genome assembly GCF_022113875.1 of Hydra vulgaris. NCBI lineage: Eukaryota > Metazoa > Cnidaria > Hydrozoa > Anthoathecata > Hydridae > Hydra > Hydra vulgaris. The sequence goes on along the minus strand of NC_061167.1, from coordinate 16,444,929 downwards.
TATATATATTTATATATATATATATATATATATATATATATATATATATATATATATATATATATATATTTATATATATATATTTATATATATATATATATATATATATATATATATATATATATATATATATATATATATATATATATATATATATATATATATATATATATATATATATATATATATATATATATATGTATATATATACATATATATCATTAGGAAACTTGTACAAAAGCATTTTTTTAATTTTTTTTTTGTTAAAAATACCAGTTTTTATGCAATAAAATCTTAATTAATAATTATATGAAATTTATATGAAACAATTAACATTTTTGAGTATCAGATTGATCTACATCTGAAAAACATTATTCTTTATAGTATTAGGGATCCTGTAATTTTTGAGGATCTTGGAGCCCCTCTGAAAATTGTAATTATTTAAAAATATTTTAATTCAGTGTTATTTTATTATAATATTTTGAAAATTGAAATGTGGAATTTATATATAAAGTCCATGTTTATTTTAGTGAAATATAAAATAATAAATGTTTTTTTTTTCCAAAAATAAAAAAAAAAACTGTTCGCAAGTCTTGTGAATAATATTAAACTTCATTCTTTGCTAGTTACCAGCTCTCATTTTAAAACATCCTTAATAAAAACTTTTTTTATTCCAAATTTTTTTTTATAAATTTTAAATTTTGGCAAAAAATACTAAACGTGTATGTTATGCTAATACAATACCTTTTTTAACTTTGATTGCCAAATCAATTATAATTGTGATTAGACATGATATCGTATTAATTAATCAGGATTAATTCGTAGGATCTTCTTTATTTAGTAAAATATTTGCTACATTTACTGTTTGAATGAGTTTATAAACCTTATCTTATAAACCTTATCTGTTTAAGTAGGTATTAATCTAATTTCTCATTTTGAAAGAAATTAAATTATAAGTTTTTAAACATTTTTATTTTCCAAATTTGATTTTAGAACTAAAGTTTCACAGTTTTATAAATTTTTTAGTTTTTTTATTTTATAATTTTTTGCTGTTTTCTATTAATTTTGTTGTTATTGTTATATATAAGGTGCTGCGATGCTCAACACGGATGCGGAGTATTAAAACCAACATGGTTACAAAATGCAACATATCTTGGCATTGTAGACGGAAACTTTAAATGGAACCAAAAAGGATTGCAAGATAACTTTTACCTTGAAACAGCTGGTCGTGTGATGCTCCAAATCAATCAGGTACCAAATGACATTCAAGATTTTGATCCAAGTTCGTTCACGACAACTATTGAAAACGCAGATGAAGTATTTAAGCTTCCAGCTTATTGTGAGCCAGTAAAATGCTCGTTGTTTTCAACATGTAGAGCTGTTGGTAAATAATAAACAAGAAGAAAGCTTCTATTTATTTTATAAATTACTCTGTATTTATTCGATACAAAATAATTTCCTTACATTTCTAAATTTTAAAATTTATTCTTTAATAAAACTTGGCTTGTTGTCATAGGCGTGTTTAGACCTTATTTGCAGGTCGTGATTAACAGTGGCATAATCAGGGGTAGTAGGTTCTTGCACCCCCAACACCCCCTAAAAAAATATGTACTATATTTCCGCGGTTTAATATTTCAAAATACAAATGTAAAAATACTTGGGTAACTAAATAATTAAAAAGGCTTTCTATAAAGCCTTTTTAATTATTTAGTTACCCAAGTATTTTTACATTTGTATTTTGAAATATTAAACCGCGGAAATATCTAAGAAAGTCTTTCCCATCCATTTTTATAATTAAAGTTCTGTTCGGTGATTTTTTCGCGCTTTTGAAAATCTCCGTATCAAATAACGCAGGAAGGGTCACTAACAGCACTACTGCTAACACTAGTAAGTAGCATATTATTATGTAGAGATCGCTATAGTAATTTTTAATATAAATTAGATTAAATGCTGTTCATGCCTGAGCATGACAGGCAAGACCCGTAGACACGACCTGCAGACCTGCAGACCCGTCTATGTTTATTGTGCATTAAAACTTTCAAATTTAAAAAAAGTTTTTACTACCATAGAAACTAGAAGTTAAATGCACTGTATGCATTTAAAATTTAAATAATTTTAAAATTTAAATATTTTCTTATATAAATGCTTATCAATCTTAATATAAATCAGGAACAATGTTCCACATTTGAGCAAAAATTTGCTCATAAATATTTAAATTATAAATTACTACTAAGAAAAAAGTTGTCGTAAAAAGTAACAGCATTGTGATAGTAAAAGTATTTTATTAGTGCGAATAAAAGTTCAAAAATATCGCTAATATACTACAATTATACACTATAATAATAACTGATGATTTTAGATTTGTTACCGATTGAATAAGAACAATCAAGTTGAAAAAGTCTTTTATTTATCAAACATTTTATCAAAATTTTTCAAGACTATTAGAACTTATTCGTGAACATTATGATTATCTAAAAAATTCCGAAAAAATTTGTTATAACGTGATTTTTAATATTGATCCAGCATTACATGTAGCTGGAGTCTATAACGTTATATGGAGTTTATAACGTTACTAAAAATTTCGTATTTTAAAATGGTTATTTGGTCCAGGTTTTTAAACAAATTGGTTTAAACGAGATATAGTGAATATAGTAACGGACAACCTTTTACTAAATTATAATGATAATATAGTAAACGGTTGTTAACAGATACATTTGAAACTGGCATTCATTAATTGATCCTAACATTCATGTTGAATTCAACATAATGTCTGAAATTTAAAAGATTTTTATACTGTTTTATAACTGAATAATGAAAGATTTTTAACACGTGATCAAAATAGTAAAAGCAATATTATGAAATATTAGTTCATTTTGAGCATTGGTTCAGTAATTTTATAAAAGATTCAAACACAAGTTTTAAAAACGTTTGAAAAATCCTTTCATCACTAGCTGTAAAAATTATCACCTGCAGTAAAAATTTGTTTAGTTTAAATAGTTTAGATTAAATTAATGCAAAATAGATCATATTAAAAAAATAGCGTTTGCAATATAGTAATTATTCAGGTTTGCGAAAAAACCTTTCCAGTTATTTTTATGAAGTTGAATGTAAAAATTTTTTAGTTAAATTTTTTAAAGTAGGCTGTAAAAAACATTTCCAGGTCTTTAATGTTTGTTTTGATCTCTTATAATGTTTTTTTAGATTGAATTATAAATTCCATTTTTAATTTCTTTTAATCTCAATTTTTGAAAATAGTACTCTGTTAATCTCCATTAATAAAAATGATACTCTTTTAATCTCAACTTATCAAATCTGGTTGCCTCCTTCAGTTTATTCCAATAACATATATATATATATATATATATATATATATATATATATATATATATATATATATATATATATATATATATATATATATATATATATATATATATATATATATATATATATATATATATATATATATATATATATATATATATATATGTTTGTAGTAATTACAATTTATTTAAATATTATATTGTAATATATATTACTCTTCTGTTCCAAAAGCCTGTTTCGATTTGAATTCAATGTAAAGAATTATTGAAAATAAATAATGTTTTTAATGAAAAACATTTTTTATATAAAATTTAGATGTTTTTCTATAATATTATAAACAACTAATGGCAAATGGTATTATCTTTTACCAATATTTTATTTATACGCCAATATTTTCTAAAAAGGCTGGTTTTTTTAATGAAATATTTTGTTCTAAAATCCTGTTCCGGTTTGTTAAAAATGAATTATAAACTTAAAAGTTTAATAACATTGTAACAATTTTAGTGGAAAAGAATTATATATAGTAATGGCTTTTGAAAAATTCTCATTATGTTTTAAATTATTTAACAGTGGTCAAAACCATTTAGTTCAAATGCATAATAGATGACTTTATTATATTATTAGATACATGTAACAAAAAAATTCTGCAGTTTGTTGTTTTTAAATCTGCAGATTTAAAAACAACAAACTGCAGAATTTATTTTTTACATGTATCAAATAAAGTTAGAAGTTTAATTGCTAGCTCTCTTATTGCATATACTGCAACAAAAATAAACTTAGAAACAGACAGTGTTATGGTTTAAAAAGATTTCAAATGTGTTTTGATTATATTAAAATGAATAAAAGAGATACGCATGAACTTACAAACGAGCAACGTAGAGTGATTTACAATAAATTATTATCTCAAAGCATTAACGAAAAACAAAAGAAAGGCTAAAAAACTCTGTTGTAAAGTTTAATGTGTGCACGAATGCAATCAGTAACCTTTGGCATTGTGGACAAGAAATCTAACCATTTTCTCTTTTTGTCGAATTAAGTGCTGCAAGCCCTTTAAACTTTTGTACCAATAAATTATTTGGATTTTTGATTTACTACACAATCATATATATGCAAAGCAATATACAAAAATAAGATAGATATCCTAGATTTAGGTTATTGTGGTATATAACTACGCAAATGTGCATATACACATAAATGCGTATACACCAAAAAAACAAGAGCCAAAAACAAAAAATAACCAAAAAACAAAAGCACCAAAAAACACACAAGAGTCGAAGCTCTAAAAAAACCTTAACTAATAAATAAAGTTTAACGTGAATACTGTTTTTGCATAGTGAGATAATGCCAAATTGGTGAATGAAATGAGTCTCTTCTTAATACATTTGTTTAAGTAGATTTTTTTGATTTACAGCCAGCATAAGGCACAAAATAGGGCTGAGAAATGCCATTTTCAGAAAAAGCAATCCATAGAAGTAATTTTTTTTTGAAACTTTTGTTTTAATAGGTACATAAATGTTCATAGAGTATATTTCAGATCGTTAGTATAAAAAATATCATTTCCATTGATATTGGAGTGATTTAACGTGAAATAAGACTCGTCATTAATGATCGATTTAAGATTTTTGAATTTCTGATACAAACGTCGTTCTACGTAGTGCGTCGTTCCCACGTAGTTCTAGCAAATGCTTTTTGCTGGTCAGAACGGCTTGGATTTGTCGTTTTTTTTCTTGAAATAATTTTTGTTTCCTTTTTTAATACTTTACTTATGTGTTGTTGAGTACATGTTGAATTTTTTTGCTGCCTGTCGTTGAGAAACTTTATGGTCAAATACAAACTTGAGCCTCCTAATGTTTGTCTTGGTCATTTATTTAACCTTTCATCCACTTCCGTGAACTCTTAGGTAACCAGATTCACTTTTGGCACGTTTAATAATCTTGTAAATAGTACTTTTAGGTATATTCTCAGTTTTGAAGTGGTCATAATAAACGTTTTACCAACATTTCGATCATTTAAATAAAATTCATACACACATTTTCAAATCTCTTCTTATCTTAAATTTATTTTTTTATTAATGTTTCTATAAAAAATAAAAACACATAAAATGCTTAAAAACTAGAATAAAAATTTTAAAATATTTTTACTTTTTGTTCTACCTCATAAAAAATACCTTTTACTTTACTTCATAGAAAATATGTCTTTAAATCCAGTCTAGTTTTTCTTTTGTCACCTGTTACCAAAGTTTCGGTATTAAAAAAAAAAAGCATAATTTACTGGTAAATATCAGTAAAATTAGTTAAAAATAATGAAACAATCATAGAAACTCAATTATCATAGAAATAATTTCTTCTCAATCATCAAATATCATAGAAACTGAATTATTATAGAAATAATAATAATTCAGATCTAATATATTTACTAATAATTGTTATATTGATAAAAAAATAGCTTTGAGGAAAAAGTGAATTAAGTAAATCGTCTTTCATTCTAGGTCAAATTTTTGTCATAAATAGTTTAGCAGCAGAAAAGCTTTGCTCAGGCTGAAGACTTTTTCGAGAGATCTCCATTCTTAAGTGTATTTAACAAAACAAGTCTCTAATGTATTGAATAAAGGTTCAAGATTAGCAGCTTTGTTTAGTAGCTTCACAGACCAAGATTTCTTCTAAAATGGCTTTGAGTTTGTTGTTTGAACTGTGGTGCTATTTTTTGCCCGAATGCTGAATTCTATCCTCGAGTTATTTTTAAGTGAAAGGGGATTTGCGTTGAGACTTTATTATCCACACACTTCTTGAATGAATTCTAAGTCATCTGGATTCGTTTGAAAAACCCAGACAGCAAATATTTGGCAGTCTTTTGAAGAAAGATAGACAAAGCCACTCAAAAACTCTGTGTTCATTAATGCTGGGTAAACATTCTGGAATAGAAATGTATCTGTAAAGGTTTACATTGCTCTGTCTTTCTTAAAAACGACTCAAAACTGCATTCTTTATTGCAATCCAAAGAGTTTAATCTCGTTGGTTCAGTCTTTTTACAAGAAACTTAAAAATTCCCTCGGCTGTAAGAAGAGTTGAATCCTGTCGGCAAAGAGCTTTTGCTTCCAATTTGACTGGTGCAATAGCAGCAACAATGTTGTATAAAAATTTTACTCTATCATCACTAAAAAAACCAAATGTGGAGAAACTTTTTTCAATACTTGTCTTATTGATCCTTTATCTTGGAAAAACTGTTAAGCCATTGACACTTGACTGTTTTTTCTTGTTCTACAGTCAAGAATAAGCGAAACCTTATTTCCGTGCTATTTCTTGATATCTTTTTGGAGGACGTCATTTTTAACTGGAGATTTTTGAAATAACAATTTTTCTGACTTTGAGATGACAGATTGCAAGTGTACTTTCACTTTTGGAATAGAAATGTTGTTATTACTGAAATCATCAAGAAATGACTTTGGTGTCAGATTCGGATTTGTCACTGCTGACTTCATCTCATTTGCTTGTTACTTGCAATGTGCTATGATCGGTTTTTCGGAAAGCCTTCTCGTACAATACTTCTTGAACTGTCAAATACACTTCATGGGTGTAACACATTTGATGCTCAGTTAGAAACAGTTTTCCAAACTTAACCATCATGGAAGTTTCAACCATGAATGAGCAGACAATACATTTTGCCACTTTTTCTGTGATAACTGAAAAAGTGGCAAAATGCATTTGCATTTTGCATTTTGTCACTTTTTCTGTGATAACTGCTCCAGCTTTTTCAGCCGGAAGAGATCCAAAATTTTGAGTTTTTGATGATTATTATTATTCACGTACCCTCAATTTTTTAAAGAATTGTACTCATCTAAGGTAATTGAAAAGCGTTTTTAAATGTTCGCTAATAATTTGAAAGTGTTATTTCATTCACGGTCATTTCTCACATCATCTGAAAACTTTTAAATCAAATGAATTGCTTGCTTGGAATTATCCGGAAAATCATGACCTTTTTCACACATACCAGATTGAATGAGAAAGCTGTTTCAATGGCATGGAAACTAAATCCATCAATGCTTTAAGTATTGAATTCACTTCTTAAATTAGTTGCTTTAAAAAAAAAATTTAATCTTTGGCTTTTTTGATTCTGCTATAGCTTTTTGTTGTCAATTTTTCATAGGTTACTATTATAGCTATACTACTATAACTTATTATAGGTTACTACCTATGTTATGATATTAAAAATTGTTATTTATAGAAACTTACCGACATAATTTTTTTTTTTTTTATTTGCATTCACTCCCAACAAGGCTGCAAGCAACCACTATTAAGTTGGGAGTTACTAGGAAAAAAAAGAACAGATTTATAGAGCAAGGAAACGGTTGACAGAAGACTTGAAAAGTTGAAGGTTGTATGAGTCAGGAAAACATGAAGATGGGAGAGAGTTCCAAAGGATTGAAGTGCGTCAAAAAAAACTAGATGAATAAAAGTTTTTAGAGCGTGCAGGGACAGATACAGTAAACGAATGAGACTTAGCTGAATGACGAGTAAAACGAGAATGAATTTTAGTTGATGGAACTAGAGATGATAACTCCTTTGAGAAGTGACCATAATAGCATTTGTAGATATGAGAAAGAGATGCAACTTTACGATGATGAGAAAGAGGCTCAAGCTTAGCAGATAGTCCAGGTCCAACAACATTTACAATGCGTTTTTGGACCTTGTCAAGAAGAGAAAGTGACTCGTTAGAAGAACCAGCCCAAATATGACAACAGTATTCCATACAGGGACGAATAAGAGATTTGTAGAGGTAGAGAATGAATTCAGAAGTAAGGAAATGGCGAGCACGATAAAGAGAAGCAACTTAAGCAGAAGCTAATTTAGCAATCGATTGTATATATGGTTTCCATGAAAGGTCAATAGTAAGCGATTATCCAAGAAGACGTAAAGAGGAGGAGGACTCAGTAAAAAGATTGCCATTCATTAATATAGGAATGTTGACCATATTACAGTAGTTGTTTGCAGTAAACAACTGGGTTTTGTTAGAGTTGAAATTCACAAGCCACTGTGAACCCCAATCTATTACTGAAGTGAGATCGGATTCAAGATCAGCTGCTTGTTCTAGGCGATCGAAAAGAGAAGAATTTTTGTCAAGACAGGAGTATAAAGTTGAGTCATCAGCAAAAAGAGCTACTTTAGATGAAAGGTTGTCAGGAAGATCGTTTATGTAGATAAGAAACAAAACAGGGCCCAGGATGGAACCTTGGGGAACCCCAGAAGTTACTGGAAATAAAGAAGAGTGATGGCCTTCAAGGATGACTTTAATAAACCGGTTAGAAAGAAATGATTTGATAATCTCAAAAACTTTCCCAGAAACACCATTTAAAGCAAGCTTATGGAAAAGACCAGCATGCCAAACTTTGTCGAAAGCTTTAGATATGTCAAGAGCAATAGCCCTAGCCTCACCGCCTCCATCTAATGCACGATAAAATCTTTCAGTTACAGCAGTTAGCAAGTCGGCCGTAGAGCGAGAGAATCGAAAACCGTATTGATTGTCTGACAGTAGTTTATTTGACTCAAGGTGAGATGTGAGGAATTTGTTGATCAAAGACTCAAAGACCTTGCTAATAACAGAAAGAAGACTGATCGGACGATAATTGGAGGAGTCAGAATTTTCTCTAGAGTTTTTGAATATTGAAACCGCAGATCCCATTTTCCAACAAGCAGAAAAACAAGAGTCAATCACTTGTTAAATTGTTTAGAAACTGCAAGACTGTGACAGGAATGAGAATGTCCATAAGATTCAAGAGTGGAATTAGAAGAAAAGTTCCTTGCAAATATTTCTGCCTTATCCTTGGGAGAGGTAATAAAATCAGTTCCATGAATGAGAGATGGAATGTTAGATCTACCCTTGTTAATAATGCTGTTGAAGATTTTCCAAAAGTCTTTAGAGCCTAACTTCTGTGATAAGATGTAAAATTTAGTGAACTTAGAATAATGGAGTTTAGCATCAGAAAGCACCTTTTTACATCGATTTCTTGCAATAGTAAATAGCCGTTTGTTCTTAAGAGAGTTGTTCTTTTGAAAAAGATGAAAAAAATGATTACGATTGGATATACCAGCCGCACAAGAAGGAGAAGACCATGGAGTAGAATGAGGCTTGACTTGAAACCGACGAGAAGGAATAAAAGCTTCCGTTCCAGCCTGAATCCAGGAGGTTACGTAGGAGGCGCATTTATCAGCTGAGAGAGAAAAAACATCAGCCCAAGGAGCATCACGAAGAGTAAAAATTTTGCATGTGAACATTTTTCTTTAAGCCTACATAGTCCTTTTTACTAGGCATTATACGGCTATATAGCCGTATAATGCCTAGTAAAAAGGACTATGTAGGCTTAAAGAAAAATGTTCACATGCAAAATTTTTACTCTTATGTAATTTAAAGGAATTGCTTGTTGCTTTCAAAACCATGAATCCAGAAATAAAAATGGATTTTCAAGGTTTCGAGCGGTCGTGACGCAATGGTTACCGGTATCGGTAAAACAGCTTTTTTTACCGGTATCGGTAAAACAGCTTTACCGGTTTACCGGCAAATATATAGTAAAAACTCAACCCTAATTGAAACCTGGAAGTGAAAACAAATATAAAGTCCTTTTTAAGCAAATCATCAATAAGAGATATCGTTGCATCTATTTTTATGATAAGAACATTTGAAGATTATTTGGTTAATGCAAAATAATTAAGTTTTGACCGAATATTTATCAAATTTTCAATTTCATTTTAAATTTCATCTCCTTTATAGCAGCATTGTTAAATAATTTATAGCTTTGTTATCTCCTTTTATAGCATTTCCAAACTGATAAGGTGTATTGAATTTGTCTTCAATATCACATTCACCTACAATGAATTAATCTAATTTATTTAGTATTTGATAAAAAAAAAATGTTGAATTGTAAAAAAAAAATGCTGACTTCCGAAATTATTTAAATAATTAATTCATTTTTAACAGCGGTTACATATATAATTTACTTTGAACATATAGATAAAAATTTTTAATAATAAATCACAAGTTGTCAATAATCTTAAGTTATAAGTTTTAATTTATAAATTATAACGATGGCAACGTTTGCAACAACGAAATACCAAGTTTAGGTATTAACTGCGCAGAAAAGCTTTGAAAATAAGTTTAAAGTTAAAAGAACGTTGATGTTTTTGGTGTGCCATAGTTTCATGTCTGTGAAGTTCTATATTTCATTTGAGTTTTTTTGAGATTTTCTTTTCCTAAAGTCATCAAAAAAGTTAGAGTGAAAAAATGCATAAATTTCTTGTATCAATATTATTATGCTTTATAAAAGTTGTATCGTCAACATCTCATCAAGTATTTTCTTCAAAAAGTAATGACAAGTTATATCTCTTTTCCAATCGATTCTTCTCAAGTGGTTTAAACCCAGTAAAAATTGAAGTGCAAAAAAAACATACTTCATGCATTGACACTTGCAACAAAATGAATGAGGGTCAATGTTCTGCTATTTCAATTGTTCAGCAAAACTCAATTTATGAATGCAAATACTTTGACAATAATACAAATGTTGACATCAATTTAGAGTACTCAACAAACAAGACTGCATTTTTAGTTAGAAAAGGACAAGTAAATAAAGTTTATTATTATTTACGTGATCAAAGTCCTCTTTTTTACGTAGAATAGCCTATTAAAATACTTAACTTTGTTTAGATTTCTCATTTAGGTTTTTTTTACGCATTAAGGAGTCAGTTGATCACACTATTATTAGCTTTACTATTATTTGGTAACTTCAAAAAAGAAAAAAAATAAATTATAAAATTATGTAACAATAAATAGACAGTGCTTTCCAAAAAAAACAGGTGCAGTAAAATATTTAGTTCAATTTTTTTTAAACGTCATAAAAAAGTGACGATATTGCTTGAGACTTGATTTATTTTTTTTGTCTTGACAGAAAAACAATTTCTCTACAACTAACAAGTCTACAACAAGCTCAATTTGTGTTACACTGGATGAGTATACTTCTTTAAAAAATTGAAAGTACATGAATGTTAATATTTAAAAAAAACATTTAAAATTACTGGTGTCATCAAACGTCATCCAGGATTTTGAAAATTAAAAAAAGTTACGGAGCGCAAATAGACATTTTGTCAACCCAAGTTTAATTTATCGTAATACATTGAATAAAAACCGTATAAAAATCTTTTTATTCAAATACAGTACAAAAATATTTTCTAATGGCTGTATAAACATTTGCGTTCATTTGGTAATTAGAAAACCCAAGATTAAAAACTCACAAGATTATGGTGTTGTAAGAAGAGTATTAGATTGTATTTCAAAAAGTGGAAGCAACTAATTTTCAGTAATGAAAAGAAACTTTGAAGTAAAAAGTAGAAGTAAAAAAGTTCTTGTAAAAATATTTAAATCAAAAAAGTATATTAATTGTTACAACTAATATTGTATCGAGGTTACAAAGTGGTGGAAGATGTGTTGGTATTAGGGGCTGCTTTGAAGATCTTGTATTTAACTTTACTTTAAAAGATGATGATAGACAACATCTGTAGGTAACATCTGTGTGTTACATACAGCTGTTTTTTTTTAAAAACGCTGGAGATTGTTTAAATTCTTTTGCACAAATAATCTTCTAAGATTTTGTATCTTTTATTAAGAAAAGTGTTTTGAGCCTTTAATTTACAAAAGTATAAAGATTGCTGTATCTTATAACTTACTTTTTAATAATACTAATTTATTCCTTTCTTTGCACTTCTGATATGTTAACTGGTAACAGAAAAATTCAAACGTAATATATATGGAAGTAGTGAGGCTGTTGTCCACAGAGAAGGCTTTTTAATCAAGTCTGGAATGCTAGTCTTTTTGATAAACTCACTTCAAAAGGTGCATCTGACAATTTAAAAAACTATTGAATCAATCCTTAATAACCTTAGTTTTGAAGTCGTACCTGATGGAAAATACTTCATTCATTTTCAGTATTTTCTAGGGTTTCATGGTCTTATTAATATAAATAATCTTTCTGATATTCTTACCTAGCAATTGCAAAGATTAAACTAATGCTTTATATGCAAAAATATGACCATATACTATATACTCCAGACTTGATAAAAAGTGATAGTTTTTTGATTTCTTAAAACAGAAAGCCAATCTTAAATATGCTCTTTTTTCTGTGATAGTTGGGGGCTGACAGTGGCTGCTGAATTTCACCTCAAAGAAGTTTCATTTATTTCCCAGAAAAAAAGTTTTTTTCTTATCCAATACAATTAAAAATCTTTTAAGCCTTTCGTCAAGCGTTTATTTTGTGTTTATTTTTCTTTATTTTTTTGTCAGCTTATCTTAAATAGTTGTTGTTTGTAACCTTGTTAGGATGTTTATTGGTGAGTTGATTGAAAAACAAACTTACCAATAAAAAAAAAAAGAATAAAAATGACATTTACTTCCCATTCAAGTTTCAAAAATATATTTTTTATAAAATAAAGTGTGAATATATAAAATAATTTATTTATAAAAATGCGCAATAAAATGTATATACTTTGACTTTTTGGTTAGGGCAGCAGTAAAAAATTATGCTTTTCTACCTTGTTTTCATACCTTGATTTTTAATGCTAGAATCGATTAAAAACGTTGATGTACATTCAAAACAATTGTACTAAATAAGTAATCCTGGTGTGCTTTGACTAATGTTTTTTATTATTGGGGAATAAAAATTTAAGATAAGATTTTTTTCTAGCAATTAAAAATATTGATGGGTAAAAAATTTATAATACTCAAGTATTTTTTTAGGATATTTGTAGTGACAAGTGCAGAATTCTAAACATAATTAAAATATGCGGAAATTGCGAGTGCAGAGATAGCTGTGGTGTCGGAAAAAACTATCAATGTGATTGCACTAAAGGTAAGTTTTCTTTTTTATGTATCTTACAATGTGTATTTTTGAAATTACTTTTTAAATTAATTTTCTGAAAAAAAAACAAAACAAACAAAAAGTGATAAAGACTTTATGTTGTACCAAGGTTGGAAGGAGACCGATTTTTTTTAAGAACGAAAGAAGAAAACCATAAAAATCAAAAACTTTATTCAACTATGTTTCTCTTGACTTTCAACAAAAGACATCCATTACAACTGTCTAATAATTTTGAAAATTTTCAGGGGGAAAAGCAACAATATTTAATAATGGTGGAGACTATCATTGTTGGTTATATATTTGGTGTTGAAGAGTTCCATTTCTTTCGGAAATTTATTCAGTTTTTAACAAAATTTTCAAAGACTAGCGGCTCATTAGTATAATTCTAGCATTAATAAAAATATCTCTTCTGCAATAAAAGGAAGCAGTGCAAGTGTAACTTGCACTTCTTCCTTTTATATACAGGTTTTTCCACTTGTATTATAAAAAATATAATAAAAAATTCTTTTCCGTTGACCTAAATTGTGCTTTACTCATTTTTATAGACTATTTTATTTATTACTAATTACTATTATAACTTCTATAATTTAATGACTAATCTAAAATTAAATCTGAAATTAATATTTTATTATGTTATTGTAAAATTAAAATATAATAAATGCTAGAAGTTGCACAAGACTATAAATATTTAGCATTACACGAAATAGAAGATATTTCCATTAAATTGCCAACTTTTTAAGCAAAAAAAAAAAAAGTTTGCAAGTTAAATAAAAAAGAAGAAGCAGAAGCATATTTATTTAAAAATCCATTATAAACTTTTTTTTTTTTTCCATTATAAACTTTTTTTTTTTTTAATATTTTTTTAAAGAGAAAAAATTTTATGAAACACAAAACACCGATATTACTATTAATAAGTAAATATCTATCATCTAAAAAAATTCCACAATGAAAACAACTCGGTTTTTTTAAATTGAAGCATTAATTTAAAAAGCTAAAATTGTTTATAAACTCTGAATTCAGATTTTTTTATTACACATTAAACAACATTTAACGCTTTGTGTAGCCTATAGACTACATAAACTTTATAAAGTATATATACTTTATAAAGTTTGTGTTATATGTTGTAGCTGTTGCTGTTTTTCAAAACTGTCAAAAAATTTATGATTCTGGTCAACAAACCACTGGCAAGTATATGATTGATCCTGATGGAAATGGAAGTTTTTCTGTAATTTGTAACGTTCAGCTAAAAGAATATATCAATCAAAGAGGTACTTTGTTTTTTTCATTAATCAATCTTTTTTAATTTTCAACATACAATATTATTTTTAATAAACAGTCTTGTTAATAAAGATATATATTATACATATTAGACTAATAGTTAACAAAATATTCACTTACACACAAACCAATTATGGCTAACATAAAATGTTGCTTTACAAAAATCAGATTTAGATAGTGAGATAAACAAGTGAGATAAATGAGTTTAAAATTATTTTTTTGTTTATTCTCGATATCTGATGGATATGTTTCGTGTTAAAAGTAGTGAACAATTTTTTTTAAAACTGTTTAAAACGCATGCAATGTCATTTATTTCTGATTTTTTTCCTAGTTTATTAAAACCTTCTTCTACGGTTGCTTAACTCTTTCATTTAGCTGTTAATTGGAATTGTTAGTTAGGAATTTTCAAAAACTTTTGTTTTTGGAAATTCCTATTCTGATGGAATTGCTTTCAGTGACTGTGAATATTTCTTTTAATTCTGGGTGACACAATAGTATTTCTAAAAATTTACGCATGGAAATTCCTATATGTTTTGTCTATTATTTTCATAAAAATAAAACTGAAGATCTCTAATTTACTCTCATTTAATTCTAATATATATAAATATTTTGTAAACAACAAAAAGTATTCACTAGTATTGTTTTTAAAGAATAAATTAAGTTTGAAGCTTAAAACTACTGAACTTTATATCCTCGGAGGATATAAAGTTCAGTAATTTTTCTTTAAATAACATTTGAGATATTCGTAAAGATTTTCAGAAAGCTACGAGATGGGACGATGTATCATAGCGTCACAGCAATAGTTTAAATGCAGTTCATGAATAAAGCATCGAAGTCACGCACGGAAGTTGCAAGTTTGTCAATTTTATGAAAAAAAAATTTGTTATAATTGTTCTTCAAGAAAATCATAACAGTACGCATATTGTTAAAAGTCCCAGGCCTTTAATTGTAAAAATTTAGAAAAATAGAAAATTACGCACAGAAATGGAAAACCATATAATGCACTTGCAAATTTCCTGCGCTTCTTAAAAAATTATTATATGACCATTTCTAAAAAATGCTAGACACTAGCAAGAAATCAATTTATGGAATTTAAATGGGTTTCTAACAACCAATTTGAACAAATATTAAAAATTGAAAGTTTTGTTATTCTAAAATGTAATGTGCATGAAACTAAATTATGAAAAAAACGTTAAACAAGTTTTGCATTTTTTAATATTTTTTAATTTTGAAAAAATGTCCTTTTTATCATTTTTTTTCAAATTAACAAACAAAATACTGCCAAAGTTTTTATTGTAAATTGGGATTTCCATTCAGGCTAAATATCTTTGGCAATCAAAAGTTCTCGTTCTAAGGAAGCATTTGTAACTGACAAACATAAAGCAGTTTCCACCAATTTAATAAAGTATTGTAAAGAACATGATTGTTTTCAAAATAGTAAAAAACTTCAATCCATTGATTGTCACATTTTCACAGACTTTGTGCTCCAAGAAAAAAACTTTTCTTTCGTGCAATATAAACACTTTTGTTAAATGTCTTAAAACTGTATAAATTATCTATGTATCTTAAAACTTTATAACGCATCTATGTATTTATTTTTTATTTTTTTATTTATAGTTGTTTATGTTTTCAATTCTTAATTCTTAGATTGTTGTTATCTTCGAGTACATTAAGAATATATTCCTAAAGAACAATAAAAAAAAAAAAAAATTAAATACTTGAGGACAGAAGCCACCTCCTTGTGGAATACTTCTTTTTATTGATTGTGATATTGGAGTAATTAGATTGTTTTTAACTCGTTGGTATCTGTTTTCCAAGAAACTTTTAATCTTTGTTAGGGTTTTACAGCTGCAGTTCACTTTCATTAATTCATTTAATAGAAGTTGGTCTGAAACTGTGTAAGACCAACGTGTTGCTAAGGCAAGTCAATCAAAAGATCATTGATACCACGTTCTAACCTACATTCTTTGACAATATTGAATTTGTTTAAATTTGCTTTAATAAGAATGAAGTTGATAAAAAAACAACTATGTACCAAGTAATAAAAATGTATATTACATAATAATTTGCGTACTCGGCGTAGTTAAGGAGAGATCCGAAAGACTTCCATTTCTTAAAAAACAAAACTTTACATTTTTGAACTTCATTTTTTTGTGTTTTCCGCCTATTTTCGATTCTTAATATTATATATTTTTAAAACGTAGAATTTAAGCTTTTTTTTATATAATTTAATATTTTTTTACAAATCTTTTTTTAACCAAAGCATCAAACAAAACAAACCTACCACTAAAGTCGATAAAAAGCAACGGGGCAACGTCATAAAAACAGCTTAAACAAATGTTTTAAGTATTTACATCCCAAAAATTTCTCTTTTATTCAAAAGTAAAAACACTTCTTTTTTACAGCATTAAAATAATCAATAAATGACTAATTGCAGCCGTGGCGCAGTGGTTATTGCGTTTGCTTTATAAGCAAGAGTTCCAGGTTCGAAACGAGCATTGGACATATTTTCGCGTCACGGTAAGGAAGGAGGCGTGAATTCCTGGTTAAATACACTTCCGCGGTGCTCTGTGACAAGACCGTTTGGTCTTCTTGGGGCACCTAAATAACAAAAAAAGTATATATATCTTTCCGTAAACAGTAAAAAGGTTAAAATCGAAGTTTTTACATTAGTTTTTAATCATAGCAATTAAATTCTTTTTGTTTTCAAATATTAAATTCACAACATCAAAATTCAAAAAATCAAAATATTGTTTTCAAATAGGAATTTGAAACTTTCATATAGGTGAACCACCTTAAAATGAAAACGTCTTTTAAAACGTCAATTAAAAAATAAAAATGGCGATTTTTTTTTTTTGCAATATAAATTTATTAAAGTCGTAAACCATAATATAAATACAAATCGCAGGGGCAAGAAAAAGATATTATTGATCGTACCACAAAGCCCCTTATCTTAAAACGTCCCTGCATTAAAACCTCGCTGCGACGTAGTCATAGGGAGCTCGCGGAAGACTGGAAATTAGTCTTGCCATCAAGTATCTTTATACTAGAAGTGTACTACTAGTAGTGCAGTAAACAAGTCAGTTCACTTTAAAATTGATATGTATATCATTTAATAATTTTTTTTTTCTAAAAGTTATTGTCATTCTTCTTTTATTTTTTCTTTCAGATTTCATTTTGGTTTTGATTTATATTTTTGTTTTGAATAAAAGTAGTTTTAAAAAATCCTTTATAATTGTTTAATCTAATAACTATGTCATTTAATTTTGTTTTTAGAGAGTTCTTATTATTTAAATTTATAAGTGAATTGTTTTTAAACAGTATTTTAAACTTGGACCTTGATATGATATCATAAATTATACGAGTTTTTTTGTCTCAAATGGTAACTTAAATTTTCATGTCGCTCTTGTATTGTATTTGCTCATGTTTTTTTTTAAAAAGTCGTCAAATGCTTTTAGCACTAGTTCTACTTTTTATTTAGAAATGATTGGGCTGACGACACGGGTTTTGAAGTGCCTTTTTGAAAAGCCCTCTAGAAAAAAAGTGGGAGAGGGCACATGCCCCTGCCTCCTCCACCCCCCCCCCCCTCCTCGGTGTTGTCGGCCCTGCATAAAAATTTTTCTAAATATTTGCTCAAAAAATATTTAGTGCTTTCATTTGTTCCAATAAAGGTTGAGCATGAGTGAATTTTTCTTCATTGTACACTATTCTTAAGGCATGATTTCGACATAGACATGACGGCGTTGAGACAACAACGTATATATAACGACGTAGATATAACAACGCAGATTTAACCACGCAGATATAACGACGTAGATATAATAGATGTGTAGCTTTGATTTGTAAGTAATATGCTATATTGACTTACATAAAAGACTATCCATTAATTACGTCAACAAATTTTTGTAGATTTTTTTCTTATATATTTACCTTCTCCCACCTCTAAAAGTAAAATGTTTTTGAAAAGAAAATTTATTCATATTTTAACTTATAAACATATATCAAATGAACGTAACCATTTAAAATTACGAATGCTTGGTCTAAACAAAAAGTAAATAAAAGTAAAAAGTTTAGAAAACAAAGTTATTAAACTTTTAACTTTAAAACATATTTTCAGTTTAAAACTACAAGGATTACTCCGAAAAAAAAAGATTGAAAGGTTCACAAAAATGCATGCACTAGGGTGAGATAAGTTTCAATTTTTTTTTAGAATTCATTTAGCATGGGTACGCATAAGTTGTCCGTTTATATTAGATTTATTCAGGAAAAATATAAATTTTCTATGAAACTATCTTGAGGTGCCCAAAGACCTTTGAAAACTTAACGGGTCCCTTAAAAAATTAAATTTTTTTTTTCAAAAGTATGTTATGATGGTTTTCAAATAAAGGGAAATTATAAATTTCTAAAATAATAGTTATTTTATAAAAAACAAATTAAAAATTGTTTATCTAAAATATAACTTAAAAATAAGCACATTTTTTATTTTTAGTTTAGGAGATCTCAAATTCAAAATCAAAAGTAATAATTTTTTTTATAATAGTTTTTGGAGTTTTTGTTTTCGCATTATTTGAGACCCAACATGACAGACTTTTGAAGAAGTTTTTTTTATGAAATTAAGGACTCGTTAAATTTTCATAGGTCTTGGGGCATCTCAAGATAATTCCCTAAAGCATTTTTGCGAATCCAGGCGAAATGACTTCTAAAAAAATTTAAGTTTCACTGCATCCTAGTATACACCTTACACGTTTAAATTTTAAACATATTTTATTTATTTTAACAGTAACAGTCAATTATTTTTAATAGATTTTAGTATAGCAAAAAACACATTTAACAAATTGTACAAACTAGGGGTCGGTAACCTTTAGAGACAGAAGAGCCAAAATATGCAAGTTACAAAGTTTCTCAGTTTTTATTTCCATATTATATTAATATTTGTGCGTGAAGCTGAAGAATCGCATCTTTACATAAAAAGAACCACATGAGGCTTGCAAGCCGCAGGTTGCCGATCCATGGTATAAATGTTTAAAAAATATAATGTAGACCAAGCATTTGCATAAATCTTTTTTGTTTGCATAGCAGACTAACCAACAACAACTTTGAAAAAAAAATTACAAGTAAACATCTTGTTTGTTCTTTTTTAGTTCTGTGTAACAACAACAACAACAACAACAACAACAACAACAACAACAACAACAACAACAACAACAACAACAACAACAACAACAACAACAACAACAACAACAACAACAACAACGACAACAAGCTATTTATTTTCTATTTTGAAATCATTTTTACAATAATAAGGTAAATAATAATAACAATAATTATAAAATAATAAGCAATAGTAATAATTTATTACAATAATAATAATAATAATAACAAAAAAAAAAAAAATTAAAAATAATAATAATTACTATAATAGCAAGTAAAATGATATGTTATTTCCTATTATAATAAGTTAATGATTAGTATGGATGGTGTCACTCATACAGAAGTCTGATCAAAGGAGTGACACCATTTTTCAAAATAACATGACTAATAATAAACATATAAACATAAAACATAAAACATAGACACACATTAAGTAAACTTTTTAAAAACCATATATGTAGGTAATAATAAAAGAGAAAAGAAAAACAAACAAAAAATAAGGATAATTATTATAGTAATAAAAAAAAATTACAACAAAATATTTTTTAGAATTTTTTTAAATTGATTTTGATTAAGATTAGGAAAAGATGACAAAGGAGTTTGAAGTTGGAATTTATTAAACTAACTCACAATGCACACAAGTCTCTTGTTCCATTCCTAGATGCACTGATACACAACAGAATTCTCACCATACTTTTGAGTTTTATACGATGGTACAATAAGTTTTCCATTATTTATATTTCGCGTAGAGTGTGTATGAATTAGTCTACTTTCTATTAAAAAAATTGCGATAGAAGAAGGTAAATTTTTATTTAGAGAGTTAAAATCACAAAGAAGATTAACAAACTTTACTAGCAAATAAAAGGTTGGAATTTTAAGTTTTTTAAAAGAATCTGATGTACCTGATTTTAAAGGTTGAAAGTTTGGATTGGCGTTGAGATGACATTTTTGTTAATATGATAGTTGCCAGTTTAACCCGAAACTTGACAGCAATAACTAAGAAAATAATGCATAGTAAATATTTAAAAGAGTAACTTTATCGACATAATGTCGAATTACTGAAAGCATACCATTTGCACGATTAAGTTTCTTGCGCAGCTCATCGATATGGAAGTTCCACGAAAGATTGCAATCAATTAACACACCAAGATATTTAATAACTCTCGAGGGATATAGTCGTTTATTATTTATTTTGATATTTATTTCAACGTTGTTCAGTTTTTTCTGTTTTTGTTACATTTTTTTTTTGGAGATGAAAAAAAAATTAGTTCAGTCTTTTTGGTGTTAAAACACATTAGGTTGGCATTTAACAAATGAACAATACCTTTAAGATCTGAATTTATATTTTTACTTAGAGAATAGAATGATTTGTTGACATGCAAGAGATTGGTATCATCTGCAAATAAATGAACCGACGAGAAGTAAACAGAGTTATTTAGATCATTTATGTAAATTAAAAACAAAAGAAGACCAAGAACGGAACCTTGAGGAACACTACATGTAACACGTTTGTTACTAGAAGTATAATCATTAATATTTACATATTGTTTCCGGTCCAAAAAATATGATCGAAACCAATCACTTACAACTCCACCTATTCCATAATGTTCTAACTTAGAAATCAAAATACTATGATCAACGGTATTGAAAGCTTTTTGTATTTAACGGTATTGAAAGCTTTTTGTAATAACGGTATTGAATTTTGTAATAACGGTATTGTAATAACGGTATTGAATTTTGTAATAACGGTATTGAAAGCTTTTTGTAAATCAATAAAAACACCACAAGCAAAATGACCAGTATCAAGAGCTTTTCTAATTTTTTCAGTTATACTTATCAGTGCGTGGCAGGTAGAATGGTTTGATCGAAAACCAAATTGAAACTCATTTAAACAGTTTAAAGAGTTTAGAAAAGAGTACATTCTAGAATACATTAATTTTTCAAGAAGCTTACTAATGTTAGTAAAAGAGAAATAGGTTTATAGTTAGTACATGAAAGTTTAAAGCCGTTTTTGAAAATTAGAATAATACAAGATAATTTTAAAATATTAGGAAAAGTTCCATTCATGAATGAGATATTAAAAAGTTTAGAGAGAATATTTGAAAATTCGTAGTTAAAATTAATAATAATGTTTGTAGGAATACTGTTTGGATCTAATGATTTTTCTCGGTTTCAATTTAGATATAAGAGATGAAATTTCAGGAATGTTTATTGAAAAGTAGACTATGTATGTTTGGATATTTAAGATACTTTTGATAGTTGACGTAAGACGAATGAATATTGGATTTAAGTTTATGAGCAACATTTGTAAAAAAAGTGTTAAATTTTTCAGAGATTAGAGTCAGTTCAGTTAAATATCTATCATTATCTTGTAAACAGTTAGGAGATGAACTGTTATAATTTTTGACATTAATTAGACTATTAATGCCCAAATGCGGAGAAGATTTTTTACATTATCTGAAAATAAAATTTAAATAGATTTTCTTGCTAAGTTTAATTAAAGTAGTTATTATGAACTTATATCATTTAAAAATAGTTTTAAATGTGTTTATATTTATTAAATCTTTTGATCTTAACTTTTTTTTTTGAAAAAGATTGCGTATTTGAATAGATTTTATGATTCCTTTTGTAATCCATGGTTTAAATCGACGTTTGAAGCTCTTAATACTAGTTTTTTTGAGTGGTGCATAGCGATCCAAAATCAATGTTGTTTTAGTAATAAACTTATAGAAACAAGAGTTAGTGTCACTGTTTTTTATAACATCATCCCAATCACGCTTTAATAAGTCAGACTAAATTTTTCTTTATCAAAGTTTTTAAAATTTCTACGATACATTTTGTGACTTCGTGGTATAAATAATTTGTTGAAAATGGAACAAATGCAAAATTGAGGTAGGTGATCAGAAACAGAAATTGTTAAATTTCCAGAAATAATATCATTAGTAATAGTAATAGTAATACAAACTGCTGTAACGACGATTGTCGCGGAGCATAAAGTTTTAAATTTATACTTTAACAGCCGTTAAAAAATGTTTATCTAGTCTAGCTTTAAAAGAATTTATTGTCATTGCAGAAACCACTTTTTCAGATAAAGCATTCCAATGAGGTATCACTCTGTTCGTAAAAAAATAGATGTTGTTTTTGCAAATTCTCTTTCAAATTTCATTCGATGACCTTGAAGTCTCTGGGATAAGCTTTATTAGGCTCTTTATACCACAATATCTTGTCAATCCCAGTTGTTAATTTGAAGAAGCAATGAGATCTCCTCTTATAAGTCTTGTTTCCAGAGTTGTGAGGCCCAACTTTGTCAATCTTTCGGTATAACTTAGATGTTTAAGTTCAGGGGCTAGCTTTGTTGCTCGTCTTTGAATTTTTTCTAGGTCATTGATATTATTTTTATTACTTGGACTCCACACTGGAGCTGCGAACCAGCAATGTGTATAGTTGCCTTACCATTTCAGTGTTAAGATAAGTAAAGCTTTTTCTTATTAAACATAAGATTCATTGTGCTTTACTTGTAGCTACTTGAACCTGATGATTCCATTTCATATTGGATGAAACTATTACACCCAAGTCTAGTTCTTTTGTTGTTGTTTTTAGAAGAAAACTTTGATTGTCGTGCTTTATAGTATATATTCATTAGTTATTAAATTAGAAAAAATATTGTCAATTATTGTAGCAGGAGTGCTCAGTAATTCTTGTTGGCAAAGTAATAAAAGGGAGAATTTTATAAATAGAAAGCAAGTTTAAAAAATTATAGGTCGCATTGCCATTACTTGATTGTATCAAGTCTATTTATATCTATTTAAGTCTATCACCCAATAAGAAAACAGATTTATTTTATGCAAATATTTTTAGAAGCAATGCAGACATTATATTATTGAAAATATTTATGTCCATGCAAGGGTATCTATAAATGCACCCAACAATAATGTTGGATTTTTTGGAAAAAATTAATTCAACAAAAGTGGATTCTAAAAAATTAGGTGAATAAATCATCAAATCATCTCTTCGTTTGTATATTAACTTTTTTGACAAGTATAACAATGCACCCTCACTGGAAGATTCAGTTGGTATATGCTCAATGTTGTAGTTATCAATAAGAACCGGATGAATTGAGTGAATTTCTTTTTTTAAACGTGTTTTAGTAACAGCAATAATAGAAAACTCAAAATTAATTAATGATAAAAACATGTTTAAATCCTCAAAGTGTTTTTGCAGCAATGAAATGTTTAGGTGATAAAAAGAAAGTGTGTTTATTTTTTCAAACTTCAGGGAATAAAATTTGTCTATGTCATAATATTTACAAGTTATGTCTAGTGATACATAGATTTCTTCATCGGAATCTAAAACACGAGATGAAATATAGTCATTGTCAAACATACATAAACATATATATTGGGTCTTTTTAAAGCACAACACGTTTTTTAAAAAGTAGAAATACGAATAGCTGCATAAGCGAGTTTTTTAAAAAGTAGACGGTTAAGCTAGTATGGACTGCAAACACAGGACTGAAAATCATGCATTTTTTTTGCTTTTTTTTAATTATTAATTTTTTTAAAATAATAACATTGTTGACGTCAACTTGCTTTGACCTCCCCTCCCCCTTGCCATAAGTTGTCAAAAACATTTAGACCACCCCCTCCTACTATGTTAACGTAACTAATGGACAGCCCCTTAAAAAAGTTTTAAATTATTTTGTGACAACAATTGTCGTGCTTTGTTGAGTAGACCTATATTCTCTAATTTTTGTGTTTTTATATAACTAATGTAGGTTTTTCAAGAGATACTTTCATCAATTAAAACCAACAAAAATTTGATGTTCTGATTTCTTTCGATAGTTATGTTTTTTATATTAATTGTTTGTAGAATGATCTTTTTTTTTATTGATGTTGGAGTGAGGTAGCATGTAGTTAGTTTTTTTTTTTTAGCTCAATATTTATGCTTTTAAAAAAGTTTTTGATTGTTGTTGAAAAGTAGAATAAAATTTGTATCATCTGCAAAATTATATTTTTAAAGCTGTTTGAGGCATTTGGAGGGTCGTTGATATAAGTGAGAAATAAAAAAAAAAGGGGGGGGGGGTCAAGTATGGGACCTTGGATTACACCACATTTAGTTTTCATTTAAATTTTTTTGTTATATATTTTTATAACAACACACTGTTGCTAATATTAAGGTAATTTTTAAACCATTTTAAGAGTTTATTCATTATTTTATATATAATTTTATAACTGATGGTGTCCAACGCCTTTGATAAGTCAATAATGATCCCTAAAATATTTTTTGATTCTTAAACGATTTGTTAATCCTGTTTAAAAGTTAAGGATTGTATGATCTGATGAGTTTCGCTTTTGGAAATTGTATTGGCTTTACTATTTATAATTTTGTTCGTATGTGTAGTACTTATGTATTCTATTATAGACTACTCTTTCATAATTTTTGATTCAAAAAGCTTTTTGAATCATAAAGTTTCAAATTGAACATTTAGAAAATATGTTTACTTTTCTCCACAAAAATAGATTTACTTATCTCCACAAATATAGGTTTACTTACCTCCATAAAAACACCAAATAATACTTTACAAGTGATGTCATCTGGGGATTTGATTCTTTTGATAGATATGATAACTATTTTTATTTTGTCTCGTTTTAGTTTGTTTAAGATTAAGGAGATCCTTAAGTCACTTTCAAAGGGCATGAAATTCTAGGTGTAAATTCAGCACCAATATTGGTAAAGTAGTTTTTGAACTTATTAGAGATATAACTCTTTTCACTTAAATTTTGTTCTGTAATCTTCATTCTTGAAGACGTTTTTTTAACATTAACTTTATTTTTCCAATTATTTTCTTCATAATGTTCCATGTTTTTGTGAAATCTTCATTTATTTTTTTTGTGTTTGGAATAATAATATTTTTTTAGATTGTTTTTTACGTTTTCAAATAAATTTTTATTGACTTTATCAAATCGACTTTTATGTTATTTGTAAATAATTGGCTACAGTTTTATTTTTTAGTTATTTTGCGTGAAGTTTTTGTTTTGAGGATTTTCTTATTTCTTTTCTGCTTTTTGAATCAGAAAACTCATTATATGGAATTATATTGTAAGCAGAAAATATCTATAAAGTTGTTGTAAACAGAGTTTGTGTTTTCAATGTTGTTAGGTTATTTAGTTAAAGTTATTTATAAAAAAGAAATGTACTGTAAATTTTTGAAAAGCATAGACCTATTTATAACTATTATATACCAGATTGATATACCAAAGTTTAAATACAATAATAATCTAATTTTTTTTTTTAGATAAATATCAAAATTAAGTTTTACCTAGTGTTCATCCAGTATTTAAAAATAATTTAATTTCAGTTTGATTTTTATAGACTTTACATTAAATGGTTAGTGATAGTTTAACAAAGATTTAACAAAGTTAACTTAGATTATAAGAGAGTTTTAAATGTAATTAATAGAAAAATGATTTAAATAAAAAAAAAATTTAACATTTTTTCTTAGAGATTTGCAAGACTATATCAAACTATAACAATTATTTTGGAAGAAATGATATTTTCCAAATATTAGATACATTTTCAAAATGTAAGCAATTTATTACATCACTCAATTTTTGATTACATTACATCATTCAATTTTCGAGTGTTTTTGACAGAAACAGTTCTTTATTTCTTAATTATTAAACGACTTTGTGCTTAAATTTTTGTTTATGCGACACAATGATCGCAAAAAGTGACCAACGGAGCCGTCCAGTTACGTAGACCTGGGAGATGTGAAAATAAAAACAGATTGAAGATGATGTCATATAGGTAAAAAAACATAAATTAATGCAAAGACTATTTAGTTGGAAGAGTAAAAGTAAGCAACTCAGGAAAAGGGGAATAAAAACTCACACTCTAGTCGTCTTAAAACAAATGATGAAATAATGATCTATGAGTAAACAAGTCAATAAAAATCCGCTGGTTTATAATGGTATTAATAACTAAAATAATCGCACCATAAATGTGGTACTATATATGTTCTAAACTCTAGATAAAAAACTGATAATTGATAATCACCTGTGTAACATAAAAAATATATAAAGGTCGTAAATGTAACAAATTCATAATAAAAAGCTCATTAAGCGCAAAAATACATGGGTTAAAGAGGTAAAAAAATGTTGGTGCCATAATAACCAATTAGAATTAAGTAGTGGATAAATGGTGATCCCCCTCCTCAGGAATGCACTGCGATCACCAATGACGTTTCGGAGAGCCCGAGGCCTGCACTAACGCCACTCGTCAGGGGCGTGTCCTTGCAACAGATCTCACCGCCTGCACTCTACGTCATGCTAGTCAATATTGCAATATAATAGGACTACACTACAAAAGCCAAAAAACCAATCCCTATCCCAGTTTTTGAAAACAGCTCCAACATTCTTAGAGATCTCGTGAGGGTGGTGAGGAATGCGCGTGGTGTGACCAAAAACAGATATGTGAACACATATAAATATGAGGTACCCTTACATTAGAAGAAACAAACTTGTACATATGTACGTATGCGCGTGTGTAAATAAACAATTATAATGTGTAGAAATATAAAAATAAAAAAAGGCGAATAGAAAATAGTAATTAATAATTAATAGTAACTTACCGTTTTTTTTATGGCTGAAATATGTATTATAAATATAAGTAAATACCACTCATAAGCATTGATATTAAGTTAAGATGTTTTGTGGTTAGTACGAAAGTAGTTAAACAAAAGTATGATAAAAAATATATAACTCTAAATAGTATGTTCTCATATAAATCTTGCCTGGTAAGTAGAGACAATAGCTATCACACAAAACAGACTCAGAGTAATTAAATAACGATTAGCCAGAGATAAAAAAATATACAAACATCAAATCAGTAGGCAGAAAGTAATGAGGAAATAAAAAGATAAAACAATATATGCGATTTAAAACTAATAGCTTATAACCACTAAAAAATGTAACGTTAAAAAACAATATTGTTGACAAAACGACCAAAGGAACGTTAATGAAGACTGTATAGTGCAAACCACAACAAACTAACTTAGCGACGTCAAATCGAGAAAATTAGATAGAAACAAAAAAACCTAACGAAATCGTGATTAGTCTAAACTTATCTAATAAAATTGTTCAGTATATTCCAACCAAGAATACATTTGTTATAAAAAATACGCTAATACGTACTTTTGTGTAAAATTTTCGCGCTGTTATACTTCTCACAAATATACGGCCTCATCACACATAACACAAATCTGAATAAATATACAAGGATAAGGTAAAATAAGATTATGAACAAAAGTATATAATAAAGAACAAATATTTGATATACTGGTTTTAGAGGCCGTTGATGTCTACAGGTGTGATGGTGTAGTGCATTAGTATGTACCGTTTGGTCGTCTAGTATGGTCTCGTTATGTCTTCGTTCACTTTCAAATCGGGTGAATAGAAAGCTAAACACACTCACTCCTTGCGCTTATGGGCTAGCATATCAGAGCCAGACGTGAGACCTACAGAATGGATTTCAATTGATCGAATGCACACATTAGTCACCGTAGGCCACAAGCCATCACTCTTAGCCAAAAGAGCTACTGCCCCGTGCTGGTGTGGAATGATGTACTATGGAGTGAGATTTTAGATCCGAGCACATAGTCAACGAGCGCTGATCCGATGTGCATTGTGGAGCTTCCGACTGAACGTGTGCGTGAGTGTCAGCGTAGTCATTAGGTTATTGATCGCCGTAACCACATCCAGCGGGATAGCCTAATGTCCGTTTTGTCGTTGTGGCGTACATTGGAAAAAGTCGGGGCTCACCAGCCACAAAGAATAAATTTTTTGTTTATGCGACACAATGATCGCAAAAAGTGACCAACGGAGCCGTCCAGTTTCGTAGACCTGAGAGATGTGATAATAAAAATAGTTAGAAGATGGTGTCATTGAATAAAAAATAAAAATAATATGAAAATATAAAATGAGTGATAAGACTTTTGTGAAGGTAAAGAACGAAGTAAATGTTAGGAGGGCAGGGAGAGAACAAGCTAACACTCTAATCACTCTGTATGTAGATCATATGTAACAAAGAACAAATATTTGATATGCTGATTTTGAAGACCGTTGATGTCTACAGGTGTGATAGTGTAGTGCATTTGTACGTACCGTTTGTCGTCTAGTATGGTCTCGTTATGTTTCCGTTCACTTTCAAATCGGGTGAATAGAAAGCTAAACACACTCACTTCTTGCGCTTATGGGCTAGCACATCAGAGCCAGACGTGAGACCTACAGAATGGATTTCAATTGATCGAATGCACACATTAGTCACCGTAGGCCACAAGCCATCACTCTTAGCCAAAAGAGCTACTGCCCCGTACTGGTGTGGAATGATGTGCTATGAAGTGAGATTTCAGATCCGAGCACATAGTCAGCGAGCGCTGATCTGACGTGCATTGTGGAGCTTCCGATTGAACGTGTGCGTGAGTGTCAGCGTAGTCATTAGGTTATTGAGCGCCGTAACCACATCCAGCGGGATAGCCTAATGTCCGTTTTGTCGTTGTGACGTACATTGGAAAAAGTCGGGGCTCACCAGCCACAAAGAATAAATTTTTGTTTATGCGACACAATGATCGCAAAAAGTGACCAACGGAGCCGTCCAGTTACGTAGACCTGGGAGATGTGAAAATAAAAACAGATTGAAGATGATGTCATATAGGTAAAAAAACATAAATTAATGCAAAGACTATTTAGTTGGAAGAGTAAAAGTAAGCAACTCAGGAAAAGGGGAATAAAAACTCACACTCTAGTCGTCTTAAAACAAATGATGAAATAATGATCTATGAGTAAACAAGTCAATAAAAATCCGCTGGTTTATAATGGTATTAATAACTAAAATAATCGCACCATAAATGTGGTACTATATATGTTCTAAACTCTAGATAAAAAACTGATAATTGATAATCACCTGTGTAACATAAAAAATATATAAAGGTCGTAAATGTAACAAATTCATAATAAAAAGCTCATTAAGCGCAAAAATACATGGGTTAAAGAGGTAAAAAAATGTTGGTGCCATAATAACCAATTAGAATTAAGTAGTGGATAAATGGTGATCCCCCTCCTCAGGAATGCACTGCGATCACCAATGACGTTTCGGAGAGCCCGAGGCCTGCACTAACGCCACTCGTCAGGGGCGTGTCCTTGCAACAGATCTCACCGCCTGCACTCTACGTCATGCTAGTCAATATTGCAATATAATAGGACTACACTACAAAAGCCAAAAAACCAATCCCTATCCCAGTTTTTGAAAACAGCTCCAACATTCTTAGAGATCTCGTGAGGGTGGTGAGGAATGCGCGTGGTGTGACCAAAAACAGATATGTGAACACATATAAATATGAGGTACCCTTACATTAGAAGAAACAAACTTGTACATATGTACGTATGCGCGTGTGTAAATAAACAATTATAATGTGTAGAAATATAAAAATAAAAAAAGGCGAATAGAAAATAGTAATTAATAATTAATAGTAACTTACCGTTTTTTTTATGGCTGAAATATGTATTATAAATATAAGTAAATACCACTCATAAGCATTGATATTAAGTTAAGATGTTTTGTGGTTAGTACGAAAGTAGTTAAACAAAAGTATGATAAAAAATATATAACTCTAAATAGTATGTTCTCATATAAATCTTGCCTGGTAAGTAGAGACAATAGCTATCACACAAAACAGACTCAGAGTAATTAAATAACGATTAGCCAGAGATAAAAAAATATACAAACATCAAATCAGTAGGCAGAAAGTAATGAGGAAATAAAAAGATAAAACAATATATGCGATTTAAAACTAATAGCTTATAACCACTAAAAAATGTAACGTTAAAAAACAATATTGTTGACAAAACGACCAAAGGAACGTTAATGAAGACTGTATAGTGCAAACCACAACAAACTAACTTAGCGACGTCAAATCGAGAAAATTAGATAGAAACAAAAAAACCTAACGAAATCGTGATTAGTCTAAACTTATCTAATAAAATTGTTCAGTATATTCCAACCAAGAATACATTTGTTATAAAAAATACGCTAATACGTACTTTTGTGTAAAATTTTCGCGCTGTTATACTTCTCACAAATATACGGCCTCATCACACATAACACAAATCTGAATAAATATACAAGGATAAGGTAAAATAAGATTATGAACAAAAGTATATAATAAAGAACAAATATTTGATATACTGGTTTTAGAGGCCGTTGATGTCTACAGGTGTGATGGTGTAGTGCATTAGTATGTACCGTTTGGTCGTCTAGTATGGTCTCGTTATGTCTTCGTTCACTTTCAAATCGGGTGAATAGAAAGCTAAACACACTCACTCCTTGCGCTTATGGGCTAGCATATCAGAGCCAGACGTGAGACCTACAGAATGGATTTCAATTGATCGAATGCACACATTAGTCACCGTAGGCCACAAGCCATCACTCTTAGCCAAAAGAGCTACTGCCCCGTGCTGGTGTGGAATGATGTACTATGGAGTGAGATTTTAGATCCGAGCACATAGTCAACGAGCGCTGATCCGATGTGCATTGTGGAGCTTCCGACTGAACGTGTGCGTGAGTGTCAGCGTAGTCATTAGGTTATTGATCGCCGTAACCACATCCAGCGGGATAGCCTAATGTCCGTTTTGTCGTTGTGGCGTACATTGGAAAAAGTCGGGGCTCACCAGCCACAAAGAATAAATTTTTTGTTTATGCGACACAATGATCGCAAAAAGTGACCAACGGAGCCGTCCAGTTTCGTAGACCTGAGAGATGTGATAATAAAAATAGTTAGAAGATGGTGTCATTGAATAAAAAATAAAAATAATATGAAAATATAAAATGAGTGATAAGACTTTTGTGAAGGTAAAGAACGAAGTAAATGTTAGGAGGGCAGGGAGAGAACAAGCTAACACTCTAATCACTCTGTATGTAGATCATATGTAACAAAGAACAAATATTTGATATGCTGATTTTGAAGACCGTTGATGTCTACAGGTGTGATAGTGTAGTGCATTTGTACGTACCGTTTGTCGTCTAGTATGGTCTCGTTATGTTTCCGTTCACTTTCAAATCGGGTGAATAGAAAGCTAAACACACTCACTTCTTGCGCTTATGGGCTAGCACATCAGAGCCAGACGTGAGACCTACAGAATGGATTTCAATTGATCGAATGCACACATTAGTCACCGTAGGCCACAAGCCATCACTCTTAGCCAAAAGAGCTACTGCCCCGTACTGGTGTGGAATGATGTGCTATGAAGTGAGATTTCAGATCCGAGCACATAGTCAGCGAGCGCTGATCTGACGTGCATTGTGGAGCTTCCGATTGAACGTGTGCGTGAGTGTCAGCGTAGTCATTAGGTTATTGAGCGCCGTAACCACATCCAGCGGGATAGCCTAATGTCCGTTTTGTCGTTGTGACGTACATTGGAAAAAGTCGGGGCTCACCAGCCACAAAGAATAAATTTTTGTTTATGCGACACAATGATCGCAAAAAGTGACCAACGGAGCCGTCCAGTTACGTAGACCTGGGAGATGTGAAAATAAAAACAGATTGAAGATGATGTCATATAGGTAAAAAAACATAAATTAATGCAAAGACTATTTAGTTGGAAGAGTAAAAGTAAGCAACTCAGGAAAAGGGGAATAAAAACTCACACTCTAGTCGTCTTAAAACAAATGATGAAATAATGATCTATGAGTAAACAAGTCAATAAAAATCCGCTGGTTTATAATGGTATTAATAACTAAAATAATCGCACCATAAATGTGGTACTATATATGTTCTAAACTCTAGATAAAAAACTGATAATTGATAATCACCTGTGTAACATAAAAAATATATAAAGGTCGTAAATGTAACAAATTCATAATAAAAAGCTCATTAAGCGCAAAAATACATGGGTTAAAGAGGTAAAAAAATGTTGGTGCCATAATAACCAATTAGAATTAAGTAGTGGATAAATGGTGATCCCCCTCCTCAGGAATGCACTGCGATCACCAATGACGTTTCGGAGAGCCCGAGGCCTGCACTAACGCCACTCGTCAGGGGCGTGTCCTTGCAACAGATCTCACCGCCTGCACTCTACGTCATGCTAGTCAATATTGCAATATAATAGGACTACACTACAAAAGCCAAAAAACCAATCCCTATCCCAGTTTTTGAAAACAGCTCCAACATTCTTAGAGATCTCGTGAGGGTGGTGAGGAATGCGCGTGGTGTGACCAAAAACAGATATGTGAACACATATAAATATGAGGTACCCTTACATTAGAAGAAACAAACTTGTACATATGTACGTATGCGCGTGTGTAAATAAACAATTATAATGTGTAGAAATAAAAAAATAAAAAAAGGCGAATAGAAAATAGTAATTAATAATTAATAGTAACTTACCGTTTTTTTTATGGCTGAAATATGTATTATAAATATAAGTAAATACCACTCATAAGCATTGATATTAAGTTAAGATGTTTTGTGGTTAGTACGAAAGTAGTTAAACAAAAGTATGATAAAAAATATATAACTCTAAATAGTATGTTCTCATATAAATCTTGCCTGGTAAGTAGAGACAATAGCTATCACACAAAACAGACTCAGAGTAATTAAATAACGATTAGCCAGAGATAAAAAATAATGAATATGTTTTTTTAGTTATTTTGCGTGAAGTTTTTGTTTTGAGGATTTTCTTATTTCTTTTCTGCTTTTTGAATCAGAAAACTCATTATATGGAATTATATTGTAAGCAGAAAATATCTATAAAGTTGTTGTAAACAGAGTTTGTGTTTTCAATGTTGTTAGGTTATTTAGTTAAAGTTATTTATAAAAAAGAAATGTACTGTAAATTTTTGAAAAGCATAGACCTATTTATAACTATTATATACCAGATTGATATACCAAAGTTTAAATACAATAATAATCTAATTTTTTTTTTTAGATAAATATCAAAATTAAGTTTTACCTAGTGTTCATCCAGTATTTAAAAATAATTTAATTTCAGTTAGATTTTTATAGACTTTACATTAAATGGTTAGTGATAGTTTAACAAAGATTTAACAAAGTTAACTTAGATTATAAGAGAGTTTTAAATGTAATTAATAGAAAAATGATTTAAATAAAAAAAAAATTTAACATTTTTTCTTAGAGATTTGCAAGACTATATCAAACTATAACAATTATTTTGGAAGAAATGATATTTTCCAAATATTAGATACATTTTCAAAATGTAAGCAATACTGTTATGAAAATATGAAGTACCGTTTTTATAATTCATGGACTTACAACTATGTAGTGCATCATTGCCGATGTCAAGTACAAGATAACAGTGATTTAAACTTAGATCAAAATGCTTACTGCTGTTACGCGCATGCATCGAGTATTATGGAATATAACAAAGTTAATAAATGTAAGTTCTTTACGTAAAATTTGTTTTATATCAAATGAACTGTTCCATTAGGTTGCAACATCTTGTTTCTTTTTGCGAGGCAGAGTATTTAATTACAGTTAAATTTTTTTTAATTTTCTATCGGTACTTAATAATTTAATTACAGTTTCTAACTTTACGTAAATTAATTCTTCCTTAAATTTAATCTGTTTAAAGTTAAATTTTTTTAAATGTATTTTTAGATTAATACAATCGTGAATATAAAGTTGCAAAGTATATAAACATAGAATTGATGATATTTAAATGTTTACCACTCCAGTTTTAGGGTCGTCCATACATTACATCACTTTGGCCGTCCATATATTACATCACTCAATTTTCGATTACATTACATCACTCAATTTTTGATTACATTACATCATTCAATTTTCGAGTGTTTTTGACAAAAACAGTTCTTTATTTCTTAATTATTAAACGACTTTGTGCTTAAATTTTTTTGTTTTTTTTTTGTTTTACGGTTTGCTACTGATAAACTCGCCCAACATTTCTAGGTTTTTCATTATCAACTTTTATTATTAAAATAAAAAAAAATCAAAAAAAATAAACTTTACAAGCTTAGATAGAATCGTGTCACTTTTATTGCTTCAGTCTTCTTTTATAAAAAACTATGGTTTACAAAAATTCAGCCATGAACTCCAGATAAGTCGAAGTATATACCAGTTTAAAAAGAATGCTTTTGGACTTTGCAAATTTGCCTGCATTATTTTTAATAATATAGTTTTTATTATACAATAGATTTTATCTAAATATTTAAAATTTGTCTAAAGTATATATATATTTATTTTCTACTTAAAAAAAAAGTGACACTTGAGGTGCAAGTTTCGTGAAATAAATTAACTTCATTTATAAACACCAGTTGCATAAAAAATTAACCGGGAGTCAATCTATTACAAAATAGATATACTCCCACAATGAAATAAATTAATCTTTTACAGTGAAACAATTTAATTCCTAAAATATATTAACCTTCTTGTAGTTTTAATATATGTGGATTACAGCATGAGCATTTCAATATGAGAAAGTTGCAGCTTGTTATTTTCAAAATAATACCTCGATATTGTTGCGTGAATACAATCTACAGCATAAATTGAAATATCATGTATTACAAATAAAAACAATAGTATCTTTGTGTCATAACCACTAACTCATATATAATGATAAAAACTCACATTTAAAAGTAAATTTAAGTAAAACTACACCGATAGACACCGATAGACTGTCGTAAATCATATGCTAAAAGTTTAATCTTTCTTGACGAAATGTATGCAAAATTAGTAATAATTTAATCGACGTTTATTTGACTGGTTCGATGGAAAGAAGAGCTAGAGATGATGTGCGTTGTTGAACTGAAATTGATCTCAAGTGATTTTTATTAGTATTTAATTTGCCGAAACTCTATTCAGTAGTGGCTACAGTGGTTTGACATTGGAAGAAATGCTTTTCAGAGCTCGTTTGATACTTGGGTAAGATTCTTGCAATTCCCATGTAACAAGAACATTTAGAAGATTTAAATGAAACATGTCATCTGGTTTTTTTATTTTGCAATAGTTAAATCATGAAAGCCTTTTATTTCAATTATAAATTATTATATATTTATATTTAAAATATTATATATTTATATATATATATATATATATATATATATATATATATATATATATATATATATATATATATATATATATATATATATATATATATATATATATA
The DNA here is from genome assembly GCF_022113875.1 of Hydra vulgaris. NCBI lineage: Eukaryota > Metazoa > Cnidaria > Hydrozoa > Anthoathecata > Hydridae > Hydra > Hydra vulgaris. The sequence continues at coordinate 16,409,085 of NC_061167.1, read as the reverse complement.
TATATATATATATATATATATATATATATATATATATATATATATATATATATATATATTCTTTTTATATATTATAAATTATTTATTTTATTTCATTATCTTTATTTATTTTAGAATATTTGTCTGATAATAGAGTTTAGGTTCTAAATCTTCCATTGCAAAACATTAAAACAAATTCTTCTCGAGTTATTTCCGTAGTGTTTATAAAACCAACGAACCTTTCTTCAATCCTATATTCATTATCTGACAACTTCATATACCTAATAATTACGGTTAATTTGTGTTTGTGATACATTTGTGATACATTTGCGATACGTTTGTGTTTCTATCATATACTATACATTTTGAAACACAAATGTGTTATTACGATACATTTGTCTTTCTATCTATTGTACTATACATTTAAACATATAACTTAAATTTCTTTTATTATTTCACTATTTACTGTCGCAGATAATAAATTAATACATTCATTATCGGTTGTTGGCGACAAATAACTAGTACAGTTTTTTATATACGGTTCAAAGAAATTTTTGAAACCAACATCAAACTAACTCAATAATTTTATCAGGTTCAAAAATCAATCTCTACTTTTTTCGTGTTCACAAAAAGCTGTTTTTACCACAAAATAATGTAAATTTTAAATTATAGTCTATGTATGGCTCCATTTCCGAATTTTTCTTTTCAGAGCTGCTGGTGCAAACTCGTCAATTAGTTTATCCTTTTCATGTCCTTTTTCTAATAATTTTTATTTCCTAAAATAGCTTATGTTACCACGAATTTTCGTGATTTTGAATTTGTGGGTTAAGATGTTTCCAGCCCACAAACGCATCACGCTGACAAAAGGAATAGTATATTCACTAGATACAAATTAAAGGCATCTTTACTTTTGCAATAAAACAACCATTTCCTCTCTTTTTTTTTTCAATATTTTTATTTCTAAAATTCAGCGGCCATTATTAAAGCAACGGCAATTTGTAGTAGAATACTTCCTTAACTCTACATATTTTGGACCATGTTGAACTAAAAAAGATTTTATAATTTTGTAATTTAAGTTCCATTTTGTTAGATCGTTTACAAATACATTTTTAAATGCAGAGTTATTATGATTGCTCACATCAACATCATTTTTTTTTTAAAAATTTATATTCTGTATTTTATACTATTTTAGATTTTTTTAGTTCTCTAGCTTTCAACTCCGTAGCAGGGACATTCACCTTTCTTTCATTCATTTTTCTTCCTAACCAAGTTCAAATATTTAACTTTTAGTGTTAAAACTATAACAATAAAACAATATTGTTTGAGAACAATATTGTTCTGAAATTAATCTACTTGGGGCTAATACATAGCTTCATCAGCTATGCAAACATTTCTTGGGCAAGTACTCAAACATCAAAGCTTAAAAAACTGTATAGTTTGCAAAAACATGCTTGCAGAATCATTTACTATAAGGATAGGCGTGAACACGCTAAACCCTTAATGAGTGATATGAAAATGATGAATGTGTTTGAAATAAATGTCTAACAGCATTTAATTTTCATGTATCGTTACAATTACAATATCTCTCCTATAAGCTTTAATAACAAGTTTGAATTAAATAAAAATGACAACTATAATCTTAGAGCAAATATGTTGAACACATATAAACTGCCTAGGATAATAAATAAATATTCAGAATATTGCATTTCATATCGAGGTCCTAAAGTATGGAATACCTTTCAAAAAGGAACTTTTTTAGTTAATGTTACCACTCTACTTTTTTTTGTTCTTGTTGTTGTTGTTTAACAATCTTATTAGCGAATTACGCATTTTATTACGATATTTACTACGATTTAATTGAAATTTTATAACGTATATATTTTTACGAAATGTAATACGATATTTTATTAAAATTTTATTAAAGGGGCTCTATGAAAAGATTGCGATGACGTACTGTCATCCTCATCTTCTTTGAGTCCCTATCTGTTTTTACTTACTTTTTTTTTTTTTTTATGAAGCACGAAGTTGTAAAATTCTTATGTTATAAAACAAAAAAAAAAAAAAAAAAAAATACATCAGAATACTGATGTATTTTTTCAAAGAAACAAATAAAAAATTATATATATATATATATATATATATATATATATATATATATATATATATATATATATATATATATATATATATATATATATATAGGGTTGATTAGGGTAATATGAGCACCTTGGTAATATGAGCATACTTAAAGATTTATTAGATGTAAGCAGTGAAGTTAAAGTTGCTTTATGTTTTTCGAATCGACTTTATGTGGTGATAACAGGAATCAGTACAATTAGCATAAATTTATACGCAGTAATTAGCGGATATCATCTAATTAAAACGCTTTTAAATTTTTTGCTTTGTTAAAAAAAATCATCACGCGTGAATAATTATGTGGCGCGATATTTTGGTGCTAAAATAATGAAATTAATTTTTTCATAAAGAAAAATATATTAGCTAAAAATCCAATTCATTTTTGTTTGAAAAATAATGCATAGAAACATTTATTTTTGACTTTATTTAAAGATACCATTTTTGTGTAATATGAGCATGCTCAAATTACCCAGTGCTTATCATTGAAATTGCTTAGTTTAAAGTCCTAAAATAGCAGTGGTTTTTAATTGCTTCTTGAATAAAAACAAAACATAGTAAAAAATTTTAATATATTAACAATAGTAAATATTTTTCTGTAACTTAAATCTAAAAAATTTTAATTTTTATGGTTCAAAGGTTTGAGTTAACAAAATTGAAAAAACAATGTATTAATTTTTTTTTTTTTTTTTTTATGGCAAAAAAAAAATAGTAGTATTGTTTCAACAAAATGTAGCTTAAAATTTGACCTTTTAATGATATGTTTTGTTAATCACGAATCCTTATATTCCAACAATTAGTTCTATTAAGCAGGTTGGTCTTTTTTTACTTAATCAATGCTATTTTTTTGAGCTAATTTCAAGTGCTCATATTACCAAGGGGTCAGGGTAATACGAGCACTTTTGCTACTTTTTAAAAACCTCTGTGTTTTTAAGAAAAAATGTCAAGTGCGCAAATATCTAAATAGATTATGAATAGGGATCCCTAAAAATTGTTTATTTGCAAAAAATTTGGATCTAGCATATTTATTTTTGAAAATATTCCAATTTTTGCTTAAGGTGCTCATATTACCCTAATCTACCCTATATATATATATATATATATATATATATATATATATATATATATATATATATATATATATATATATATATATATATATATATATATATATATATATATATATATATATATATATATATATATATATATATATATATATATATATATATATATATATATATATATATATATATATATATATATATATATATATATATATATATATATATATATATATATATATATATATATATATATATATATATATATATATATATATATATATATATATATATTATATATATATATATATATATATATATATATATATATATATATATATATATATATATATATATATATATATATATATATATATATATATATATATACAAGGCCGGCGCGATAGGGAGGTGTGGGGGTGTACCACCCCTCCCCCCCCCCTATCAATGACTTTTAGTCGGCAAATTTGACCCTTAGTCGGCAAATGTGACCTTTTTTGACTAGTTAGTCGGCAAATTTAGACCCTGTCGATAGGTTAGTCGGTAAAGTCAGTCGGCAAATGTCGTTATGGCCGTCTGTAAATTTTAAAAAACGCGGACCTTTTTTTTTTTTTTTAAACGGCAAAAGTTGTAACGGCATCCCTCCCCCCCCACGTGACCCCTACTCGCGCCGGCCCTGTATATATATATATATATATATATATATATATATATATATATATATATATATATATATATATATATATATATATATATATATATATATATATATATATATATATATATATATATATATATATATATATATATATATATATGTATATTTACATCGCTAATATACTGTATACTAAAAATTTAGTATACAGTTTGCCGTATTGTATACTGTAAAGTATAAAGTAAACAAAAATTTTTTTTTGGCGAAATCGAAATACAAGTTTGTAAAAACGTGATGACGGTTTATGTAAAAAGGTTTACTTAATAACGGTTACGTGATAACGGTTTACATATAAGCAGAACGGTTTACATATAAGCTGGAGACTCGAGTCAACCTCGAGTCACTGGTGTGACTTAAGTCGGACTCGAGTTCGAGTCAACGACTCGAACTCGAGTCCGACTTAAGTCACACCAGTGACTCGACTCGAGAGTGACACTTGCAACTTGACTCGAGACTTGCTAATTTCGGCTTAGCGACTTTAAAATTATTATTTTCCGTCTCTTCAAAAATGGAGCAATTTATCTTCTATTTTAATTCAACTGTTTTTAACTATTTTTTATTTTCGAATGTTTTTATTTTAACTTACGTTTAACTTGTTTGTAGTCTAAGCGAGATTCGAAAAAAAATATCGCATTTAGGCTCTTTCTTTTTCAAAAAATTCCAACTTTTTTGTGTGCGTTCTGATTGGTTCATTTTTTCTTTAACTCATGAAATTTATTGTTTATAAATGTTCGGTGATTTTAATTTCTTATAAAAATTTTTTTTTAAATTTTCTTTTGACTTGACTTGAGACTTGACTTGACATGTCACTATATGACTTGAGACTTGACTTGAGACTTGACCTCAGTGACTTGAGACTTGACTTGAGACTTGTTCCAAAGCTACTTGAAAACAGCTCTGCGTATAAGGCAGCCTTAACCTACAGGTTTCACTACTACTACTACTACTACTACTACTACTACTACTACTACTACTACTACTACTACTACTACTACTACTACTACTACTACTATATATATTATATATGTATATATATATATATATATATGTATTTATATATATATATATATATATATATATATATATATATATATATATATATATATATATATATATATATATATATATATATATATATATATATATATATATATATATAATTATTTAAAAGCTTCGGCAATCATGTTTTATCGATCATCAGATAGTCCTCCAAAATTCTGGAATAGAACTCTAATGCAATACGAAGAAGGATTTAGTTCAACAGACAATATTTGGATTGGTTTAAAAAAACTTGTAAGAATTACAGCCGCTTTTGTTGTAGATATTAAGGTTATTATTACAACCTCCATCTTCCAAGATAAGGTGACAACATATTATAGAAATGTGAACATCAATCAAGATACCAATGGTAATTATCTTATCTCTTATCAAATGTTTGACTCAAATAATGCAAGTAAGTAATTTTTACATTAAAACCATGACTTAGTAACAGTTAAACATATTTTTCTATGTGAAGTTGCAAATTTAAAAAAAAAATGTCTGACATATTTACATTAAATCAAAATGCATAACTATTTTGATTTAATGTCTAACCTTTTAATAATTTCCTTGTATTAGGAGAAGAAGGATATTTTGATCAAAGTCAAATTATTTCCAACACTTTATTTATGAATTGCGCTTCGATTGGCTTTTGGTGGACAAAATGTCCTACGCAAATGAACGTTCCAACCAATCCAAATTCAGACTTTGGATTCGGATCAATATCCGATATTTACAGTATTAAATTTTTACTTGAAATAACTTAAATTGTGAGTAATATAAAACATATTAAGAATTTTGAAATTTGTAATGCAGCTTTTGACACTTATTACTAACGACAATACTTATTGACGAAAATGAATCTATATTCATCCATACTTATTTCGTATATAATTATTAAGAAGCAAGGATAATACGTTAGAGCAGTTTTGAACAAAAAAAAAATAGGTTTAATTGCGTTTTACATATTAGACTTTTTTTTAACTGCGTAATTTTGTTACGAGATCTCGTAATAATTAAAATTTTTAAATTCTTTTTCAATTGAATTTTTTTGTATTGAAATTCTCGTAATAAATGAAATTTGAATACGTAAATACGTAATTTTATTAATTACGTACTTTTTAATAATTGCGTAATTTTATTAACATCATTTTTTTTAAAACGTAAAAGATTTTTTTTCTTCTTTTTCATTGCTCTCAAAATATATATTTTATTTTATAATTTATTAATAATTATTTTGAACAATTTGTATAACAAACTATACAATAACTATAATATATGATTTTAAAAGTTTGTAGAAGACCAGGATAATAAAAAAAAGTTTATTTTGTTATGTGATTTACCTAACAATGACGGATCCGAAATTTTTTGGCCAGGGAGGAAGATGTTGAATAATCCTTGATCATCTGACAGCGATAATATTACTGTAGAGTTTTAAATTCTATCAATGCATTAGGAAATTCAATTTTATAATGCTACCTTTGAATTTGAAACTAGTAACCTTACAGTTTTCCAATAGAACCAGAAAAGTTATTTTTGATGCTGTTTTTCCGTCAAACTGAATTATAAGAAGTCGGCGAGGTAGTGCATTTCTATAAAAAGCACAAATAATCCACATTAGTATTTTATTCAATTTATGTTCAAAGTAGTAGATAACAATTCCTTTCCAACCAGTGTTTAAATTTGTGGTAATAGCAACTAAAGAGTTTCAAAAATCATGGTACCCAATAGCTGCTTAGGAAACCCTGGTAATATCTAAGTATTTTTTTCTTAAAATCAAGTCAGAGTTTTCTGAATTATTTGCATTTTTGTTGCTAATGTCTGAATCCTCTAATGTTGTCTAATGTTGTTTGAATTTCTACCGCTAAATGAGAAAATAAGTGCTCAAATTACGCTAATCATTTTTGATAAAACAGTTATACTATATTTTTTAATTCACTGTTTCAACAAAAATTTACAAAAATATTTGTTATATTTTAGCATCTACCTATATCCTCGCTATATATTCGAGGTGTTTTAGATTCTGATTCTTTTTTACCCAAATATCTTGTTAACTGATCTTTCTCTTATACTCCAACTAGTTTTATTTTTAAAGAACTTTTGTTTCCAATTTTAATTCTTTGAGCTTTTAGGAATAATAGTTCTTGTAAACGTATCTTTGTTACTTTTGGACATATGCAAGTCTGATGGGTTTTAAAAAACCGTTGCAACCACTTTTATTACAGCATAAAATTTTACACATTTTTTTAATACAAATAACTTATCGAGAATGTTTGCATACACATCTCCTTTTTTTTTAAGTTCTTAATTTTCCAATGTCTTTCATTCAAGGACAAGTTAATTGACTGCATATTTTTCTGAGACCAACAATTTTGTAGAATTGGCTGACATCCAAACACTTTTTATTTTAAATATTTGTATACACATACATCTTGTATTCAAATGTGATCTATCACGCAATAAATTCTGTATGGTAAACTATCTCTCAGCGAAGGCAACTCTGATTAACAAAGTTCGAGTCCATTACCCATGCAATTTAGGGAATTTTGATACTGTTTGAACTTGAGTAAACATTTATTGCAATGCTATTTATTGAAATAAAATTGATATTATGTTTGTTTAAAAAAATTTGCAGCTTTTTGTAGTAGGTAAAGACTTTTTTACACATATATTATAAATTTGGTTATTACATCATTTCAAGGAAATGCCTTATTTTTATTTTTTTACATTATTTAGAATGCCATAGTGATCATAAATAAATAGAAAACGTTTAAAAAGCAAATCGTCAGGAAACTATTATCTCATTAACTTTCTTACAAATTAGCTCTATAACCAAAATTATACTTTCTTACGTTTACCGTGTTCGTATGGCCTTAAGTAAAGTAGCACCAAAAGTTATGTTTTTTTTACATTTATATTGTGTCTAACTGTTTGTTGATGATTGCATTCCCATAAGCTTTTTAAAAAAAGGCAGAAAAGTGCCATTTAGATAAGCTTTTAGTAAAACTTATTTCAAGCACCCTGCGCCCCCATTAGAAGAGACGTAAATATTTGTATATATTCACGTCTCTTCCATTACCCTAACGTATAAAAAATGTATTGCGCGCGCTTTCATATCCGAAGTTTAAAAAGTAAAAAAAAAAAAGCTTCTTAAGTTAAAAGTTAAAAAAAAGTAAGTTTTTTTAGATTTATTTAATTTAGATTAATTTATAAAGAAAAGAAATCCCTCCTGCCTTCCTAATGTTTTGTCCCTGTTACCTAACAGTTAATAACCAAATAAAAAATTATAATTTCAAAAAGAAAAATCGTTTTTTTTTTTTTTTTTTGTTTAACTTTCTGCTATTTTGTTCAAGCTTTTTTGAGTAACAACCCGATTTTTAAATTAAGTCATAAATAACAAAAAATTGCATTAACTTTTTATTTTACTCAACTTAAACGGGCTTAAACCCTAAAAACTTAAACTTAAACCTAATAAAACGGGCTTAGGCAACTGCCTAGTTTGCCTATTGGGTAAACCGTCATTGTCTACAACTTAAACAAAAAACTTGCAAGTGTTTTTTAAAAATGTCATATGTCAAATGTATTTTAAGTGTTAAAAGTTCTAAATAGAATTAAAGTAAAATAAATAGTTGATGCAATTTTTCTGTCAACGGGATTATTTATTTTATTTCGTAAAAAAAAATAAAATGCAAGTTTGACTAATCACACCACCCATCTTTCTGTATTTTTAATAACATTATATTATTCAAAAAAGAAATTACAAAAAGCCAAGCAATTTATCTATTATAAGTATAGAAGCCAATTCTATAAAATATGGATTTTTCAGATATTGTTACAGATTATGTAAGGGCTAAATAAAGAAATGAAATTTGACATTTTGTAATTAAATTTTTTACTTGCTACTCAATTTTAGTACTTATAGTAATGCGTAAATCTAGTAAAATAAAGCATTAATTAGTTAAATATATGTATTTTTGAATGTTGTATTCAAAATTACTTGTCTTGTATTAAATATAATATAAGACAAATAAATTGACTACTTACCTTCACCTAAAATAATTTTATAATTATATATTTTATTTTTTTCATATACTTAAATTGGCTCTTAAAATATCTCTGACAAAGGCACGTAATGCTTTAATCCACCAGTGGCTGTATTCCACCACTGTTTGTATGTGCAAATTATCTCCTTAGTACTTAATATTTAAAAAAATTTATTAAGTAAGATCTGGTCTTAAAAATCCTTTAAAAGTATGCGAACTTTTTTTTACTAACGGTACATTGCTCCAAAAACTCTTATTCATCTAGTTTTTTTCCTCGAACATCAGTTCTTTGGAATTCGCTTCCTTCATCTTGCTTTCCTGATTCATATAACTTGCAATCTTTTAAGTCGTCTGTCAATTGTTATCTTGCTCTACAATCTTCATCTTTTCTCTTCCAGTAACTTCCAACACTAATTAGTGGTTGGTTCCAGCCTTGTTGGAAGCGAAGATGTTAAAAATATAAAAAAATAATAAAAAAAATCCTCATAAATCTCTGATCGCTAAGAAACTCATGTTCTTTCTCTGGTACCTTCTTTGCTTTTTCACAGATGCATTTAGAAAAATCACGGCATTTGCATGCTGCAATGTCAAGTTAAGTATTTTCTGCATGCTTTTGAAATGTTATTATTTTCGAGTTCAATTTGTCTGTATGTTTCGTTATGTTAACAGACTTCATAATATTTCTATACTTTTGATTGCAATCAAGAAACATTTTTACTATGCGTTTATGAGACACAGTAGGTATCGATGCTTTTACCCACAAATTTTCTATTTTGTGCGCCAAATTTTCAGATAATTTTTTCAAAGAAGGTTGTTTTCCACCAGTTTCCACTCTCATTTTCTGCATTGACAAAAGATAACTTAGCATGACATGTTTGTATGTTGGCAAAACATTTGCTCGTAAGTCAGCTGGTGAACCAAAGATAGGACAAGTAGACTTTTTTCTTATTGTCACTGCAGTGGAAGACATTTTTGCCGTTAAAATTTTCTTTGATTTCAATTTATTTTATTAATAAACAAATGTAAATCAGAACTAATAAATTATAACCTGTGCTTTTAGCTAATTTTCTAATAATGCTGATGGTGATGGTAATAAATGACGTAATTAGTGACATTTTACATACATACTAATGTCATTTTAAAATCATCACTTTAACCATTGGCATTATTTGGTTTATTACATTTTAATTACTTTTGTTCAATTGTTGTAACAGTGAAGACAGGTGACGACAAGTGGAAGCATCAACAACATAATTAAAATTGTTTTAAATAAAAAACAGTGTTTTTTTGTCAATACTCAGCACACTAGCGTCACTTAAAGACATTAAAATAATTTCTTAAAAATTGTAACCATTTCTAACTTAGTCATTGTTTAATGTTTAAACTCTATTACAACTCTAGTATATGCATAGACTTTTTTATTTTTATTTTGTAAAAAAGGTCAGAAAACGTGTTTTTCTACGAAAAATAAAACCCTAGCGCGAACTGAAGGCATAAAAAAAATACAAAATAATTTGGCTTATTACTTTTTATATCATTATGCAACTTTTTCGCTCTATTACAATTTCAAATTCAAAAAAAGTTGTTTTTCGATACACCCTATTTTTCATTTCTTAAAAATAAAAATTTACATTTTTAAACTTCAAGTTTTTTTGTGTTTTACGCCTAATTTCGACTATTACTGTTACATATTTTAAAAAAATAGAATTTATGCTTTTCTTATATTATTTATTATTTTTTTATAAATCTTTTATTAGCCAAAGCATCAAGGAAAACAAAACTAACTCTAAAATACATAAAACATGCAGCTACTCTTTATACAGCAGTTTTTTTATATTATTATTTTCCAAAATAGTTTTTTCTAACTGATCTTAATTTTTTTTTTTAATTATTTTATCTGACATTTTTTGTTCATAATTTTTAACCTTCTGGAGTTTTTTTACTTGCACTAATTTTAAAGTAACTACCAGTTTCAATAATAAGAGTATTAAATGCATAAGATAACTTTGCGAAATTGCCATTATAAATAGTGGTTGCAGAGTAAACAGCCATTTCAACAACAGCTTTAAAGGTAAATATAGTTTTAGAGAAACTGTTCCAAATTGATTGATTAAACACTATTTCCATTTTGAGTAATGCCGTGTAAACGTATTTGCTAGATCTTGAAAAGGCTTGATCTTTTCATTAATGGCAATTGATAAATCCATTTTTTTTTTTTCTTTTTTTTTTCTTTATTACAATATTTATAATACAGATACAAATAATATAAAAAAAGAAAAGTTAACAAGTCAAGATATTGTTGAAAAATAAAGAATAAAAAATAAATATTAAGAACGCAGATACTCAAAGAAGACCATCAGGTCTTGTCACAGAGAAACCGCTATTGAAGAAATTAGAACTTTTTTTTTTCCTAATGGTTTTTTCATTTTGTTATGGTGTTTAATGTAATCACATTTCCAGACTGAATATAGTATATTTCCAGATTATTTAAAAGGTTTTGCAAAAGCACCATGATACGATGGTTATCGCTTTGTGTTTATCCAAATTTCTGTTTACGCTTCATACAACAAAAACGCCGAGTCATTGCCAAACATAAATTACCGTCTACTCTTCAAACAATAAAAACGCCTAGCCACTGCCAAATGATGGTTCACCTCCAAACTTAGCCTGCATACATATATTAGCAAATACGCATACATCTATTCTTTCATATTTTCTTTGTATGTAACTTGAAAAGTTGCTCTATCAACTGCCTTTTACACTAGTTTTTTTCACCCTTGGTACAAAATATTCAAATACAGAAAACAATTAAGAAGATTCTCTCCGCTGCAAGGTACCACCAACAGAAACACCACAATCAATTAAAACATTTATGTTAGAACCAGGTTTCAATATTCTCCTAACTTCCAAAGCAGCATTTTTCATACTTAACTCAGCAACTTATTTATAAACATCATAAAGTTTGCTACTAATACAGTTAAAACTAGGATTTGATAGAGGTGTTGGCATGTTCATTACAAAGGTAAAAGTTAACACTGCATCACTCCATCTGCCAGACAAACTGAAAGAAAAAAATGTATGCTATGATTGTTATTATGTGATTAAAAATTACCTTATTCTGGGTATTCTAATATTATTTTCAAATTTTTTTTAGCTTTTGAATTCTACAAGATTTAATTGTCTAAATTTTTTCAATTTTTTAATTTCTTTTTTCCATTTTTCACCAAAATAATGCCAGGACACCTTAAATGTTAATTGTTAATGACTAAAATTAAGAGGATAAATATAGTATGATCAAATTTAAAGACTTAAAAAGTTTAACAGTTGGCATACAAATCAAATTAAATCAAATATATCCTGAAAAAATTTGTTTAACCAAGGTACTAATATGATGTAAACACCTGTCATATTCAATAATAATAAAATGATAATAACAGTAATTCTAATACAATTAGAAGTAAATTAAAATATAGTGTGATAACAGCACTTAAAAGTAATAGTAAAGATTATAAAAAGTATTTAATATCCAATTACAATAGTAATAATGTTTTCTTCAAGATTTTTTGGACTTGTTACCTTAGGAGCACCACAATTAATAAAAAAATACAAAAAAATTTAAGTCTGTCACATATAAAGCAATACATGCAGCTTGAGTCTATAAAGTTTATAAGACTAAAAATTTAGTGTATTAAATTAATTATTTGATCCAGGTTTTTAAACACATTGATTTAAATGAGATTTTTATATGGTTGAAGCTTTTTTTTCTCTAGTTCATTCCAATTCAAAAAATTTGTTAGCAAGAAGTTGTGCAAGACATTTATACAAATAATTGTATAACTGTACTGAAATTAAATTTGAAATAATACCAGAACATTTAAATATGCAGGAAAATAGTCAAGACTAAGTTTTAAACAATAAAACTTATGAAATTTCCTCAAAGTATTATGGTTCGGCAAGCCAAATATTAATGTGAATTAAAATCACAAAAATTTTCTAATAAATTTTATGTATAGTAAAGTTTATCTAAAAGAGTACCTAGAAAAAGGCTTCTTGCAAATATGGAACACCCACAATGGCAATGCAATACTTTGGTAGGAGATTATTGCCATTACTCCAAACCCTTGGTAAACTTTCTCACTTTGGGAGATATTATTTAACTATTAAATTCAAATTATGTTATATTCAAATTCAAACAATATTTATTTATTCTTTAGGAGATATTAATTAATTATTAAATTCAAATTATGTAAAAATGTTTATTTATTCTTTTTTTAGTTGATTTAATTATTAGTTTAATTTATGTTTTTTTTTTTCTTTTTTCCTTCCTGAAAAAGTTGCTTTTATCCGTTTGAAAAAAGCGTCCGCCATTTGTGATGTCATTGTAAAGAGACAGCAATCCGAATTCTGCATCAGCTCATAAAGAATCGTCTCACTGGTTTAAAACTTTTACAAACTTCATAAAAACTATACTAACAGAAGATAAATTAGATGTCCCTATTAACTATTTATCTCCTTCCGTGTTTGACTTTATTGCTGACATTGAATTATTTGAGCGCTATAGAAATCCTGAAAAACTCATTTGTAAAACCTAAAAATGAATTATTTTCCAGACATCAGTTACCTTCACGTAAACAATCATCTGGAGAATCTACTGATGAATTTTTGCAGGCCTTAGGTACACTTTACTTCTTTAGGTAAAGGTTGCAACTTTAAACAGTTTTCTGCATCTGAAACTTGTGAAGAATACACTATTCATTAATAATACATGATTCATTAATAAGTGGTCTAAGCAATCATCATATTCGCCAACGACCAATAAAAAACTCTACTCTTAAACTTTCTGAGGCCTATAATCCAGCTCGTTCATTGGAAAACGCTCAAAGAAATAACAAAACATATTCACTTACAGAGTATATTTATGTTGCTACAGTTAATAAACATTCTGAATGTACTGATGAGCTTGCTTCAGTTTCTACTGAGGCTAGTGGACTTTTTTATTTCTGTGGAAGGAAACGTCACCCTCAACAATCATGTCCTGCCAGAGAGGCCGAATGTAACAACTGTCGTAAGAAAGGGCATTTCAAGAAAGTATGCAAATCATCAAAGAACGTTGTCACGTCTGCTGTTGCAACCTTCCATGTACCAAGTTTAGCCTTGACTACTTGCTCTTCTACCAACTCACTCAATTCTATTGTTTATATCTTTATTGCTATGGGTTAAGGTTAAGGTCTTCTTGACACTGGAAGTTCTGACACATTATTAAGCAAACCATTATGTAACTCTTTAAAACTTAAAATATTTCTAATAAAACAGTCTCTATGGCTGAACCAACCTTATCTTGTCAAGTTATAGGTAAAGTTTTAACTAACTTCACTTTATTTGGTATGAAGTACTCTTATGCATACTTTTTAGTTATACCCAATTCTTGTGAATAAATCACACTTCGTAGAGATTTTCTACAGTTGCACGAAAGTTTAATATCAATTATGGTAACGAAAAATATTCTTTAAAAATCTGTTCTTGAACAAGTGTTACAATCAAAGCAAGTACTCTTTTCCGTTTTCTATCTCCAGAATGTAAACCAATTGATTTACGTTTTAGATGGTATAACTCAGAGGACAAAGCATTTATTAAAAAAGAAACAAAAAATATTTTTGAAACTAGATATAATTGAACCCAGTAACACTGGCGATCACAAATAGTTGTTACCAGGAATGAGAGATATAAGAAAGGCATGGTCATTGATTACTCACAATTAATAAATCACTTTACACTACTCGATGCTCATATTTTACCTAACATCAATGAATTAGTTAACTCTGTAGCAAAAAATTCATTATTTAGCACATTTAATTTAAAAAGTGCTTATCACCAAATACCTCTACTAGAAAGTGACAAGTATTACACTGCTTTTGAGTCCAATGGACATTTTTTCCGATTTAAATAAATTCATTTTGGCCTCACTAATGCGGTTGCACAATTTCAAAGAATTTGTTTATTTAAGAAAATAAATAGATAACTTGCTTGTGTGTGGTACTTCCATAAATAAACATGATTTCAATTTAGATAAATTTCTCAAAGCTTCTAAGAAAGCAGTGTTTAAGTTCAATGAAGAAAAGTATATATTGTCTACTTTGAGTATAAACTTCCTAGTTTTTATTATAAAAAGTTTCTCTTATTCCTTTGATCCAGATTGCTTAAAGCCATTAATTGAAATGCCTGCTCCCACTAATGGTGCTTCTCTCCGTCGAGTCAAATGTATGTTCTCATACTATTCCTAATATATCAAACATTTTTCTGACAAATTTCATCCTTTATCTCTAACTTATACTTTTCTGCATTTTAAGCTAATTAAATGTTTCAATGAAATAAAAGAATTAAACTCTCAATCAGTTCTACAAGCTATTGATGAAATTTTCAATATCATGTTTACATATTATTATACAATCAATAAATTATAGTGCAGTGAATTTAATAGTCTATAATTAATTTTAAGCCAATATAGAAGGCTTTATCCTTCATATATTTAATAATATTATAAATAAATATTATAAATAAAATAATCCTTAAACTAAAATATACAAATAGGTTAGTTTTAGTTTAGACATAAAACTCAAAAAGGATAATAATAATAATAATAATGATAATAATAATAATAATAATAATAAGAAGAAGAAGAAGAAGAAGATGAAGAAAAAGAAGAAGAAGAAGAAGAAGAAGAAGATGAAAAATTAGCAGAACCCTTTTATTCTATAGTAAAAAAAAAGGTCCTTCAATTTAAACATGAAAAGCTCTAGAAATTACCAGTTACAGTAAAATTTAATCTTAATTTATATCATTCAGTCCAGTATCATACATCTCATATTGCATAATTTACAAGGAAAATGTGACAATTCCGAGAGTATGTTTGTTAATCATTTTTGCATAATTTTATAACTTATTGATAAATAGTTGCATAATTACTATTACTATCACTTTATAACATTATCATACCATCTCATTGACAATTTACTAGGGGAAGACCGTAATTTAGAAACTTAAAAAGGTATTTGTTAAGTATTTTCAATTAAATATGCAACTAAAAATTTATAGTTGTTTACTATTTAATACATCACTCATCACATTATTTTTTATTGAATGATTTACTAGGAGGAAGGAAATAATTCAGACGCAAGTTTAGTAGTTTACTCAAGGGGAGGGTATGATTCAAACAGATATTTGTTATGTGTTTTTACATAATTATAGACCTAATTTAATCAGTGGGTTTAAATAGAAATTATACAACTATAAACTAATTATTAATTATTTTAGAGTTGTAGAATTTCAATCATTATCCTTTAATAAAGATCAGACCATCTTACATTAAGCGATTTACATGTGGGGGTAATAATTCAGACAAATATAATTTAATAAATTATATATAATAATGTTATATACAAATACTTTTATTACATAAAAGTTTATGTAAAAGTAAAATTTCACATAAACTTTTTTATAATAAAAGTATTTGTAAATTATTTTCATGCAAATAACTTGTTTATAGTTGTTTATTTTTTATCACTACCACTCTTTCTTACTTTGTCTTTCTTATTTTACTTTTATGTAAACTTTATTTCTAGAATTCTTGTCCTATAAACGTTTTTCTCTCCTTGTTTAAGTTTACTAAGGTAATACGGACGTTTTAGGTATACTTCTAACAGTTACAACTTGAAAGCACAATATTGTTTTGAGTTTTTTCACAGGGGGATGGAATCATTCATTTTGAAGACTTATTATGATTAAAGTAATACTAAGTTTGTGTAAAAATGCATATATTCTTCCACAAACGAAAAAAAATAAGTTATATTATAACATATTACCACTTTAAAACATTCATTTCTTGACCAATTAAGCCATGAACCTTGTTTACTTAACTGCATATTTTAGTGTAGACTGAAATAAACGTGAAAAAATTCCAATCTACACTATACTTAATTTTGATAGTCGCGCGAACAATTAGCGTAAGAAGATTTTTAGCCAAAAACTAATGCCGTGTTAATAACTGTAAAAAGGTATACAAGCTATAATAAATCTAAAATTTTTAATAAAAAGAGTAGCAATGTTATATATAAATTACTTAAACGATGACATATAAAAACAGTCATGTTGGTTTAGACATATAAGTCCAGCTATGGATAATGTTTTTAGGTATTCATAATTAGGAAAATCAAGGTCTATAGAAACTTTTTGCACGCAAAGTTTGACATTCAAATCTTTTTCCCTATTTTTTTATCTATTTAATCTACTATAATAACAAAAAATCATATCCCTCTCTCATCGTTATAATGCTGAAAATCTATTATCTCCATAGAAAACAAAATTTATGCATAATAGTCTCAATAACAGAGTTTTGTCTGATACATATTTTCTTCCTAAAAATAATATTTTACTTTACAGTGCAAAGAATTTTGCAGTAAAAAGCAAGCTTGTTACTGCTTAAACCTTTGCACTGCAACAAACTTCTGAAAAACTAACAAGAAAATTTCGACTGCTCATTTGCCATACTTACAAAAAAGTAGCTATAAAATGTCACTTTTTTATTAGAGTTAAACTTTTAGCGACTTTTAAATTTACTAGTAAGTCGTAATCATTTTTTGTGTTTGTTCTTAAATAATATCTTTATAAAGTTTAGATCTAATATCTTTACTAATAAGTGTATTGAACAAAATTTCAAGATTAATAGCTTTCCAGTAGTTTCATAGACTATGATTTCTTCAAAAATGGTTTCGTATTTGTTGTTTGAACTGTGGTTTTTTGTCCAAATGCTGAATTCCATCCTCGTGTTCATCTTAAATTGAAAAGGAATTGATTTTGAGACTTGCTGAGCAAAAATTGTTTTAAATGAATTCCAAGTCATCTAAATTTGTTGGGAAAAACCTAGACAGCAAATTTGGCGGTCTTATGAAGTAAGACAGACAAAGGCATTTTGAAAACTTTATGATCTTCAATGTCGGCTAAACATTCAAGATTGGAAATGTATTTTCAAAATTTCTTTCAAAATTTCTTTGCCTTTCTCCGAATAATCACAAAATTGCGCTATGCAAAAAGTTGAATTTCCTTGTTAAAATCTGTTTACAAAAAAATTGAATATTCCCTCAGCTGTAAAAAGAGCTGCATGCTGCCAATATGACTGGTTCAAGAGCAGGAACAATATCATATAAAAAGTTTACTTCATCATTACTGCAAACCAAATGTGGAGAAACCTATTTCTGATTGAACCTATCTCTCAGAAGCTATTCAACCATCAACAGTAGACTGTTCTATCTTGTTACATTTAACTTTTTTTGCACTCAAGGATTAGCGGAAACCTCTTTTCCATACTGTTTCTTGATTTCTTCTTGAATGACGCTATTTTTGACTGAAAATTTTTGATATAACTTGACAATTTTAATGACAGATTGTAAGTGTACTTTTACTTTTGAAATAGGAATGTTTTCAAAAATGGAATTAAGAAGAAATAATTTCGGCGTCAGACTTGAATTTGTCACTGCTAACATCATCTTATTCGCTTGTTACTTGCAATGTGTTATAATCGGTTTTTCGCTTGTTACTTGCAATGTGTTATAACAGCATTTTTTGAACTGCCAAATTCACTACATGGGTGTAACATGTTTAATGCAGTTAGAAACTGTTTTCCAAATTTTACCATCATGAAAGCTCAATTTGTGAAGGAGCAAAAAATAATATGATTAATGTTCAACCCACATTTGGCCACTTTTTCTGTGATAACTGCTCCAGCTTTTTCAACCGACAATGATCCAGAAATTTGATTTAAGCCCAGATTCCAAGTGTGTTTTTGATGTAGTGTTGATAAGTGATGTAGTGTTAATAAGTGTGTTTTTGATGAATATTATTATTCACGTACCTTCAATATTATAAAGAAGTCTACTCATCCGGTGTAATTGAAAAGCGTTTTTAAATTTTCGATAAAAATTTAAAAGTGTTATTTCATTCATGGTCATTTCTAATATCATCTGAAAACTTTTTAATTGAATAAATTTCTTGCTTTGATCTTTTCAGAAAATTATAACTTTTTTGACACATTGCAGATTGAATGAAGAGCTGTTAACAAGGGCATGAAAACTAAATCCATCCAGTACTGTAAGTATTGAAATAATTTTTTCAGTTACGAAGCCTTAAGAAAAAATTAAAATCTAAAGCTTTTTTGATTCTGTTTTTTGCCAACTTTTCCTTTGTTAGTATAGTAAAAATTGTTAAGGTATGGCGAGGTTACACTGACAGGTGGGTAACATTGACACGTATTATATTAAATATTTTTACCAGTCACCAGTTGACTATTATTTAAATTATTTTAACCAACGCGACAGTAATCTGTTGAATGAACAAATATAGCTACTTTTATCCACATATTTATAAGCATAAATAAAAAATATGGTGAACATAAGTTAAACTTATTCTTAATTTTTTTAATGTTAAAAAACTTTTGTTATAAGATAAGTAAAATCATATTATAACATAAACTTAAATGTATTTTATGATGTTATTTTTAAATGCTAAGAATTTAAAATAATTTTTTAGTATTTTTTGTTTAAACAGAATTTTAAATTGACGTAGGCAAGCAGATAATCCTCTGCAAACGCGGAATAAAGAATCCATAAAACAGTTAGTACTTCAACTTTCAAAGAATCCATAAAACGGTTAGTATTTCAACTAAAACAGTGTTCACAGTGCAGGTATGCAACAGGTCAATTTTGATCACCATATATTGTTTATAAAGGTCTTCACCTTTACAGCACCTGGTGCAATGGCGGTCTGGTATGGAGTTAAAACATTATCTAGTATTTTAAATTCTCTATCGTTAGATATACCAGACAAATTTAATAAACCAGCTATTAATGAGTTATTAAGATTTTTTATTTCAACTATTACACAAAAACCTATTATTTTAACAACTGTGCAAAAACTTATTTGTTCATTATCTCAAAATGTTTTTGAAATTAGTGCATTTCCCTTGTTTACCGACAAACTGTTCTCCTTCAGGTTGGATAGAATCCTCCCAATTCAATGAATGGTTTATTAACAAGGATCGAAGCTAATATTTGACGCACACAACTCTAACGTATCAAAAACTGTTGTAGCTACTGCAAATAACATCTACTTTGCTTACCTACCCATACAAGTAGTATTTTACAGCCTTCAGATGTAGGTGTTTTTCAAACAGTCAAAGCATCTTGGAGGAACTGTTTGAAATCCTTATATGATACAGCACGGCACAAAAATGTAAATAAAGCAATTTTTCCACGATTGTTGAAATTGGTTACAGACAGTGGAGCATTCAGTCGAAGCAATGCTATGATGTTTTTTAAAACTTTTGGAACTTTTCCACTAAAACGAAGTAGAATAATCAGTGAGAAACTGTCAACGGCAGAGCCTCTGACATCGAGTGTAATTATTAAATAAAAATAACAAAAAAAATAACTTATGTTCAAGTAAACAATATCAGAAATGAACCTATTTGATATCAGTTGAATAACAATTTTTTGTTATACTTACAGTGCTATTTTACATTTTTAACTGTTTATGGCAGCAATATCATTGGTAAACACTTAGAAATATTGGATATCAAATTTTTTTTGTCGCAAGCTAAAAAAAATTTTTTTTTCTAAAGATGTGTCAATTTTACACATCACTTTACCTCATTTACAGAAACTTACCAATATAATTTTAACGGTAATTCGGTAAAACAATTTTGTCGATTTACCAAAAAATTTTTGTTCGAGGCTCAACTCTAATTTTAACCTGAAACTAAAAACAAATGTAAAGTCTTTTTTAAGCAAATAATTAATTAGAGATGTTGTTGCATCTAATTATGTAATAAGAGGATGAGAAGTTTGTTTGGTTAATGCAAAATATTTAAGTGTTGACCGAATATTAATCAAATATTCATATATTTTATAAAACGTTATCTCCTTTATAGCATTGTCAAATAAAATATAGGGTTTTTTTTCTCCTTTTATAGCAACATTTCCTAACTGATAAAATGTATTGAATTTCTGCTTTGAATTAAATGTGGTAAGTTTTGAAATAAGTATAAAAGTTGTGTTAATATATTAAAATTTTTACCATAATTACTCTCAATATAATTTTTTTTCTCACATATTTATGAAAAATGTTTTGTCTTCAATATAACATTCATCTAAAATAAATAAACCTAATTTATTTAGTATTTGATAAAAAAAAAGAAATTCATTTGGTTTTATATATAATTTAATAGCCAGATTGTTTTTAAACTCTGAGTTTAGATAATTTTATTACACAAAAAACAACATTTAACCCTTTATGTAGTCTATACTTTATAAAGTTTGTTTTAAATATTTTAGCTGTTGCTGTTTTTCAAAACTGTCAAAAAATTTATGATTCTGGTCAACATATCACTGGTAAGTATATGATTGATCCTGATGGAAATGGAAGTTTTTCTGTAATTTCTTACATTCAGCTAAAGGAATATATCAATCAACGAAGTATTTTGTTTTTTCATTAATCAATCTTTTTTAATTTTTTACATACAAAATAATTTTAAACAAACAATATGCTTAATACCGTTATAACTATACACATTGGACAAAATCACTGAAACACAAAAATATTATCATAAACATAAAATGTTACTTTATAAAAATCAGATTTAGATTGTGAGCCAAATAAGTAAGATTAATGGGTTTAAAATGATTTACATTTTTTTGTTTCTTTATTTTATCATCGATATCTGATGGATATATTTTGCGTTAGAAGTGTTCAAAATTTATTTTTAAGCTGTTTTACACACATTCAATGTCATTGATTTTTGTTTTTTTTTTCCTCGTTTATGAAAAGCAATCCTTCTTCCGCTGCTTAACTCTTTCATTCAGTTGTTTCTTTTGCATTTGGAAATTCCTATTCTGATGGAATTGCTTTCAGTGACTGTCAATATTTCTTTTAATGCTGGGTGACAGTTGTCATCTAGAGTGGCCCAAATCACTTTGAAGTTATAGTTATTTTTCTATTTTTTTTTAAAAATTTAATTTAAGCTTTTCAATAAGCGGAGTTGTATGAAGTATTTGAGGAGTAGAAATTATATCTCTCTATATATATAATATGTTGTTTTTTTTTGTATTAAATCAAGTTATAATGAGCATTTCTAATAAATGCCAGACGCTTGCAAGAAATAAATTTATAGAATTTAAATGTTTTTTTTAAAAACTTGTATGAAACAATATTTTAAAAAGTTTATTTATTTTAAAATACCATGTGCATGGAACTAAATTATGAAAAAAAAGTTTAACAAGTTTTGCAATTTTTTATACAATTAGATTTAAACTTTCTTTTTTCAGCAAAATGTCCTTTTTTCAATTTTCTCTGCAAATTCTGAACAGTCATATTTTTAAAAATTAGAATTAACGTAGAAAATACTGGCAAAGTTTTAATTGTAAAATGGGATTTACCTTTAGACTAAATTATTTGCAATCTAAAATACTCGTTATAATTTTGTTACAGCATTTGTAACTAACAAACGTAAATCAGTTTTCGCCAATTTAATAAATTATTGTAAAGAATATGATAGTTTTCAAAATAATAAAAAATTTCAACCCATTGCTTGTCACATTTTCTTTCGTGCATTATAAATGAATTAAATAGTTGCGGACAAAACCCACTTCCTTTTGAAATACTTCCTTTTACTGATTACGATATCGGAGTAATTAGATCGTTTTAAATCTGTCTTCCAGGAAACTTTTAATCTGTTAGGGTTTTAAAACTGCAGTTTATTTTCATTAATTTATTTAATAGAAATTGGTCTAAAACTGTGCAAGACCAACTTATTTGCTTTGGCAAGTCAATCAGTAGATCATTGAAGCCACGTTCTAAACCTATATTCTTTAACAATATTAAATAATAATGATGTTGTTTGAAATTAAATGTATGAATTAAAAACAAACTATGTGCCAAGTAATAAAAATGTATATTGCGCAATAATATGCGTATAATATATGTATAATAATGTATAAATGTAATAGAAATAGTAAACTAATTCATTTTTGAAAAAGTTTATAAAAGAATAGTAAAATTCAATAATAAAATTTGATAGTATTCAGCTCGAAGTTCACAACTTTTCATATACTAAAAACCTATGTTTTTAAAAAGAATTTTGTCCTAGATCAATTTACTGACAAGTAAACAAAAAAAACTTATGAGATGTCTTTCTATGCAATTTAAATTTCTTTTTCGCATACTGTAAAAACTTATTTTGTATCGTATATTTTTTCCAATACAAAATATTTTTTTAGTACATGAAAACATGGCTGAAAAAATTGCACATCAATATCATTACATATATTACCATAACGTAACTTTACAAATATAGCGTACCATTTATATACAGTTATTTCAGTTAGCTATAATGATTTAAATTTGATGCTACTTTATTATGAGAATTTAAGAAAATGTTCAATAACGTTTTATTCCATATAAATACGCTTTAAATATTTTGTTTTGTTAAATAGTATAGGGCAACATCATAGTTAGTGTTACATCATAGTTAGGATAAAACCATAGAATTATCCTAACTATAATGTTATTATCAGCGTCGGGGCTAGCCGGTCAGAAGACCCCCTAAAAGCTGTAATTAGGGCCGCCAAAATTTTTTTTTAATCTATAAATCTGCAAAAGGGCCTTCTAAATTTGATCCCATAATGATATAAAAACAACGTTGGCAGCCGATAATGGACCAACGAAAGGCACAACATTGTTCTAATTTTTTAACTAGGGGTCACTAGTCGTAAAAAAAAGTGACGACTCCGACTCCGACTCCAGTTGTTGAAATTTTTTAGGTACAACTCCGACTCCGACTCTAACTCTAAAGCAAAATTTTTGAAAAATTCTTTGAATTTTTTAAAAAATATTATGCGATAAGTTAAAAAAAAGTTTTTTGACAAATTTATGAAACGTTCTTTGAGGTTTAGTTTAAATATAAGGTTAATTGAATGTTTTATACATGCACGCGCAATACCGAGAAGTTCTACCATCGGAGTCAGAGTCGCGATTTTGTTTAGTGACTCCGACTCCGAGTCTGCTAAAAATGTTGCAACTCTGACTCCGACTCCGACTCCACAGCCCTGGTTTTATCAACGTATGTGTGCTAGCTCGGAAATGCAGTTTTAATAGCACAATCAAAGTAGGGGTATCACTTTTTTCCTTGTTTAGTTGCTTTTCAAGGTACTTTATACTTGGAATAATTAATGAACATGTTGTATAAGTATCGTCCGAAAGTAAAACACTTACTTGATTAAAGCTTACTAATGCTTTTATCGTTTCTTTGAAGTTATTATTAAGTTACTATTTCATCTTCAACGAGCAAATTTTTTTTTATATCTTTGTATTGTTGTTTTGAACTAAAGATATCTTTTACGAAGGAGTGAAGTTTAAGCATTCTTTCAGTCATTAAAAACGTGGAGTGCCAACGAGTTTTCGCATCTTGAATCAAATGAAGGATGTTATTTTTTGACACCTTGTCGTATTTGTCTTTCTTCTAATAAATCATTAATATGAGAATAATGATTGAAAGATGTAACAATTTTTCTGCACTTTGTTAATGTTTTTGCAATAAAAAAGATTTATACGAGCTATCGTTTTCACCTTCTTCAACTAAATCTATGACATTTTTAACTACTAACTGCAAAATATGCCCTATACATTGCATTGGTTGAATGTTTAAACTAACTTTTAAAGAAATTAGATTGTTGCGTACGTTACTGGTGTAGTCGGATATTATACTCATTATTTTATCATCTACTTTAAATTTTTCTAAAATTTTCAGCAAAGCGTCTTTCAAGTTATCTGCATCATGGCACCCATGAAGATATGCAAATCCCAAACAAAAACTGATGAAATTAGTTTTTTCAGAAATGAAATGTAGAGCTGCAGATATGTTACTATAGTTTTGAACGGACGCCTACCCATCGGTAGTAATAGATAAAAATTTAATTGACAATAATTTAGACTTCAAAAGTTCAATTTTTTTTCGAAATAAATCAAGGCACTTTGTACTTTGGATTTAGCAAAAAATAAAATCTTTAAAGGCATTACTTTCTACCAACATAAATGAAAGACAAAAGGCAATAATGAATGTGAAAAGACTTCTATCAATCTTATCGCTATTTTCTTTTGACAAACCACTCACGTTTCGTTTCTTTTTCGGCGTGATTATTACGTGATCATGTTTAAAATGGTAATCTAGAATACTTTTTGATATTTTACTTGAGTACATTTTAGGTCTGTTACAATTAAATTGATTGCTTACCCATTTTGGTGTTTCATCCTAAATTGAGTAATATTTGTATGTAGTTTAAGTTGTTTCCTCTATGAACTGTGTATCAATTTCAACTTCTATTTAACTGGATGAAAAATTTAAACTGATCTGTCTTCGTTATAATTTACAGGGTTTTGTTCATCTATAATCTTTCTTTTTTCCAATCTTTTTTTAAATCGGATATTGAAATGGTATTTTCAATAGGAGAAATTGTATTATTGTTAGACATAATTTAAAAATTGAATTTTTCAAAAATGTTGATAGATATTGTTCAGAAGAACTATTTATCTAGTTTAAAACGGGAAACCATTACTTTGAGGTTTCAATTAAAATATTATATAAAAAATTTTGTGTTTAGAATTTTAATAAAAATATGACAACTCAATTTTAATTTGACAATTATGATAATTAAATTAAAACTTGATAAATTTTAAAAGCCATATACAGCGGTGGCCAAAAATTAAAGACCACTCATTTTTTAGTTGGTTTCTTATTCTTTAAATCAAAATTAAGAAGATTCTAATTGACATATTAATTTTTTTTTTTTAATATCTTGTTAATTAAAACATACGGATTAAAATGGTATAATTTTTTTAGTCTAATTCTAATTAAATAGCGTTTAACTTATTAAAAAACTGATGAGTACTTATAAATCTTCTTTAAATAAATTGGACAAAATTTAACGACCACTTTCAAATCTTTAATTTGCACTTATTAAAAATAATAATCGATTATTTTTTTAACTGTCTTAATTGCTTATTAAGTTGGCTATAAAATAAAATGTCGAAACCTGAGTTTCGATATTAAATAAACATTTATTTTTTGAACTGCAATAAGGATATAAAAATATTGCAAAAATGCGTGCAAAGATCGAAGAAAAAGACAGATACGCGGCTCTTGTATTAAAAGAAGAAGGCTATAGCATCAGACAAATAGCAGAAAAGCTCGGAAGGTCTCACTCTTGCATTATTAACATAATTCAACGCTACAAAGAGACCGGGTCAATTAATGATCGTCATAGGACTGGACGCAATAAAATTTCAAATGACTGTGATGTTCGCTCGTTAGTGAGATTAATGAAAGAAAACAGACAAGCATCATCTACAGACTTGTCTACGAAATGGACACTGTCAAATGGTCTGAAAGCAAGCCCTAGAACTGTGCGAAGGGTCCTCCACAATTTAAATTATTTATGGCGTGCTGCTGCAAAAAAACCACGCTTAAATAAAAAACAAAAATTTGCCAGGAAAGAGTGGTGCAAACTACATAAAAATTGGTCAACAGATCAGTGGAGCCGTGTGGTCTTTAGTGATGAAATGAACGTTGAGGTAGACAACAGAAAAGGTCGCGTTATGTTGCGTAGACTTCCAAGCGAACGGTTCGATGAATCATGCATTTTGAAACGAACAAAACAAGGCAGTGGTTCAATAGGCATTTGGGCCTCTATGAGTGCCTGTGGAGTTGGCTTTTTTTATTTATTCGATGGTAAACTCAACAAAGAAAGGTTCATCGAAATGTTGGAAAACTCGCTTATTCCTAGCATTGGCAGTTGCAAGATGGATTTATTTTCCAGCAAGATAATGCACCGTGTCATAAAGCGCATGTTGTTAGCGATTGGTTCAATTCTAATAAAATTCAAGTGCTTCCATGGCCTGCCAATAGTCCAGACTTGAATCCAATAGAGAATTTATGGTCGTGGCCTGATCACAAGCTTGGTAAAGACCAACTTTACAATTTGGAAGATTTGAAATCTTCTATCTCTTATCATTTGAAAAATGTGCCTGATGAAGTAATCAAAACTTTAATGAATTCAATGCCAGAACGAGTACAAGAGTGCCTGAAAACAAATGGAGGAACAACACGTTTCTAAATTATTTTTTTATTGCTTTTTGAAATTTTTTTGAAACTGGTCTTAAAATTTTGTCCAATTTTTTTTTCCATTTATATTTTTTAATAGTCAGTTTTTTAATTTTTTAACATTATTTTGTAAAAAAATTATAAATTCTTTTATAATAAATATAAAATACAATAAAAATTCTTTCTAAAAATGTTTTTCTTTTTTTGATACCTTTTTCCAAAATAAAATTATACTAAGGTTAAAAATAAAATTTGAAAAAAAAAAATGAGTGGTCTTCAATTTTTGGCCACCGCTGTATAATTTGTGAAAAATAGGTAATAAAAATGACTATCCGTAGGTGAATTGTCCCAAATTTTCTATTTATGAATTAAATAATATTCGGTTTTTTAAAAGATTAACTCGTAGTTAATAACGGCTGATATTTTATACAGAACCAATGGCAGATTATAGCATTTCAGATCATAGGCAGAGATAATTGGAGGGACACATTTGATGACAACTGAGGGGTTTTTTAAAAAATCTTTTTTTATTCGCTTTTTTTTGGTAGTTTTTTCGCCCTCCTCCACCAAAATGTCATATCATGACACATAAATTTATGCATATCATGTCGCATAAATTTATGCATATCATGACACATAAATTTACGCATATCATGACACATAAATTTATGCATGTCATGACACATAAATTTATGCAGATCAGTACTAAAATAAACTTCAATTTAATGTTATCAAATCGTTTTTACTGATTAAATGAAATCATTAAACAAATCAAATTAAACAATATCAGTAACAAAATATTTAACTAATATATGCTTTAATCATTTTAGTATTTCGTTTTATTAACTTTAATACAATATATTTTACATATTTATTTCAGATTAAAATTACTGGCCTCTTTTTTAAGCGGGTCTTAGGGAACTGCCTAGTCTCCCTAAGGGGTCATCTGCCACTGTACCAAATACATATTTAGTTAATATTATGTTTAACAACATTTAAAAGAAAA
>NC_061167.1:16273408-16375908 GCF_022113875.1 Hydra vulgaris | reverse complement strand
ATAAGGAAAATTAATCACAGTAAGCAGAACTTAATGAAAATTGCAAAAGTAAATGAAGCTGGTCATGTTAACCTTGTAGAAAAGTATTTCACTGCTAAAACTGCTTGCTAAGATTGAAGATAAAAAATAAAATATTAAATTATAATATTATTAACTAATAACAAAGATATATCTATCATCAATAAATTATTACTAAATATGCATAATTCCTATGACAGGCTTTGTGCTTGGCTCAGGCTTATGTGCTCAATTAGGTCACATAGGAATAATATATGTTTAATATACATTCGCATCGGAATGATAAATGATTAACGATGATGATAATGATGATGATAATGATGATATGTATATCATCATTATCATCATCATCATTATCAAAAACAAATTATTAATAAGCATGCGCCAAATATAATTATTCTTATTTGATTCAGAATATATATATATATATATATATATATATATATATATATATATATATATATATATATATATATATATATAATATATATATATATATATATATATATATATATATATATCAGATGTTTAGTTATCTGGTTCCATTGAAGTGATAAATACAAAAAAAAGACGTTCAGGGAAAAAAAGTAACTCGAAAGATGTTATTCCTATTAATGATGACATTTAAATGTATTCAGCATGCTACAATAATAAGATCAGTATTATTATTTCTGATGCGTCTTATAAAATGCATACAAATCTTTATCATTCTTACAAAAATTATTCTTATTTGATTCAGAAAAAGTCTTCAGATGATGGTCTTAGTTATGAGATTTGTATGAAAACAATATTTATTAATTCATGGTATTTATCATCCTCGACTGAGACGTATTCAAAATCATATCACAAGTACAGGATTAGCCCTAAAAGATAAAAGAGGAAAACAAAAAAATTGTCAACATGATGTACCTGATCAAATAATACAACTTATTCATTTTCAAGAATGAGTTGTATTATTTGAAAACAAAGCAACTTCTGCTAAATAGAGGGAAAGAAATTTAATTGTTTACATTAAATAACAGTATTTAGACACCACTCCTAATTAGAACTTTCAAGTTGTCCCACTTCTCCCGCGTCCCATTCCTTCTCTTTTTATCCCGTACAGTATTTTAGTTATAATATTTCAGTTTCTTTATAATGTTTTGTATTTTATGCTTTCTATCTTTTGATTATTTTGATTATTTTTATTTTTTATTTTTTGTTACTTATAAGCATACATTGGAACGCAAAAAAAGATATAATATATTTTTTTATTTAAGACATTGTGTTATATATAAAGTTATTGTTATTATTGAAAGTATTGCATTATATATTCGTTTTATTTTTATGCTTTTCAAGTTTATAAAGATCAGCATTCATGCCTCGTCTTTTCTTATATACAACGCCAGAAGTACTAAAATATCTCTCTATAAAAGCTGCTGCAGATGGAATATTTAGAAAGATGACAAATAGCTTTTCCTAACATTGAGATTTTAGAATTTTTGAACCAAAAATCATAAAAAGGATACAAAGATATAGCAAGTCTTTTCTCTTCGATTTGCTTAAAAAGTAATCTTTCCTTTTCCAATTTCAAGTAAAGTTGTAAATTAGGGTTCCGATCTTCTGAGCAATATCATCTAGCATAAATCCGTTGAGCGAATTAGTTTACTGATCATTTAAACTCAATTGTTCTTTTGTTTGTGTAGACATTTAAACTCAATTGTTCTTTTGTTTGTGTAGATCTTGGTTGCGATTCTGAATTTAACTTTATTGTTTATGTGGTATTGAACGCTATTTATAGATTGGTTTGTGCTTTTTTGTACTTTGAAAGCGTTGCAAGTAAACAGCACAAATATTTTTGTTTCTTAATAGCGAAACGTACAACGTTGTTTGTTTTATGAGCTGCCCAAGAAAACTGCGGTAATTTTGATGATCCCAATTCAATTTCGAGAACTTTAATAACCTCAGCACTATGAAGATTGTATTCATTATCCTCGTTACAGACATAAGTGATGTTTGCATCCTCTGCTGTTTTGGCTAAATGAATAAGATTTGTAAAAGTAAGCTTTCTTGATTCAGTTAAAAACATTTCAAGAAGTTTATCAGTGGTTGAATTTCAATATTTAAGACTTCATCTTAACCAATTTTAACTGCTCATTATCTGCTTCTTCAATATAAAGGGAAACTTCTTGGTTCAGCAATTTTAGTAATTACTATTAGTTTGTACAAGAGTAATTACATTTTGTATTGTTTATTTTTTAAACACCTTTATAGGTAAATTAAGAAATTTTAAATAGCCGAAACATTTATTGTTTTTTATTATTAAAATGGTTTTATGAATTAAAAAAATTTATCTTTTTTATGAAAATATTTACATTTTTGGTGCTTAAAAGAATTTATTTATTATATATTTTGACGGCGGTTTTCCCAGAGGAAAACCGCCGCCAAGATTCAGCGGGTTCCCGATGGTCTTCCCTTATTTGTTCCAGTTGCAAACCCAATCGGGCGCCTTACGATTTTAAGGTACGGCGTTTGGCTGGGGCCTATACAGTATACCCAGCGGGAATATTATATGGGGCCCATATGGGAACCACGGCCAAGATCCGGCAGGACACCGTTGGTCTTCCCATATGGGACCCAGTTAATAAACTTTTTTTTTTCTTTTTTTCATTTGTTTTTTCTCTCGTCTATGGTATTACAGGTTATAAATAAGATATTATAAAAATTAATGGATTAAAAAAAGCCACTAATTCTTTCAATAAGTAGTTTAAATTATATCTATTAAAATTAACTTTATTTTTTAAATAAAGCTAATAAATGACTTCTATGCATCTAAATTCATGTTACGGTACTGTACTTTCTTTAAAAGCTATGTTTATTTAAATCCAATAAATTTTTTTGGAAAATGTGTTTTGCAGAATTGATTTTTACCTATGCTGACAACATTCTAAAGAAAAAATTAGTGAAAATATTTAAAAGTTACCTTTTTTCAACTGACATGCACTCATACAGATGTGTCTTATTTTCAAACGTAGTTTCACTTGTCATGTCTAACTTTGGAAATGTTTGAATAAATGCTGTAGTAAGAAAATAATGAAATCAAATTGAAACTTTTTATTATAAGATAGTCAAAACAAAGATTTTAATACGAAAATAATTTTAAAAAACCTTTCCTTGTTAATTCCACGATACTATTAAAAACCATTCGCTTTAAAAATGTTACGGATTTATCATCGGTGCATTCATTCCAATTAATAGTTGTTATTGTCGAGATGACCTCTTTTCCAAAAACAAATAGCGTATCAATTTCGTAATCCACAGAAAATTTTAAAAAAGAATCAATGTAGATTTTTTCTATCTTGAGAAAGTAATAATATATGGCTACAATAATTACAATTTTAATCCTAGAATTCTTTAAACATAAAACACTTTAACTTTTATGTATATCTTTTTATCTATATCTGTTTCGATATCTACATTACTAAATATTTCTTCAAACCGCACTTAGTTATGTGTGGAATGTGAAGTTCATTTAATTTAATGCAAAATCTCCTCTTTCAAGCAATCTTAGTTGAGGATATTTTTTACTTGAGTCAACTTTTGGTGAACTGTTTTGAGATCAAAAATCTAAAAAATGGAAAATCTGAAATATTCTTGTACAACAAAGGAGTAGCCCACAAAGGAGCCAATGATAAACTTAGCATGCTTTTGAAATACATTGACACTAATACCGTATACAACCGCAAATCTTAAAATAAGTTTGGTATTTTCAAAATAAATGCTCCGTTTGTATTTTTACGCACATAGTCTGTTTTTATTGACGCATAAAACTTTGAAAATAAAAATAAACCAAAAAAACAGACAAAAAGTGAAAGTGAGTAATTAAAATAAACCAATTATTGACCTAATCATGAATGGCACAACACCTAAAGATATTTCCAAGATGCTAACAAGCCTCAAAGTACTGTCTACACTGTGATTAAAAGTTTTCAAATGATGGAAGCTATTAACGATAGTGGTTTAATGAGGTCAGTTCTAACTCCTCAATCGATCAAGGCGGTCAAGGGCCAAATATCTTGGAATCCAGTAAGGTTAATGAGGAAAAATGGCTAAAAAGCTCTCAGTGAGTGAGCACGCCATCAGAAATGTGATAAGAGAGGATCTTAAGGCAAAGTCAAGAGATCAGAAACGTCTGGTTTCCCCAAGTGTCAAAGGAAAAAGATTTGAAAGATACCTTTCACTTTTAGATACAGAACGTTTTGAACAAATTTTTCATAACTTTCTTTTTCGAGGGCATTCATATCTTCCAAACGATCGAGATTTTGTTACTATGAGGTGGAAGATATGTAAAAACGGTTCGATAAATAAATTTAATTAATATGAAGATTTGTGCTCAGTCCAGTAACAACTTTTGCATCGCTAAGCTACTGACAAGGGAGTAGTGTGCAAAAAGAAGCAAATTTCAAGTTTACTTCCACTCGATATAAATAGTTGCACAATAACTCTAAAGAAAAAGGAATTATCACACTTTCACTGAAAGATTACTAAAGCACTACTACTAGCTGCTGAAACTTGTTGTATATATTATATATATAACAAGTTTCAGCAGCTAGTAGTAGTGCTTTAGTAATCTTTCAGTGAAAGTGTGATAATTCCTTTTTCTTTAGAGTTATTGTGCAACTATATATATATATATATATATATATATATATATATATATATATATATATATATATATATATATATATATATATATATATATATATATATATATATATATATATATATATATATATATATATATATATATATATATATATATATATATATATATATATATATATATATATATATATATATATATATATATATATATATATATATAATATATATATATATATATAATATATATATATATATATATATATATATATATATATATATATATATATATATATATATATATATATATATATATATATATATATATATATATATATAAACTTTACCTTAAGTATTGCAGCCATCATTGGGAAAGCATAAAGACATGAAAAAGATGATTACTTATATTCCTGAAAACTTCAAGTTTTATCAGATGAAATATTTACCTAGTCAACCACTGCACATTATAATAATGCAGTGGTTGGGAATGGTCAATTTTGAGAGCGTTCTACATTTTTATATTCCTGTTTTATGATCACTTTGTAATGTTGAAACT
This sequence comes from Hydra vulgaris, assembly GCF_022113875.1. NCBI lineage: Eukaryota > Metazoa > Cnidaria > Hydrozoa > Anthoathecata > Hydridae > Hydra > Hydra vulgaris. Next base: position 16,370,693 of record NC_061167.1, on the reverse strand, counting down.
CCATTTTTAACTTAATATGAATAAAAGCTATTATTAGACAGGAAATGTTTTTAGTAGCATTTGTATTAATTTACATTAAACAAAAAGTTTAAACATCTAAAAAAAGCTAACATTTTGACCAAACTTTGGTAGAATTATTTTTCCCCTTAGACAAATACATTTACACGGTAAAAAATAAAAAAAGGTATTACTAACAAATTTAAAGCACCAAAAGAGTACAAAGTACTTCATAAGCAATAAGAAAAAACCTTTTATAAACAATTTATACTTACATAAATAAGATCATAGTATTTATGATTAATCATTGATGTTGGATTGATACTTAAATTATCCAAAATTAGTCTTTTGAACTTGAATCTTCGGTGATGTTCAATAAATATTGAAATGCTCTCAAGATCTGCAACGCAGTCAGCACTAGTTGTCAAGTTGAGGTTAATAAACATGTTTTGACTGAAAATAAAAATCATTATATCCAATGTTTACTTAAAGTCACAAGCAACATTGTGCGTCAGGTCAACATTGTGCGTCCTTCAGATTGTTTTTAAAACGAAGTAAACTACACAAATGCCTTGTCGTATTTTTGGGGGTTTAAAATTGTTTTACTAAAAGCATGCATTGATATTAAACTATGCGTTTGGAAATACTAAAAATATTGCAATTCTTAACACACACGCGCAGACTGAAAAAGTTTTGTTAAAACGTTTTTACTTTTTTAAAGGTTTGCAACCATTACATACAAAAATGACTACAGTTTTAAACTTACTTTAAAGTATAGTTTGAAGCTGTCATGATAAGACTACATTTTCTTATTGGACGTTGAATAGTAAACGGAGTCAATGTAACCCGCAAAGAATCAATAGTGGAATAAGTCAGCACTGCCCATTCCGTGTGAATATATTCAACAGACATATCGCCAATCTGTTTTAAATGAAATAGACTTTTCAACAACAAAACCTTTTATATTTTACCATTATCTCTTGTAAAATTTATATGAAAAAAATAAAAGCATACCTTTGTTTCTAAATCATAAAAGTTCTCAAACTTAGAATTTACATTTCCTGAATAAGTTTCTTTTACTGACGAGTAAAGCTTGCTCTTTTTATTTCTCTCCGTCTTTATAGATGAGTGAAAACCTCTACCTCGATTTATAAACTGTGTGATAATTATCCTTCCTGAAGAGTCGATTGAATTATCGAGGTCATCAATAAAGTATAACGTGCTTTCGTCTTTTCCTTCGAGATAAAAACTGATTCTCACTCGAAAATTTATATAGGAACCAATAGAACAAATTTCAGATTCTGGTTGAAAAATCGAAACTAAATATTATTTAGTGAGTTTATTGTAAAAATTTAGTTTTAACAATGGAAATAAAAAAACGATAAATCAGCATAGACGATACAGCATGAAGCAACATTTTACACTCTATCCCTAGTCAAAAAAATATATAGCTTTTGGAATAAAGTATTATATTGTATTTATATTGTTCATTTCAAACTTATTTTTTTTTTAATATAATGGTTATCAAACCTGACATAATTTGTCAGATTTGACACCCATTATGTTAAAAAACCTATAGAATTCTATACAAATTAGATACTATGAATACCGTCAAGAACTTACATACTAATCACACAAATCTTACATAAAAAACTTATGCTTTCGCGGTTACTCATGTAATTTAACGGTAGCCCAATCTGCGTAATAGAACAGAAGCACTGTTTATCATTGTAATTTATAACTGCTCCTTCATACAATGCACCACTTTCAATTTTTTTCCAGCAAGTTTGCACACAGCTGCTATAATCCGCATTAAATGCCGATAATTCAGGTGAACCATAAAAACCAAAACTGTATTTTGGTATTGTATTTTCCAAAAATGAATCTATATTAAAAGAAATATTCAATAAATAAATGTAAAATATTTAAAATAATTATTCAACTCAACTTTATTTTAAGCAAATTTTTCAAAAAACATTTCAAATGGTTCTATTTTAAAAGAACACAATGTAACAAAAGTCTTGCCAGCTTAGACTTTTCAATATTAATTTATGCATTTTTTGTCACTGAATTCAAAAATCTTATTTGTTTTGTCGTAATATAGATAACATTTGTTTTGTCGTAACATCGATACATTCGTTTTATCATAACATCGATAGTTATTTATTTATGCTTAGTTTCATATTTTCTTGATGTAAGTGCAAAATCCGTTTGTTGTCAATCTATTCTAATATTGCATTAGTAATTTTGCATAGCATATAGAGCTTTTTTCAATATTGAAAGGTATTTAGGAAGTACGATGTTAGTAAAAACAAAAAGAAAAAAGAAAATTCTTAACTATAAATGTTTTTAAACTTACAGTTACAATATAATCCTTTACTATAAAATTTTTCCTCAAGATTAGTAGCGCTTTCAAGATAGCGATTTTCTTGATTTCAAGATGGCGATTTTCTTAATTTCAAGATGGCGATTTTCTTGATTTCGAGATAGCAATTTTCTTGAGTTAATACTTTTACCTTTTCTGACTAGAGACCATGTCCAATCTCTATCATAGAAGTAACCCATCGTGCTTGATATCTACTTTCTGTTTTTGCAATATCCTTTTAAAATCTCTCACTATGTATTTCAGTGACATCAACCATGTTTTTGGGAAAGAAATCTAGATTTATCAGAATCTAGGTAGATTTCTACCTAGAATGCAACATATAAATCTTTATAGACATACAAAAACACAGCTTGTATTTTTTAATAAGTTTTGCAACCAATTGTTTGTAATTTTAAAGGTTCTTGCAAACTGTCTAGGAATTCACGAACTATACAACTAAATGTACAATAACCTTCTTTTTCAACTTTTGTAATTGCTCGTTTAAGTTTCTCTGACTCGAATTTTTTTTTGGTCCAAAGACTATAATTTTGATTTTTACCTCAAAATTTACATTTGCATTTGAATTTGTTGCTATTGCAGCTTTAGCACCATTACAAACTTCATATCTTTTTATAGCCTTGACCAAGTTAGTCTGTATAACTTCTTTCATTAATTATTTGCTCCTAAAACCATTTTTTTTCAAAAGTATCTAAAGTTGAGGGAGCACTAAAATTGCCATTTGAATTAACTGCTAAATAAAGTGACTCATTTTATATCAGAGGAAGATTTGGATTAACTCTTTATTAAAGCTTTTGCAAGTCACAGTTGACTGTTATTACGTTTGATACAGAGTCAACTTTTGTCCAATTAATACATCTTTGTCAATCTTGTAACTGTGTTTAGTAGATTGTTTGTAAGTTTATAATATTGCTCACCGGTAAATCAGAAGGTTTTTCACCAAAACTTCCACTATTACTACGAGTTTAGGTTAAAGCTATTGTTTGTTTTTAAGCTTTTCTGAGCTTATGTTAATATCACAATAAAAATTGGCTTGCAAATCAAAAAATTTTAAAGTATTAACTTAAGACAAAAGACCAGATCTATCACCATTACTCTATATACCAAGATTCTCTGATTCAAGACTGATAATAGCTTGCCAATAATTGGAAGAAATGTGTGTATTTTAAACTTTTCCGAAGGCGTCTATTCAGCGTAAGCATCATCTGCTTCTGCATCACGGTAGTCTCATCTTTCGATTCGCTTAATTTTTCTTAATTTTTAAGAATTGCAACACTTTTGTAGCCGTATTTAAATGTGATTTTGAATCTTGAAAACATTTGCTTGTTTTGTTAAATCAAACTGGTTTGTCTTGAAGTTCTTGTTCACGATTTATATTTGTTGTTGATTCATTTAATATCTCCTTACCTATTCTTGGTCATGATCATCAGCTAAACAAGTTTCAGTTGTAATTGCTTACAACTACTAGTAGTGAAAAAATCTTTAAGCGGATGGGAAAAAGCAAAATTTAAGAAAGAAAAAGTTGGAAAAAAGTTCTGGCAGTAACTAAAAAGGTTTTTGAAATCTATCAACCCCACAACATTGCCAAACCTGAATCAAATATTGAACTTGATACAAGCTTGTATCAAGTTCAATATTTGATTCAGGTTTGGCAATGTTGTGGGGTTGATAGATTTCAAAAACCTTTTTAGTTACTGCCAGAACTTTTTTCCAACTTTTTCTTTCTTAAATTTTGCTTTTTCCCATCCGCTTAAAGATTTTTTCATGATTATTAGGTTTTATTATAATAAAAAGAAAACGTTATTTATATAATATAACGAGCAAACAGTTTGCATTAATTTTTTTTTTTTTATTTATTCGTGATATTCATATGAACTCCAAACGTCCACAAAACTTTGTATCCGCCGAGATGGGCGGTAAAAAAGTGTAAACAAATATTAGATACTAAAACCCGATCTGTTTAAATTGGTTTAAATTCTTCTTTGCTTACAATTATGCGATCACAGTACTACGAGAGTCTTAATTAGGAAGCAAAAAAAGAGATGAAGAAGAAGAGAGAAGAAGAAGAAAAATTATCAGTTCTAGAGATTATTTTTGATCCGTATTCTTTATCAGAAAAAGACTGTGAACTAACTAATAACGTAGACAATGGCCTAATCTATATTTTGCTGATATATACAGCTAATCATTTTTCCAAGTCAGTTTGCAAGTTCTAGTTTAAAATCTTACGAAGGTCTTAAATCTTACAACTGTGTAACCAGTGGTCTTGTTCACAACGTTCTTGTAAAGTTCATTTATGGTGTAAAGTCTATTTATATTTTTACCAGTCGTATAAAACATGGTCAGAGTATTTTTTCAAAAATTTTTACAAGGGTATAGGTTAGCGTTCATGAAGTTGGTCAAGTTATAAATTCACATTGCTTATTTATGGCAGGTTTAGGCAAAGTCTGTTCTCATATTGGAGCAACATTATTTAATGTTAACATCTGATTATCCAAAAAGGAATGATGATGCTTGTATATGTCAATTGTGTGCTTGGTTGCCGCCAAACCTTAAGGCTTGGTTACCGCCAAACCTTAAGGTTTGGTTGCCGCCAAACCTTAAGGATATTACTTATTTGCCACTTTCACAAATTAAGCTTACCGAACCAAAAAAAAAATTAAAACAAAAGTAAAGAACAAAACATAAGTAAAACCATATATTAAAAAAGCCTTATCCGTTCCAATTCCAAGTAAGACAGAAGTTGTTAACTTTTACAGTAAAATATAAGATAATGCAAGAGATAGTGTAATTCTTAGTATAGTTCGTGAATATAGTAATAAATATATACCTTTAGATGCAAAACTAAATACAATTATTTTTAACTTTTACAAAAGAGAACATGAATAATTAAAATATCATGAATTCGTGCAACTTTCAAATTAAACTTTTTCAGATATAAAAATAACTAAAGATGAAATTAAATTGATTTCAAATCATACAAAAACTCTATCTCAATCAAGTTTATGGTTTAGAGCATGCGCAGGAGTTATCACAGCTAGTAAATTCAAAGCTTGTTGTCATTCAAATATAGACATACCTTCTAAAAATTTAATAATGCAAATTTGTTATCCATCAGAAAATAAATTTATTACCAAAGCAACAAAGTATGGTTGTGAAATTGTAGCTAGAAATTATTTAAAATTGCATCTATTCACATAAATGTTGAAATTTTTGATTGTGGATTGCTTAGAACAGCCATATGGCCATACCTCGGAGCAACTCCTGATGGTATTTTGAAATGCTCATGCTGTTCTCATGAATACATAGTTGAGATAAAATATTCATTTAAATGCACAAAAAGAAAGGTCTTTGAACTGGCAAATAATAATAAAAAGTTATGCATGGAAATAAAGGACGGAAAACATTATTTAAATAGAACTCATCAATATTATTATCAAGTTCAGCTACAAATGTTAATTTCAAATATTCCGATTTGTTGTTTTATCGTGTACGATGAACCAGTCTAATTGAAAGAATTTATGTTGATAAAGAACTCCTCACTGAAAACTTAAACAAAGCAGGAGATTTTTTTATTTTAGCGATATTCCGATTTGTTGTTTTATCGTGTATGATGAACCAGTCTAATTGAAAGAATTTATGTTGATAAAGAACTCCTCACTGAAAAATTAAACAAAGCAGGAGATTTTTTTATTTTAGCGATATTGCCTTAACTCCTTGCCAAATGGTATTCTAGAAATCATAATATTTTTGTAAATATTGGGGCATTAAAACAAAGTAACAATTTTGAAACAATATGTACTTGCGGTGAAATAAAAGAGAGTATTATAATTTAAATTGTGTTATAAAAACCTATCATCTTAATTGTCTTGGACTTACAAGTAAACCAATTGGAAAATGGTTTTGGCCCATATTGTTGCCACAAGAAAACCAGAATTAAAAAAAAAAGTTTTAAATGTATAAATAAACATGATACTACATTTATGTATTTTTATATATTAAAATAAAAGTCAATCAATAGGGATTACTCCACGACAAAGGTTACATAAAGGTTTACATAAAACAGAGCAAACATTTAAAATATCATTTAGTTTACATATTTTATCATCTGCTCGACTAATTAGTTTATTAGGAAGTATTCCTTGTAAAATTGTGTATTTATTTTTAAGGAGCCCAATTAAATGTTCAACTTGTATTTGTACACGGGCAATCTCTTGCGTCCAATCAACTTCTATTTGAGATAGCTGAGACTTTACTCGTGTAAAGGCAAGAAGTTTTCATTTGGCACAATATAAACCAACGGAATCTGCAATGGTAAAACCTATGCCTGCTAACACCTGATCACCAATAAATAGATTATTTAATATTCCAGAATTTTCTGTAACATAAACGTCAAATACTTTTCCATTTAACATTTAGGAAAAAATTCTCGAACATTTAACATGTTTTAACATTTAGGAAAAAATTCTCGAAAACAAGTTGGCATTGTTCTCCTTTATATATCTCACTCTGGCCACTTTATCAAAAAGGATAGTATGCGTGCCATTACAAGAAGCCTTTCTCAAAAATTTGTGATATAGTTGGTTGACTTATACCAAAACTGTACGCTTTATCTTGTTCCAGCAAACTTAGACGCAGTTTCATTAAAACAATACAAACTTTATCATAGTTGAAGAATTATTAGCTGGCACATGGTTTTCAATTAAGTTAAAAACATGTTAAAAACATTTATATCAGGAAGACCTGTATAAAATTGAATTTTCTTTTTGTCTTTTATTAATTTAAAAGTAGCCTCATCAAAATAGAAAATCAATCTCTACTTTACTGTCTTCTTTTAGTTTTTTAATTGAGTTTTTTAACTTCTCAATTTCTTTTCCTATCTCCCTTATAATTTTGACAGTTTTGGATTCTTCAACAATTTTTTCTAGCAAACAACATTTAATACTATTCTCTTCAATAAGCACTTTTTCATTATTCCTCTTCTTTAAACAATTTAATCTTTCTGAATATATTTGCCTTGATGAATAACATGACATGTCATTAAATTCAAGAGGTATATCGTTATTGTTTTTGTTAACTTTTTTAATGGAAGGAACAAAGTCAGCATGATTTTTATAAACATATTTTCTTCCTAAAAAAAAAAAGTTAACTATACATAATATACAAAAATATATATATATATATTATATATATATTATATTATATATATATATATATATATATATATATATATATATATATATATATATATATATATATATATATATATATATATATATATATATATATATATATATATGTATGTATGTATATATATATATATATATATATATATATATATATATATATATATATATATATATATATATATATATATATGTATGTATGTATATATATATATATATATATATATATATATATATATATATATATATATATATATATATATATATAATATATAATATATGTATGTATATATATATATATATATATATATATATATATATATATATATATATATATATGTATGTATGTATATATATATATATATATATATATATATATATATATATAAATATATATATATATATATATATATATATATATATATATATATATATATATATATATATATATATATATATATATATATATATATATATATATATATATATATATATATATGTATATATATATATATATTTATATTGTTGTATATAAATATATATACATATATATGCATATATGTATTTGTAAATTTAAAAGTGCTTAAATGTTTATATATTATTTTAACATAAAAAATCCACTTGACTTACCAGTAATAAAATGTTCACCGCAAATGTAAGCAAACTCCAAATTCGGCAAAATTTTTCTGTTTAAAAAAACAATTCATAACCTTCTTCGTTCTTCTTCTTTCGAAAACCTATGAGAAGGAATTGTGCTACCTTCAATTTTTCTGTTTTCACAGTATGGTGCCCAACAGCTTTTTACAATTTTTACATTTGTTTACATCTTTTTGCCACCCATCGTGGCGGATATAAAATTTTGCGGATGTTCGGCGCTCAAATGAATATCATGAATTGAATGGTATATACCAATTCATATCATGAATTTAATGGTATATACACTACAACAATATATTTTACTTAGTTGCACAAATTGTCTTTTTTCTCATTTTCATTTTGTTCAAATACGTATTTGAAAAAAATGAGAAAAAAGACAATTTGTGCAACAAAGTAAAATATATTGTTGTAGTGTCTAAGTTTCCGATAGTTAAACATCCGATAGATAAACATTTTTTATTTTAATCGGATAAACATTGTACTTAGGCCGTGACAATAAATATCCGATTGTTAATAATTTTGTGTTTTTGCCTTTTTGTTCTATTATAAGAAGGGCCTTTTTACTTGTTAAATTTTTTTCAAGAAATGAGCCTATATTTCATAATTGCTTTATCTTTTTTTTATAATTGCTTTATCTTTTTTTTTTAGGTCTTTTTTATTGATGCGGCATCACGTATGTGTGATGATGCATATATGTGTGATTTTTATTCTAGTATTGTTTATATAAAATACATTTTGAGTGGTTGAGCAGACATTTTAAAAAAAAGTTATTTTTAGGACCACTCTAATATATACATATTAGAGTATATATATATATATATATATATAGGGAGGGGTAGTAGAAAAAGATTGGCGCAGGCATCAGTAAAGCCTAAGCCAAATTTTTTTTAGGACCACTTTAATATGTATATATTAAAGTGGTCCTAAAAATAACTTTTTTTTTAAATGCTTGCTCAACCACTCAAAATGGGTTCTATATAAGAAAATAATACTAGAAAATTTTTAAAATATATATATATATTTAGGGGTAGCTTAAGACCTTTAAACATCAGACGGGTCCCTGTAATTATCAAAAAAAATAGATCTTTAAAAGTATTTGGGTCTCAAAAGAAGGAAAGTTATGTAAAAACTTCGAAAATAATCATCATTTAATAAATACATTAGGAAAAATAATTATAATAATTTTTTTTTATAAATAATTTTTTTTTGTAAAAAATATAATTTTCTAATCAATCTAAATCTAAAATAACAATTTTTTTATAAAATGATGATTAAGTTTTTGTATAATTTCTAGGGTTCGGAAAAATTTGTATTATTGGCATAATTAAGCGCATAACTTTTATTCAATTTCAAATCATTAAAAACCGTTCAATTGTTTTAACTAGGCAGACAGACCAAAAAACTAATTTTAATTCTAGTTTTTATGAAATTTTTAATTAATGTACTTTTGAAACAAAAAATTCATCAACTTTAGTAGTGGAATAAAAAGTTAACAACATTCAATTCCACTATTAATTCTCTTTAGTTACCGCACTTTTATAGTTCATTATAAAATTTTTATAATTAATTATAAAAGTGCTTTAATTTAAAAAACTGAAAAATTTATAGTTTAGGAACTGCTACTTCCTCTAAAATGTAGTCATTTTTGTCGTTTTTATCCATTAAAACACTATTGTAGGGAAGAGTGGAGAAAAGTGGGACACGCAAATTTAGGGTTTTTTCGGGTAATTGAAATATCTTTTGTATTTGATGTATAAACTGAACCAAACAAGTTTTTACAAATAAACCTTCTTTTTAGGCATTGATTCAATCCCCTTAGGTTTCCAGCCTATTATAACTAGGTAAGTGTATAAATTTTTGCTTTTAGAGAAACCGTGCCATTGGGGTAAAGTGGGACAAATATGAGTAGAAGTGGAACAAATAATTTTAAAACAACATTTTAACACAAACTATTAAATAGAAACTGATAATATCATAAAATCACCTAATCAACATAAAATTGTTCAAGAGATTTCACCAATCAAAATAATCAAATGGCGACGGGAAGAAGCAGGCATAAATATTTATTTTTTCTGTCCCACTTCACCCCAATGTAAACACTTTTTAAGGTACATTTCAAAATTCGGGGTTCTAGCGCACGCGAGGAAACAAAGCAATTTCTGATAAATGGAGGCGATTAAATTTACTTTTTTACATTAAATAAGATTACTTAGGCACCACTCCTAATTAGAAAATTCAGGCTGTCCCACTTCTTCCCACCCTACTCTATTATATGAAAACTGTCCAGTCTTTAAAGTTTCAAAATCTATTATTGAAATGATTTTTTCGTCAGCTTAAGCAGAGTCGATTTTTCGATTTATTCATTGACGATTGAGAAATCTCTATACATACGAACGCATAAAATAGTTAGTTTTTATATATACCAATAGTGTTTTGACGGATACTAACGACAAAAATGGCTACATTTTAGAGAAAGTTGCAGTTTTTAGCGAGTTTGAGTGTGAAGAAATTTTTAATGAGCAAATGTAATACAAAAATAAATTAAATTGTTTAAATTAATTAAAAGTTTTGTGATATAGAAATTCCTTTAAAAATCCTGAAAATAGTTTGAAATATTTATAAATAAAAATAATTACTGAAAATCGAATAAAAAATTAATTCTTTTTATTTAAAGTTGCCTGCGTTTGATTTAAAAAACATTTTATATATTTGACAGTATTTAATCAATTTTATAAAGCATCTGTTAAATTTGTAAGCGCATCATAAGCATGTTATGCGTATAATTACGCGCATAACTTTTGAATGGATTCGCATATATTCGCCGATATGCGCATAAGTTCCGAACCAAAATAATTTTGCTTATTTTAAAGGAAGAATTTTTTTTTTTTTTTTTTGAAAAAAGATGCTTAATCTTGGATTTCCTCGTATTACTGATTCGATTCGTGATTCGATTCGATTCGCTAATAAAAACCCGCTTCAATTCGAGGTTTGTTTCAAAACTAAAAAGGCCGATTTGTAGGACCCTAATATATATATATATATATATATATATATATATATATATATATATATATATATATATATATATATATATATATATATATATATATATATATATATATATATATATATATATATATATGTATATATATATATATATGTATATATATATATATATATATATATATATATATATATATATATATATATATATATATATATATATATATATATATATATATATATATATATAATATATATATATATTGTTATAAGAAAAGGTTGTTACTTTATTGAATTTTTTATTTTAGTTTTAATAACATGGAAAACTGTGTGAACATCGGTTTTAATTAAGTTAACGTAAGAGAATGTAATATTTTTGTTTGGTCGTGTTTAATAGAAAGAAACTTGTTTTGATATTTGTTTAACTTCTATTTGCGTATATATATTAAATATATTACAATTAATTACACACTTTTAAACTGTTTGTAGTTTCCCGTATCTCAACTATCATAAGTTAAATAAACTGTTTGAACCGTATATAAAGTATCATAAGTTGAGCGCGACGGCTTTTTATTTAATTCTTGTGTACCTACTTCTTCTTCAAAATTCGTCGCCAAAGAAATAGTTTTGTTACCATTAATGATTAAAACAGTTTTGAAAACATTATTAATAATTGTTTAAAGAGAGTATTAAAGATATTTGCTCATATGGAATTGCTTTTATCGCAATCAGCAATCATTGTGTAACAATGATTACCAAGAATATTTTTTAATTTTTTTTCAAATTGTGGTAACAGTGTCAAACATCATTGTTGTTTGCAACTTTCTGCATGACTGAAAACTTGCACAACATACGTTTAACGTTTATGTCAAAAGATGGACAAAAATAGTCTTTTAAATTTGTTTATAATATCTTACAACAACGCTCATCCGACTCAAGTTCAAGCTGCAGTGACAATTAGGAAAAAGTTGACTTGTTGCTTTTCTCCTTGTAAGATCAGCAGTCTTACGTGAAAGCATTTTGCCAATATACAAACATGTCGTGTTAAGTAATTTTACTCAATGCAGAAAGTGAGAGTGGATGGTGATGGAAAACAACCTTCTTTGAAAAAATATCTGAAAATATGGCGCGTAAAATAGAAGATTTGTGAAGAAAAGCATCGTATCCTATTTTGTTTTATAAATGCTCACTTAAAATGTTTCTTGATAACAATTACAAGTACAAAAAATTTATGAAGTCAGTTAATTAAACAAATGAGAATACCACTACTAACTTTATCATAAACCTGCGATAGTGTAATTATTTTTTGCAAAGGTTCTGCATTTATAGCATGTGCAGTGCTTGAAGATGTGAACCACTGGTTAAACCTCTAGATGAGGTTTAACCAGTTATATGAATAACTATTTTTAAGTAAAATTGTTTTGAAAACAGTTTTAGAGGCGCATTAGTTAGAGTTGTAGCACAGAACTAAAGTGTTCGAGGTTCCATCCCAGGTCTATTACTAGTCAAAACTGTTGAGAGGAAAAAGACTTAAAAGAGCAACTTGAAATGTAGTAGATGAAAAAACAAACTAAATATAAACTAAATTAAAAGTAGCTGAATGACCGCATAGATACATACATACATACATACATACATACATACATACATACATACATACATACATACATACATACATACATACATACATACATACATACATACATACATACATACATACATACATACATACATACATACATACATACATACATACATACATACCATCAAATAAAATTAAAATATTGGATCAAAAACATTTGTAAAGTTTTTAATAGTGTAAAAATGCTTACTTTGAAAAAACGATGTTATTAAAGTTAGTGATAAGTCCAAAAAATATTTTTTGATCAACATTATCTTTAAACAAATTTAAGAGTGTTTTTAATTTTTCCTCTCTGATTTTTATGCTTTTAAACTTGCTTTTGACTGCATATAAAACCTGCTATTGACTGCATATAAAACCTGCTATTGGCTACATATAAAAATACTTTATTTTTTAATTTTATAAATTTTGAATAAAGGTTTATAATTAGTTAATTATTTTGAACTCAAATATATCATATCCATAATATATGCATGGTAACACCCTGCGTGAGTAGCATAACCAGCATGTCTGATATTAATTTTTAATGTTAAAACTATGTTGTTTTCCGATGTCAGATTGACATCGGCAAAATTATTTTTTTCCAAAGAGAAGAACCATGATAAGAAATACAAAACTGGTCATTTTTAGTTTGGCGAAATGGCTCTTCAATATTTTTATTGGCAAGAAGGTCATATTTGTTTTTAGGTTTCAAATTATTAAGAATTATAAATGAACTAGGTGGTATATTTTCTTTAAATTTAAACATAAAATATTCAAAACATTTAGTTCGTAAGTATTGAAAACATTCATTTCTTTTAGAAGTCGTGTTGAGCTTGAAAAACGACTCTAAAATTGATTTTGCGAGCTGCTTGTTTTTACTGTTGATAGCAAGATTTAAGTTTGGTTTTGTGAACGCTTTCCTTTATTATATTTGCATAATTTAAATGACGATGAATAAATGAATAATATACACTACTGCTCAAAAGTTTGGAAGCAGTTAATTTTTTTTTTTTTAATTGAATATAATGTCAATATATATTAATGAAATCGACTTTTTAAATATAATTACTTTATTTCTAACAAGTCAATATACTTTTGTATGTTTTTAATCGAATCTGATTTATATAACTACTTTTATTTATGTTTAAAGATAATAGACGCTTTGAAGTCATTTTATCTAATAAACAAAACAATTAAGTCTGAACCTGTCTGAACATGAAATTGGTAAAATTATGTTACCAAAGTTATTAGTAAACATCTTTCAGTCAGTTATTTACTAGCAGACCGATAAGTTATCTTTTTAATAACAGTGCGCTAAACCAATTATAGTCGAGTGGTGTTTTTAGACAAATTTTTATTTTTTATTTTTATAATGGCAAAACGATCACAGTTAACAATTGATAAACGAAGTGCAATTTGTAATCAAGACAGGAAACGTAGTGGGAGACCCAAAATTACAACATTAAATGAAAATCAATTTATAAAATTAACTTCAAAGCGAAACCGTCGTTTAACAGCCCCCCAAACTGCAGCGAGATTAAATGAAATTCGTCCAAGTACAGTGTCAGTTTCAACAGTTAAAGAACGATTGAACTCTGCCGGTCTCCGAGGATGTGTAGCAGCTAAAATACCAAAATTAACAAAACAACATAAGAAAAACAGATTGGCTTGGGCTAAAAGTCATGAAGATTGGACACTTAAAAAATGGAAAAATGTACTTTGGACAGACGAATCGAAAATTCAAATTTTCGGTTCAAACAGAAGAGTTTTTGTCCGACGATCTATGAATGAAAGGGCTTTGCCAGAGTGTACAGTGCCATCAATTAAACATGGTGGAGGTAATGTTATGGTTTGCGGATGTTTCAGAAATAATAAACCTGGAAAATTAGTAAAAATAGATGGCAAACTTAACAAAGAAGGATATTTACAAATTTTGCAGGACCACGCTCTGCCTTCTGGGAATGAAATTACTGGATCAAATTTCATATTTCAACAGGATAATGATCCGAAACATGCTTCAAAATTGTGTATGTCCTATTTAAATGAAAAAAAAAAACAAGAAAAACTTATAGAAATTATGATATGGCCATCCAAATTACCTGATTTATCACCAATCGAGCTAGTTTGGGACGAGTTGGATAGAAGGGTTAAAAATAGATCTCCAAGTAGTGCTAGGCACATGTGGGAATACCTACAAACAGAATGGTACTCATTAGATTGTGAATATTTTACTAAATTAATAAATAGAATGCCCAAAATTTGCGCAGCTGTGATTAAAAATAAAGGTGGACATTTTGATGAATCAAAAATGTAAATAATATTGACAGATAGTTGGTTATATATATAAGATATTGACAGACAGATGTTGATTATAGTTGGTAAAAGTTTAATTTAAAGTGTAGTTGTTAATTACATTGTGAATAAAGGTATGAAGTTATTTTTTATCTATGTTTTTGTAAAAAAAACCAACTGCTTCCAAACTTTTGAGCGGTAGTGTAGCTGTATTAATACACCTATCCAATCGGAAAAAACGCGTAGAAATATTAATGTCTGGATCCAAATTGTGTGGTTAAAATATAAAAATAAACTTTTACGTACAAAGGATTTTTAAGCAAGCATTGAGCTTTCCTTTTGTTTAGATTATTTATTATTTAGATAAACTCATAATGGATTTAGTTAATTAATAGAATGAGAGTTTATGAGTTGAAACAATATTTAAGACTTCGAAATTTGCGTGTTTCTGGAACAAAAAGGGAATTGGTTGCTCGTGTATTTTCTGCATTGGAAAACTTTATTGAGCCTGTACTAACTGCTACCGAGGCAGTCGAAGAACTTAAAAATGAATATCAAAAAAAACTTTTAATTGACAATGTTAAATGCAGTGATCCGTTTATCTTATTAGATGGTTGATTATCTGAAGAGGACAGTATTAAACAAAGGCTAATGGTTTTGTATCCAGATATTTTTAACTATTTGATGTTTAACCCATTTGAATTAGGCGGCAATGACTTAAATTATTATAAAAAGCTTTTAGTTTTTATAAAACAGGCTGGCTTCAAAAACCTGCATATCACTGTATAAGTGAGGAAAGTCGATTTTGTGCAATAAAAAGTGAATGCAGACAACCACAACGTATTAATGACACTGTGGTTGATTATAGAAAAAGAAAATGCAAAAATCCGATCTTGTCACTGTACATGTATGGCAGGAATGAGCCAAACATGTAACCATTTTGCTGCAGCAATATTTAGAATTCAAGCTGCTGTAAGAATAGGCTTAACAAATCTGGCTTGCACAATGGTTTCAAATCAATGGCTTCCAAATCAAAAAGATGTTTTACCTGTTAAAATTGAAGATTTAGATTTTAGCAGAGAAAATTTTTCTCAACATTGTAAAAAAAAAAGACCATTTATAGACAGTTTGTATAAAAAATTTAATCCAATTTCTAATTATTCTAGTAAATTTAATCTTCAGGATGTTGTAAAAGCGTTAAAGAAATAACCCCTAATTCCATAATTTTTAATGCTACCCCTAAACCAGATATTGACTTTGGTTTGGAAGTAGTAAACGGCATTAGTACTTCCCAATCAAACCTAATGAGTGTTAATGATATACTGGTAATGTCAAAAGATATATTATCATTTGAAAAAAATATAACGCTTCACTTAAAAATATTGAAGAAATTAAGAAGTTGAACAAAGGACAAAATAAAAACAAATACTGGTATGAATATAGAAAAGGTGTTTTAACGGCTTCAAAAAGTTATGATGTTTGAACAAAAGTGAACAAATTAAATAAAATTGATGCCGATATGTTGGAATTAAATCAACATATATCTGGCATGTCATTTATTAATTCAAACATACCTACAATTAAGTATGGCAGGGAAATGGAACAGAATACTGTTAACTGTTTATATGAAATTTTTAAAATCAATCATAAAGGTGTAGCAATGCATAATTGTGGGATATTTTTAGATATTCCCTTCATTGGCGGTAGTCCTAATCGTATTGTTACTTGTTTGTGTTGTCCACCTGCATGTCTTGTAGTTAAATGCCCATTTTCTATAAATTACTTGTCCCCATTTGATCCGAGCGTAAAACTTCCGTATTTGATTAAAAATGTTGGTATTTCTTTAAACAAAAATCATGCCTATTATATGTCTTGTGCAAATGGCTGTTACAAAGCACCATCATTTATATTTTATGGTGTGGATACCTCATGGAAATTTTATTAAACATGTAAAATTTATAGACTATTACTATAAATACTATTTGAGCACAATTTTTATTCAACACTAAGCTTTAGAAATTGGATTAAACTTGTTATGTAAACTGCCTACAAGTGATTATTCAACTTATAATCAACTACAGTTTGTGGCTTGTGTCATCTATACATTGTGAATGTCTGAAAGCGAGAATGGTTGGTAAAACCATTGGCCATTGTTTAAAACGGTCTTCTTCAGATAACCAACTATCTAATAAGATAACTGATTTTTTTTTTTTTTCAAGAAGAGCAGACGCGTTTTTTTATCTGTTTTAAAAGAAAAAAAAATTATTTTACTTAAAAAATTATTTTACTTCAAAAAATTTTAAAAAAATGGCAGTTACACTTGTTGAAATTAAAAAAATGCTACAGGAAATTTTAATGGAATACAAAAAAGAAACAGAGGCGATGCTGAAGCAACAAGAAAAAATATTTGTTAAGCGCAAACACGAAAATCATTAATGAGCGGCTTGATAAAGTTGAACAAAATTTTAAAGAAAATGCTAACCAAAACAAAATCTTGGTAAAAGATATTGTAGACATTAAATTATCTTTAAATTTTCAAGAAGAACTCTTCGATAAAAAAATTAAAAAAGTCCACGAACAAAACAACGAACGCTTTGAAAAGGAAAACATTCTAGCGGAAAATAGAAACGAAAAATACAGAAAAATCGAAAATAGATCTTGAAAAAAAAATTTGCGAATTGATGGAATACCAGAAAGTCTAAAAGAAACTTTGATTGAAACTGAAGAGAAAGTTCAATCACTCTTATCAAATAAATTAGGACTGAATGGCGTTGAAATCGAGCAAGCTCATAGGACCGGATTAAGAAAGGATGGACGTCCAAGAATAGTTTTAATTAATTTACTTAGACACAAAGATAAAGCCAAAATCCTTCAAGAGTCGCACAAATTAAAAGGAGCGAACATGTATATAAACGAAGATTTTTCCTTTCGATACCGTAATAATTAGAAAGAGATTGCTGACTGAAGTCAAAAAAAGGCGTCAAAACGGTGAGAATGTTGCCGTCAGGTATGACAAAATTGTTAATCTAAATTACGCATTCATTAAAAATAACGATAAACCTATTATTAAATTAAATAAAAAATAAAAATATGATAACCATATAAATAGCTGTAAGAAAATAATTACATTCAATATGGCGAAAACCAAAATACCAAACATTTTAAATATGTCTCACAGAGATTATATACTTTTAACAAATGACATTAATCCTGACGTAAACATTTATGACAAACTTTCAATCGAAACTAATTATTTTAATGTCAGTGAGGCTTCTACCTTTCTTAGTTCTCCGTCAACTTTTTTTTCGCTGTTAAACCTAAATTTATATTTAGGTTTAACAGCGAGTATGAAGCATGAATAAAAATTTTGAAAACTTTAAAATAATGTTAGAAAATATAAACTACAAATTTAGTGTAATATGTCTAACAGAAACCTGGTTTCAAAACGGAGATGATTCAAACTCAAATTTTTATTTATCGGGTTATAAATCAATTCATCAAGCAAGAAAAAAGGGCATCGGTGGAGAAGTGTGTATTTTTGTTTTAGATTCTTTTATTTTCAAAAAGATAGAAAACCTTAGCATAAATAATGAAGACTGCGAGTCGATAACTATTGAGATAATCAATCAAAAAGCTAAAAATACTTTCATTACTGCTCTATACAGACCACCCAATGGCAATTTTGAGCTATTTCAAAAACATCTGAAACGCATATTACCTGAGACAAGTAAAAACATTTATTTAACAGGTGACTTTAATATAAACCTTTTAAATACAAATTGCGACTCCAACGTCAGGCGCTTTGTAAATACACTTCTTCAGCACAGTTTTATACCACTTATAAACAAACCGACGCATGTAACTTCTTTAACTTCTTCAATCATTGACAATATTATAACAAATAACTACATGATTTATACAACTAAAAGTGGTATCATAAAATCCTATATAAGTGACCATTTTCCAAATTTTCTGATAATCAATCGCTTAACGATTGAAGATAATAATTCCTCTATCACCTATCACCTACGTCAGACAAATAAACAACAATTCTATAAAAAAATTTTGCGATTTGATACACGAAACCAATTGGGAACTCATAGCTGAGTGCAATGATGCGAATAATGCTTACGATCATTTTATACGCCTTTTTTTTAAACAGTACAAAAAAGCTTTTTCAAAGATCAAAAAAACAATTCATTCTAAAAACCTGCGTAACCCTTGGATGACAAAAGAGCTTAAAAAATCTTCAAAAAAAAAGCAAAAGCTCTACGATAATTTAAAAAAAAAATAAAACTTTAATTAATGAAACTAAATATAAAAAATACAAAAACTCATTGAAAAATTAAAAAAACAAATAAAATAAAAAAACTATTACTCTAATCTGCTCGAAAATTCAACAGATAATACTAGAAAAAAATGGGATATAATAAAAAAAGTAACTGGGAAAAAGAAATTAAACATAAATACTGTTTTTCCAAAGCGTTTACAAACAAAAATGAACACAGATATTTTTGACAGAGAGATAATTGCTAATATGTTTAATGAATTTTTTATAAACGTTGGTAAAAATTTAGCCGAAAAAATAATTCCGGGAAACAAAATGTTTAAGCCTTTTTTAAAAAAAACACACTCAATTATGAATGAGTTTGAAGTATCCTCGGATGAACTTCGAACAGCTTTAAATTTATTAAATACCAACAAGAGTCCAGGAATCGACGAAATCAATGCAAGTGCTTTGAAATCAGTATTTGATATTATTGAATCACCTCTTTTAACATTATTCAACTTATCTTTAAAAACTGGTGTTTTTCCTGATAAATTAAAAATAGCAAGAGTAGTCCCTATTTATAAAAATGGCGACGACTCTTTAGCATCCAACTATAGGCCTATATTAATACTTTCTTGTTTTTCAAAGCTTCTCGAACGTGTTATGCACAATAGATTATACAACTATCTTGAAACAAATAACATTCTGCATAACAAACAATTTGGTTTTCGCAAGAGTCATTCAACATATCATGCAATAATTGAATTGGTCAATAAAATTTTGAATGGTTTTGAAAATAATGAATATACTCTAGCCTTGTTTATCGATTTAACAAAAGCATTCGATACAGTTGACCACGAGATCCTCCTGCACAAACTAGAGATGTATGGAGTAACAGGCAACAATCTAAGATAGTTCAGAAATTACTTAAATAACAGGAAACAAGGAGTGTCGTACAACAAAGCATGTACACGGTTACAAACAATAAGTTGTGGTGTACCCCAAGGCTCCATTCTTGGACCTTTACTATTTTTAATTTATCTGAACGATATTAACTTAACTTCAAACATTCTTAATTTTGCTCTTTTTGCAGATGATACCAATATTTTTTTTACTCACTCAAATATAAAAACAAAATTTTCTACAGTTAATCACGAGCTGCAAAACATAAACGAGTGGTTTAAAGCTAATTAACTTTCCTTAAACATCCTCAAAACTAAATATGTTTTATTTCACAAATCATCCAATTCTGTTAATTTACCACTTCAGCTTTCCCAGCTTATGATCAATAGCATTAATATAGAAAGAGACCATTCGATGAAAATCCTGGGAATAATTTTTCAAGAAAATCTTAGTTGGAAGAATCATATTTTGCACATCGAAAATAAAATCTCCAAGTCAATCGGCATCATGCATAAAATAAAACAACTTCTAAATAAAACTTGCTTAAAAAATATATATTATTCGTTCATTCACAGTTATATTAACTATTGCAATATCGTTTGGGCAAGCACATACTCTTCAGTACTAAAAAAGATATATGTAAAACAAAAGCAAGCGTGTCGAATTGTATGCAAAGCTAACAGATATACCCATGCCAAACCATTATTCAGGGAAATTGGAGCTCTAAATGTTTATGAACTGAACCTTTTCCAAAATGTATTATTGATGTTTCAACCGCAAAACAATTTACTACCAAAATACTTTGAAAATCAACTTTCCACCATTGATCACAAATACTCTTTTCAAAACTTTAACATTCCAAAAACTTTACTTAAAATAACTGATTTCTCTATCTTATCTCGAGGACCGTGGCTATGGAATTCGATCCTTAAAGAAGAAATAAAAAACATGAAGTCATTAAATCTCTTCAAAGCAGCTGTCAAAAAGCACCCATTTAACTTAAGTGACGTCAACATACTCTCCTACTTTTAGAGATCAAATTAATAATAACTAAAACGAACTTATTCCTTTTGGATGACCACAAACGACGATTATATCACAATACAAATAGTTTTTCTTTGCTGTACTTGTCTATCAGATCCTTACGTACAAAGCTTTGTTTTTTACGTACAAGGCTATGTATTTGCTTTATTTCTACTTATGAATTTTAAATGTCACGATAAGCTCACGTGAAACTTATTGCAGAGTCGCAATTAGAAGGGGCTTGATGATAAGACTGCAGTCTTCTACTTGCTTCTGTCATTATTTTAATTTTTTATCTTATTTATAAATGTATGTATGTAAAATATA
Source organism: Hydra vulgaris (assembly GCF_022113875.1). NCBI lineage: Eukaryota > Metazoa > Cnidaria > Hydrozoa > Anthoathecata > Hydridae > Hydra > Hydra vulgaris. Next base: position 16,349,028 of record NC_061167.1, on the reverse strand, counting down.
TAGTGACGAAATAAAAAATTAAAAAAAAAAAAAAAAACTGATTACTGCATTTAACTAACTTAAATACATTCTAAACGATCAAATGAATCAGTGGTTTTATCGAAAAAATTGTTTACTTTTTTTTTTTATTGATCGGACTATGCCCTCCTTACCCACCCCTAGGACAATGACCTGTATCCGCCACTGTGTCAAAATTATATGACTGTTACTTTTTTATATTTCCGAAATACAGGGATTATCCAATATCAATCCCGGCATTTCGAGATCAGACGTGCGGGGAGGTCGACGCCCCTTTTTGTAGCAATTTCCCTCTCCTTCTAACACTTGTCCTCTGTATCGCATAAATTTTGTTATAAAAATCAAGCAATATATTTATTTGCTACTAGTGCTCTTTTTTCAAAAATTCCCCCCCAAAATTTAAGATTTTAACAATTAAACAAAAAGTGTTAAGCCTGCTCTGAAAAGGCAGAAGAAGGAGAGGGATTCCTGACCCTAGACTTACTGGGGAAAAAAACGCATACCAAACTTATTATAATTTTTTTTGAAACATATACAATTACAAGAATGTAATTTTCATGAATGTTTGAAAAAAGATTAATGTAGTTGTAATCTTCCATTCAATCTTGACTGTTTTCCAAGCTCTTAAAAAAAATTCTAGAGAAAGAGAAAAGTGAAAAGTTTTATTAAAAAGGGAAGGTAAATTTAAGAAAAATGGAATCCATGCCACAGTGATCGTGTATGTGCAATGGATTTTGTAGATGAAACACCTACCATTGCTAACATAAAGCCAAGAAGACAAAATTAAACTTTTTAGTTTTGAAAGGTATTAGTACAGATTCCTGTGCTAACACATTCCTTGAATACTATTATTTAACAACTTTAAGGCTTTATATTTCCGTCACAATAGCATCAACATGACGCAACATTGTTAGAGGAAAAACATTCTTTAAAATTCTATAAGTTCTCGTTCTATCAATGACACGTTCATTGAGTATTCTTAAGTTTGCTATTTTTTTAGTTTTTTTACATTCAGATGCAATCATTTGACTTTTAAAACGAGCACCTGGAGGAATTATCAAAATACAAAATCTTGACAAAAGTTCTACCTGGATTTGAAATCCACGATCTGCCATGACTTCATCGTCACGCTCTAACAAGTCATAAAACCACTGTCTTTTGTTATAAAATTATCTGAACATCTTCCACCATGACAATCAGATAAAAAGTGATAAAACCACTAGGCAATATTCCAAAAAGGAACTTAAACGTATTGTGTTGTTTATTATCAGACTAAGTTGAGGCTTGTGCTAAGAGCGACTTGTGTCGTTCAATAAAAACTTTAGCACAATCAATAATCGCACAAGTTTTTCCTGACGGTTTCACGGAAGCCATACAATAAGAGCACTACCTAAAACACTGCTTATAAGTTTAATTTATGTGGAAAATATGTTAGAAGAAGTAGTAGGAGAAATTCCAAATTGTTCTGCAATGTCTTCGTTAAGAATACCAAGACGAAGTTGCATAAGTGTTAAAAAAATTCGTCACGATGAGAAAGTTTTCTATATTTAGTTGACTCAAATCTAAGCTTTAATTTGTTAATATTCTAAACATGTTTTGGTCCTCACCAGTAACTAAGCTTTTGAAGAAATGGTATAATAAGTAAGAAGATGGCATTAAATAAAGCTGTTGTACATATCCCTGTATAAAAGTTCATTTTTTTGTCTGTTTTAACTTTGTTGCATTCAAAAATCAATAATTTCTTAGTTTGATTAACTTATTTTTAGCTTAGTTGCTTCAAGGATATATTCAAGAAATTAACTTTTTTAACAAGAGAATCAATCAAAGACGTTTTAGAATTACATCCTTCACACGCATTTAGCAATGGCTGGCTAGCATATGAATGTTCACAGCTTGGCGGTGGTAGATCTAGGTATTATCTTCAGTTGTATTGTTATTAGTGTCATTACATTCTATGCTAATACCTTTAAAAATTAAAAAATTCGATTTTGGACAACGTTTAATTTAAACTCGTTCTTGGCTTAATATTTGTGGAATTATATCCCATATTTAAAGTAGGATCAGGATTTGCAATGGTAGGTGTTCCATCTACAAAATGCATCGAACATACACAATCACTGTTGCATGGATTTCATTTTTTCTTATTTTGACCTTCCCTTTTTATTAAAACTTTCAACTTTTCACATTGTTCTTTTTTACAACCTTCATGAACATTACACTCTTGTGTAATGTTCATGAAGGTGTCACCTAATAGGCATTTTTACAAGGTAATGCCGTGGCTAGAGGGTCGGAGCCCCCTCCCCCAAACCGGTCGTATGGACTTCAAGTTCTAAAAAATCTTTCACACTCGAGCATTACTTAAAAAAAGAAAAAAAAAGATCCTTTAATTTGAAAAAGGTCCCTAAAATTGCTAGCCCCCCCCCCTTCATTTAGGGTTTAGGTAGTCTTGTCAACCCAATTTTCTTTATTGTTATTGTAATATGCCCGCGAAAAAGATTATATAATGAGGTGGCATCTATAAAGTATGTACGCAGTAGAATTCCTGAAGCCTTCCTCATTTTTGTATGTATCCGTTACTTATAAAAAAAACTTCCTTCTTTCAACAATGCAAACTATTAAAAGTATTAAGTATACAAGTTTTTAACGACTTTAGCTACTCCACTTGCATTTATACAAGGGTTGTTATATCCTTTTTGCTTCTATTTCTTGACATTAAATGTCTACTTGAAAGCTAAGCACGCATATGAGATTCTCTTTTCTCGTGTGTTTAAACATGGCCTGCAGCTTCAGTTACCAATTTGACGCATCTTTCAACAGACTGTGTATGAGAAGTCCAAGGAGGAACTTCCATAGGGTAGTTTAAAGACTCTTTGATTGTGGCAGAGGTAAGATCCAACTTGAGTTACCTCATCTCCTTCTCCTCGAATCTTAAGAACCCTAGTTACAGCTTCTTTTCTTTCTTCTGTATTTTTGCTGCAAAGCATGGCTTGTAAAATTGCTTCAGAATGTGCATACCACGCGGATTGCTTAATTGTTGGCATAACAATATCTAAAACATTTTTACTTTGAGTTCTAAGTAGCTCTAGTTGATATAAAACATGTCTGGGACCCTCTATCCAATTTGATTTCACTTTAATGTTAAACCAATTGTGTATGTAAACACTAACAATAAAATTTACAATCATTTGTAAATTTTCTAGATTTTCACCAGTAAGCCCATAATTTGACACCCAAATTCTGCAAAAGGGCTGTTGTTAGCCATCTACTGTGGCAGACTGGTCCAATTTCCAGCATTGCTAACCTGTTAGGTAGAACTCCAGTCTTTATTGCTTGGCAAATTTGATAGGCATAACTTTGATCAGTGCTTAAATCTTTAATAATCTTCTGAATGAGATATATTAAAGGAGGACCTAAATTTACTTTATTAAAGTTTGAATTAATTTTAATTTCAGTTGCTGTGTCAAGCATTTTCCCAAGTGGTCCAGACCATTTATTATAAGAAAGTGTTTTACCATCTAAATTTTCAATTAAATGCCTTAACCCTAACTCACCAGTGTGTAAATCACAAACAATCCAAACTAATCTTCTATTTAATTTTTTCTCTACCCATTGCATGACACCACCTGCCCAACCAGTATTAACATTTGTGCTATCTCCTCCAATAGCCATGAGATTTTGAATTTGATTTTTAGTTTTTAACCAGTCAACCAAGTAATCTGCAATAACTTCTGCTTTTTTTTTATTAGCTGTCACATCTGGAACAAAATGGAAAAGATAGTCACCCCCTGGGTCTTTTACAACAGAGTAATGTTCCTCTTTAATAAGGCTAGGAAAATTTCTTTCATTTGCCTCTATAAACATTTTTGTAGCATCTACTCTTCCATCAAAAAAAGGCAAGTAACCGGGTTATTTTCTAGGTCTATCTCAAACTGGTTGTTTAATTCTTTTGCTAATTTTTCTTGAGCCCTTTTGATTTTGTTATGATCTATAATAAGATGTAAATCACTCTCGCTTATAAGTTTTGCATCTATCAAGGTAGCTGTTTCAGCTGCTTCTCTTAAACTTGTTTGATGTCTCATGCTAGCCAGTGCAATATTTTTGATTTTCATAGTATTATACATAGAAAAGTTTGATTAAGGGGTGATTTACATTTAGTTTGAGTATCTACTTGGATTATGTTCTGCTCACTATTATCTTGAAATGTCATAGAGAAGCTATTTGCGTAAACTTTTTCTTGCATAACAGTTTTGTGACGTACATAATCCTAAAAAATACAAATATTTTATTTTTATTTTTAATCACAATCTATACTAAAATTTATGCAACTGTTTTTGTGTCATTCTCAAAATAATCAATAACTTATTTAACTCCACATCTGCTCAATTTCATATTTGTCCACAAAAATACAATATAGAATTTTAATTCAATCTTATTATTGTAATATCTTATTATTGTTTATCATTTGTTTTATCTGCCTTAAAAAAAAAGTTAAATATTTTAATAAATTTTTCTTTTTAAAATGATAAATGTTTGTATATATTATATTGTCGTACAAGTAAGTATTATTAAATAGCTACCTTTTTTTTCTTTATCATTGCTATTTTTTGTTGTTGTTTTTTTTTTTCAATTTTTTTGGATTCTTTTCTATCTGCACTACCAATATGAAAAGTTCCAAAGCTTTCTATTTTAGTTCTCTGAGAATAAATAAATTGAAGCTCTACAATTGGTATTTTCTCTTCTCTCTTACATTTGCATTTTATATGAATTTTTTCCATACATCCTGAACCATATTTGTACTCTGAACAAAAAATTAATTTACATTTACACAGTAAAATGTCCACAAGCTTGTCTAGTTTTAGAAAAAATCTTTCTTTTTCAGCTTTTTTTCCACGTTCATTACTAAAGTCGACACCAGATTTCCATAAATACTTAAGTTTTAAAAATTGTTTTTTCATGGATTACAACTGGATATACAAAAAAGGCATTTGCCTTTAACCATTGACCAAGAACAGTGGGTACCATATCAGTTACTAGCTGATCTACAGTATTGTTCCTCGAATTTTTTTGACTGATTTCTCTTAAAAATATACCATATCGTAAAATATCTCTGGCTGTTGAAAGCTCAGATACATATAGTTCTTTTCCATTCCCTACAAGATTGCTCATTTTAATAAATAATGCATTCCTTGTTCTATTCGACATCTCTAATAAACTAAATATGTTTACCTGAGCTTTCTTTTTGGTCCGAATATGAAGTAAAATGAAAAGAAATGAATAGTTACGCATTTTTGGTATTTATTTTAGCAAAACCAAAATAAGTAAAAATAAAATGAAAAGTTACCAAGCTAGCACTAAAATTATTTAATTTTTAAAAATATCACTCCTTTTAAAAAGTTATGAATTTTTAAATTTTCACTACTCTTTTTTATAAATTAAAAAAGTGCACTTTATCATAAAAATCGACACACCCTACTGCATAGTTACCTCTGGTCTTCGTGTTGAATTCAAAAGATGAGATAAATAGAAATAAACACCAATTCAAACACAGATATTTAGGAAGTTTCTTCGACTTTTATCCACACAATTAGAGTTCCCGCCGTGTAAAATGGTAGAATTTAAGTTGGATAGGTGTATTGATGTTTATGTAATATGTCTAATTTTATACAGTTAAAAACTTCTGTACTTTTACGGAATTATTTTCCGTTATTAGTACGCAAAGTACCCATTTAACAAAACTGTATTGTAGTATGAACAAATATTTCAACGTGATTGTAGTTGAATTTCGATAGAGGAGCTTGTTTGAAGTATATTTTACAAGTATAAATAGGTAAAGGAATATATAATTAACTCTATGAATATTCCTGCCGGTTCTAGATTTTTTTAAAAGCCCTGCATGATTCCACTAAATGCAACATTTTGTATAATTACAAACGAGGAATTTAATAGTGATGAAAGCAAAATAATATCTAAAGATGTAACTTAATCGTCGAAAGACAACATCTCTGTTTCTAATAATACATTAATATATATATATATATATATATATATATATATATATATATATATATATATATATATATATATATATATATATATATATATATATATATATACTCTTTTTAATTAAATGATGTTACAGGATATGAAAAAGAGTGTTGTCCATCGAGGACAGCTTTTATACTACGATTAGAAAGGAAGGATTTAATTATCTTAAATATGTAATCTGATACACCGTAAGAAAAAAACTTATAGAGAAGCCCAGCACGTCAAACTTTATAAAAAGCTTTAGAAATTTTGAGAACGATAGCCTTAACCTCTCCACCTCTATCTAATGTACAATAAAACCGATTGGTTATTACTGTTAGCAAATCAGCTGTAGAACGAGAAGATCGAAATCCATATTGATGATGACAAAGTAAGTTATTAGATATAAGATGAGATATCAAATGTTTGTTAATTAAAGATTCAAAAACCTTTCTTATGATTGGAAGAAGACCAATGGGACAGTAGTCAGATGAGTCAGATTGATCTCTAGAATTTTTAAAAATAGGAAAAACAGAAGCAGGCAGGAAAACAAGACTCCGATAAGCACTTTTTAAATAGTTTTGAAAGTATAGACCGAAGTTCCGGTGAACATATCTGTAAAGTATGTTGTCCGGACCACAAGGTGTAGAAAAGTCCTAACAGGAAATCATTTTAGATACAGAAGCTGGAGTAACATGAATGTCAAGCAATGGATCAACCTGTTTATTGGCAATATCAGGTAGAACGCAACAAGTGGAATTAATAGATGATATTGATGAAAAGTTCTAAGCAAACAATTTAGCTTTGTAAGGTGAGGTAAGGTAAGGTGACAAGATCAAAACCGTACAAGAGAGGTAGAATAACAGATTTGACCTTAATATTGATACTGATAAAGATTCTCCAGAAGTCACGAGAGCCTATTTTTTGTGATGAAATACGAGTAAATAATTCCATGCCAGCCTGAATCTAAGATGTTCCATATTCCATATTCCATATAATGCATATTTGTTCCATATTCCATATAATGCATATTTATCAGCAGGACGACGAAAGATTTCAACCCAAAGGCCATCACAAAGAAAATCACGGAAAAAGTTCCAGTCAGCTAATTGTAAGAGTTTCGATAATAGGGAGATTTCGATGATAAAGAATAGGGAGATTTTGGTGATGAAGAAGAATGAGATAATAATTTTAGAGAGATCAAACCGTGATCAGAAGCACCTAAGGGTGAATATCTAACTACTGGAGTTTTTACAAATTAAAGGAAGATAACCATTAACACTCAAGATGAGACAGCCAAACTCAATTAGTCTCACAAAGAGCAAGCAGGTCTGGTGAACTTTTCACGAGATAAGAATTAACAGAAGAAAAGTTACTTCCAAGACTACGAGTATTAGTGAATGATATGTTTAGAGAACTTGGTTGTAACGATGGTTTTTTGTGTTTTATAGTTTTTGGTACTTTAGTCATTTTTTAATATGGTGAAAAAACTTGATTTAAAGCATAAATAGTACTCAGTACACTGTTTAATATAACAAGAAGTTGCATCATTACTATTAACAAACCTTAGGCCGTAACAAAGGGCTTTAATGATGGCCTCGAAAATGCACACTAAAAACGAACTGGGACATCATCCATGCGCAACATAGCACTGTTAGTACTTTGATATTTTACAGCTGTTGATGGAATCAGCCTCTCTAAGAGCTACCACAGAGTTCAGGAAACGTGACTACCAGCCGGCCTCAGAACATTAAAACTGAGTTTTAGAGCTGTACCCTTATTAGGAAATAATAGAATGAGTTGCCTAGTTATAAAACAGAGACACAAGCAAAAACCATGTATTAAGTCAAGAATTTAACATCCTAAACTGGAAACTATGTATTATAAATACATCTGCGCCAGTCTAATTGATGAAGAAAGGGTGTGGGGCTGGTCAACAGATAGAGTCTGTTTACCCCTTAAGTATGGCGCCAACAATGAAGTTTTTTTGTTTTTTATTTTAGATTTATAGTTGACTTGAAATGAAAATGATAGGAAAAACTGAATTTTGTGTAATTAGGTTGACATTTATTTTTTGCGAAACTAGTAACATCTATTATAATTATATTGTTATGTGATTATTTACACTTTATCAAAATTGTTTATAATTTTTTTTTAAATTATTTATTGTCTATTTTATTATTTATTCATGTGTTTGCCGTTAAAATGAAATTTAAATCACTGAAATTTAATATTTTTTATGTCTATCAAAAAAAATTTGTTGTTAGATAATATTTTTGAAATATAAATAAATATCAGTTAAGCAACGGGAGGTTTGGTCATCTCAGCTGCCTGATAGTTTCCGTAAATAAAACGAATGTTGTAGTTAATATTCCGTTTATATAAAAGTTATAAAGTATCTATTTTATATCTAAAATATTTTAGAGATAAAATATCTATTTTATATCTAAAAATTTGCTAAAGAAAAAAAAAAAAAGATAGCAGTATAATTTCTTGATTATAAAGATTCTTTATAATCAAGAAATTTTACTACTATTTTTTATTTCTTCTTATACTGTCGTTGTCTTTTTTTTCCCCAGTTCGGTGTGCGCGTTCTATATGTATTTCTATATGTTTTGGCGACTTCTATCCTCTAACTCTGCCATCTTGTCTTTAAGATACTCGTTTTCAAGATTTATTGATTAGTACTGTCTTGAGAAGATGTTTTCATTTTACTATTATTTGATGCTTCTTTAATGTTACATTAAAGAAGCATCAAATAATAGTAAAATGAAAACATCTTCTCAAGACAGTACTAATCAATAAATCAAACCAATATATCAATAATAGATATTGAATTCTTTAGCGAAAAATACGAAACATTAATAATGTTTCGTATTTTTCGCTAAAGAATTCAATATCTATTATATCTTTAAGAATTCAATATCTATTAAGAATTCAATATCTATTATTAATATTGATATATTGGTTTGATCTAGTTCTTATTTTATTTTCGTCTTTTATGATTAAAATACGCAATCTATACATTATGAAAATAATAAGCATTCGAGTTTATCTTTGATTTCTTGTGGAGTGCCCCAAGGATCTATTCTTGGGCCTCTACTTTTTCTTATATATGTAAATGATCTCTGGAGAGCGTCAAATATATCAACAATAATTTTTGCCGATAACAGTAACTTTTTTATCTCTGGTAAAGATATGCATCAACTCTTCGTACAAATGAACGATGAGCTAGTAAACATTTCAACATGGTTTAAAGCAAATAAACTCTCAATTAATTTGGATAAAACAAAGTTTTCTTTATTCCAGCCTTTAAATAAAGTTAAAAAAATTCTTATTTCAATTCCTAAACGAATTATTGAAAAAACCGGAATTAGTTGCTCCAGGATATATTTTCGTCAATAGCACACGAAGTGTGCTATTGACGAAAATATATCCTGGAACAAACATATTGTTTATATTGACAACAAAATATCAAAAAGTATTGGAATTCTATATCAGTCAAGTATCTCGTAAACAAACATTATCTAAAACAAATATATTTCAGCTTCTTACAAAGCTACTTAAATTTTATGTCTTATGTACAAAAGTAAATTCCAACAATGTCCTTCAATTTTTTACGATTTCTCTGAAATAAAACCTAACTTTAAATATACCTTGAGTTTAATAGTCTTTTTAATTTAACCTTTATGCAAAACTAAACAGGAACTAAAATGACATATCGTGCTCCTCATATCTCGAATAAGATCTTGGCAAAAAAATAGTAATATAACGCGTGTAAAATATATAAATTGCTTTCAAAAATATAAATTGCTTTCATTTCGTATTTAATTATAAATTTGAGAACTTTTTGTTTTTAATACTATCTTATGTTTATTTAATTTAAATATGCGATCTGTTTTTGTAAAATATCCTAATGTACGTTGTTTTATAAAAAATTTAATATATTTTATGATGATATTTTTGAATTACGATACACAATCCAAAACGAGCTTTATCATTTTCATTATTTTATTATATTATTTTATTTTTAACTTATTAACTTATTTTTAACTGTTATAGTTGTTTTATTACTTTCTTGATTTTTAACTATTTGCAATTGTTTATTTATTTATTTTTTATGATATTTCGGGTTTTTTGAAGCGTTTTTAATGGTGCTTGGTGATAAGGCTGATTTATGCCTTCATCTTGTTCCAGCCAATTATTTTATTTTGTTATATTATTTAACATTGTAAATCTTATTTAAACGGCGAAATAAATAATCTAATCTATTAGATATTTGCGCTACGTTTTTTTCTGAAGTTCAAAAAAAGAATGATTATGGAACAGTTATTATAATTATTTTAATTGATTAATAAATGATGACATATTAAAATATTCTTTTTATTTGTTGTGTGTCATCATAATTTTTTTAAACTTCATTTCAATTTCAAAAATGGAATTATTTGAAGAATGGTTGAAACAATCAAGAAGAAAGAAATGATCATTTATTTTTGAAGTTCTCATTTTCCCTGGCTAAAAATAAACGAGGAAAAAAAATTGGTTGTCAAAATGTGATATCTTTAAAATTTGAAATAACTCTATCACGTCATCATTTGATTTCCCATTTTGTATTATCTTTTTTAATAAACCTATTGATAATCTATACTATTATAAGTTAGACTCGAGCCTTTTTCATAGATTTTTATATATTTCTAAAGAAATAATCATGTTTCACACTAATAATAATATTATGCAAATTGTACTTTGCTTAATTTTATTATTAGTGTGATATATGAGCATTTAAAATCTATGAAACAGGCTCGAGTCAGTGTCAAAGTTACTAAAGAGCTATTTGGGCTAGATCCAGGGACCCTGCATTAAAGGGAGCTCCACATATAATAAGGAAAATAGTTTTAAGCTTACGTTCATAAATAACTATTGTTTAAATAAAAACGTACTTTAATTTCTTAATTGCATATGTTACTAGCTTATCACTGATTTGTTAATGATTTCTTTTTGCATTAGCTGTTCATCACTGATTGGTTAATGACTTATTGTTGAAACTGGAACTATCATCCACAATTTGTGAAAAGGTGCTGCTAATTGTGTGCTAAAGGAAAAAGTTTCTCGGATTAAGTAAAAGATATTGTCTTTTGAGGGAATTGTAACATTCATACCAAATGCTGTTGAATGCCACACTGACTCACGCTGCAACAAGATGTTGTGCAACGTTTAGAAAGGAAAAGATAGCAAGTGTGCATGTCAACCTAAAAAAAATCACATCAACGCGCTAGCAGAGTAGATGTTAATAAGACTCTTGCAAATGGCTATTCACAAACTTAAGTTGTGCTCCACAATCATAACGACAAAGATAATCTAGCTGAAGTACGATGCAAAACTCAGGGCCTTTATACATGCATGCTGCCTCTGAAAACTGGAATATATGCAATATTCTGGCATGACATCTAAAAAAAAGCACATAAAACAAATAAGGCACTATAGAATGTAAAACTTCAGTTGAATAACTGGGTGGCCAGCGTCCAACTGTTTTCCAGGTCTTTAAACTGTAAATCTACTAAGCTTTTTGTTGTATTCTCAACGGTTTCCAGGCAAAGATCTTTTTTGAAAAGGCAGATCATGTAAAGATCCAAATTGTAGATGTGTTTCTTCATTTTTAATGGATGTGTGAAATAATAATAAATAAGATATGGAGAACTTCTTATTTCTAAAGCTTCTGTTAGGTAGCAAGTAATATAATTCTTAGTTGTAAATAAATAAGTAAATAAATCAAAAAATAACAAACACTTAAATACCAACATAAATAAATAAAAACAATCATTATCTAAGTAACAAACACAAGAAGAGCATCAAGTTTAATTAGAATGAGCTACAGGTTGGATCATACTTGTACAACATTGCCGAGAGGCACTGGAGTTTGACAAGAGTACGTTGACCACAGAAACATTTAACAGAGCTCTGCAAACTAGTTATTTCATATTTAAAAATAGATATAATAGGATTTCATTTTCACCAAGAGCCATGAAGCCAGAGACAGTTAAGATATATTATCAATAATTTTTCTTATAAGGGAAAAATACATTTTGAGGTTTTTCTTATATACTTAATAACAATTTATTCTTATGGTTCATATCAGATGCTCTATACCTACTGACCCTGAGTATAAATTAAAATTTAGCCTAAGAAATGAATAAGAAAAAGAAGACGATGGTAAAGATGGCGACATTCATTTCTATATGCTATGAGACTTGATTCTTAAAATTTTATATAATGGACAAATCCACTCCAAGGAAATAGCTGCCGTTAAATGATTGTTTGAAATATGAGAACACTATCCAAAACTAAGATAAATTCTTTTTGTAACCATGCCGCACCATATTTAGTATTTAACAAAACTGTTAGTTATGCTGGTCAGTAAACCGAAGCTGTCGGATGTTGAAAATGCTTACTCAACTTGAAGGTTCCCAGATCTAGATCCAGTTCAAGTTAACTAAGATTCCTTTTGAAGAGTTAAAATATGGATCAAGGGCGATATCAGTAAATCAAATGATATTTTTAAAAGTTTTATATAGCTGATTAAATGCGTCAATGACAGCTCTGAAAAAAAATATCTTACTCATTTTATCAAGAACTTTGTTCGAGGCCACAGGTTAGACAACATAAAACAAAACCATATGTTAATCACCATAAAGAATCTTAAAAAGAACTTGAAAAAGAAGCAGCAACAAAAATGTTAAATTTTTTTAATTGGAAGTATACATCATCAAATGCATTTTTTTTAAATGAAGTTTTACAGATATCACTTACACGAATAAAAAATGTTTTTTTTTTATTTTTAGTCTTATTAGACCTTAGAGATTAATTTAATCTAAGTAATCATAATTTATGTGTAAATATATGAGTTATTAGGCGATTATTATTTATTTATAATCTGTTTAATTGGTTAAAAAGTTAACAAAATTTGTAATTCTAATTTTATGTATTTTACTCATTCTCTTATTGTGAATTATATTTTATTATTGAAAATCACTTATTTTGAATTAAAGGAACAAAAAAGAAAAAGAAATTTTACCACCTCTCAAAGGATTTTACAAGAAGTATACAAGCCCCTAATGTAGATACTTGGTGATACACATATGCACAAAAACCCTAAAATGCCCAAAAAAGTCCTTACGTTCTTATCACAGAGCACCGTGGAAGATCATTTGAAAAGAAGTTCACTCCTCCTTCTTTACTAATATTAAATAACTTGCCCAGAGGTGGCGTTAAAACACGATCTCTAGCTTCTGAGATAAGCGCGCTAACCACTACGGGTTTGGCTGCTCTTTGCAACTTTAGACTTATGTTATCTAAGATTGATTCATAGGTTGAGGTTTTTAACTCTTCAAAAAACTACATTATTTCAAAATGGGGGAAGTTGGGGCAGCTAACTTTTTTGGTTTCTTTTAGAATGATGCAAACTCTCTTTAAAAAAGAATTGGCTTCACGAAGGAAGTCGAAGGTAAAAAGTCCTCGCTCAATAAAAATCAGTTTAAGTTCGTTTAAATCGCATTTTTTAAATGCATTACTTACAACATGTATAAAATTAAGATAGAAATATCTATTATCTTTAAAGATAATAGATATTTCTATCTTAATTTTATACATGTTGTATCATTATCATGTTGTATCATTATCATGTTGTATCATTATCATGTTGTATCATTTATGTTCATTATCATTATCATTATTCATATCATTATCATGTTGTATCATTATCATGTTGTATCATTATCATGTTGTATCATTACATGTTGTATCATTATCATGTTGTATCATTATCATTAAAATTTTATAAATAAAATTTTCTCAAAACCTTTCATTTTAATTTTAATTAAATACAAAGCTTTGTATTTAATTAAAATTAAAATGAAAGGTTTTGAGAAAATTTTATTTATAAAATTTTAATGATAAAAAAAAAAAGTTTTCGATCACTTTCAAACATGAATTAACATTTTAATCTATTATTTCAGTACTTATTTTTGTATACCGTTAGAATCATAAGAAACTGTAGAAAATAGTTAGCTAATAACATTATTTAAATTGCGCTACACAAAAGACTGTATATCGGCCAAATTTTAAGGGTTTTTAAATCACTGTCATGTAAATTTTTTATTCAATTATTTTGTTATTGTAAATAAACTTTAACGGCCTCATTCAAATTACAAAACAGGGAATATAATGACATTCGATTTAAATGAGAGCGTTCATATGCAACGCATTATAAAAATCGATAAGTTGAAAGTTAAAAAGAAACTTTGAAAAAGATTTAAAAGTGTAGAATTCGTTTTTAGACTTAATATTTTCTTATATACTTATATTATTATAAATAAAATACAGTTCAGTCGGTATATTATTTTCACTAAGAAAATGAATGTATTAGAATGATAATGGTAGGTTTACAAAAATTTTTAGATATATATCTAACTTGTATATTCTGAAATTGTATAATTAAATCATATATTATACTCATATGACCGTATAATTGTATTAACAAATTATTAAAATCATTACATGGAATTGTATAATCAATTGCAGCTCGCTATGATTGATTATTGTTTTTGTTTTTTTCATTGTTTAACATTTGTCAGAAGAAGATCACTGGTGGAATTAAAAGGCTAAAGGGGCATCTTTTAAGAATCATAAGAATGTTGCAGGTTGTCCATGAGTTCCCATTGAGGTTCAAGGAGAAATGAAGTAGTTTATGTTGAAAAAGATCGAGGGTAAAAGAAGGGCATTCGAAGAAATAGAGGAGGTTTGTCGAGTGGGATTGGAAGAGCTATTTGCTACTGAAGGCGATCAACAATTACAGAAAGCATCAATAGGCTCAAGGGCATTTAAGTTAAACAAACAAGTTCATGGATTCATTGATTTCTTTATACAACAAGCCAATATTGGTAGCGGGAGTGCTGAATATTCTAAGTGTTATCAAATGTACCAATTTACCTTGAATGAGAGTTGGAAGAAAAACGAAAAAAGACGGATTTGCAAATCTATTGGAAGTTTCTTCTATGAGAATTTAATACCGTTCAATATAACAACAATCCCTTCATATTGGGCTACGATAAATGATGTATGTGAATTTAGAAGGGGATTTAAACCCCCAACTAAGCATGAGTTGCAAACATGGATTCTAAAAGAAGAGAAAAATGCTATTTCTGCCATTGTTGATGAAGCGAAACCTTATGAATTGAGACACTGCTTTGACTTAATGTTGAAGGACATCCTCAAGTTGGGTGGGTACCCATGCTTCTGTGTTCATCAAGGCCAAAAAAATATTAAATTTTATCTACGGTTATCCATGGGTTTTAGCAATGGTAAGAAAATTTACTGGTGTAGTTTTGATGAAAACTGCTGTTACTCAATTTGCCACGGCATTTCTTACTTTGCAAAGCCTGTTTGGAGCAAGGGATGGACTTGAATGCCTTTTTACTTCAAAAAAGTGGAAAACCAGTGCTTATGCATCTCGATCATTGGGGAAAAGAATTCTAAAAAGCAAGTCGTTTTGGCCTAGTGTTGCTCATGTGCTCAACACAACAAAGTCCTTGGTTATAGTTCTTAGAATGGTGGATTCCGAGAAGTATCCACCAATAGGATTTATTTACGAAGCTATGGACAGGGTAAAAGAAAAAATTGTTCGAAATCTAAATAATGATGTTGCAAAGTATGAGATTGTTTGGGATATTTTGGATAGTCGGTGAGATCGTCAGCTTCACACGCATTAAATGAATGTTCATATTGGAAATGTGGATTTAGGAAATATGCTGCAGCATATTTCCTAAATCCTTATTTCTAATATGAACTTTCATTCTCTACTCATCATGAGGTTAAATTGGGATTTTATTCCTGCATAGAGCAATTGATTGCTGATTCAGAAGAATGGGAGAAAATAGATTTGCAGATCAGTTCTTTTTAAAATGCACAAGGTTTATTTGGATGGGAAAATGCAGTAAAAACGAGGAAGAAAAGAAGTCCAGGTGTTTGTTTTCACTATCTTTAGTGTGTTAGTAATATCTTTTATTTTATTTTTTGATAAACGAGAGGATGGACTCGATATGGGATCATATCTCAACCATTTTTTTTTTCTGTCAATTTAATAAAATATTATTACTATTTTCAGCGGATTGGTGGTAAGCTTTTGGAGATCAAACGCCTGAACAAAATTTGTCATTTGAATCTTGAGCTTAACTTGCAGCGCTTCTGGGTGTGAACGGAATCGGAACGGAATTCCTTCAATCAAGTAATAATATAAAGTATTTTGGTTTTTATATGTTTTCGATTTTCAAGTTACTCAATTTTAATATTATAATGAATAGGTGCATACAAAGAGAAGAAATCGCTTGAAGCAAGCGAAACTCAATGATTTGGTTTGCATTATGTTCAATTTGAAACTGAAACAAAGGTGAAGTATCTCAACATACGAAAATAAGAAAGAAGAATAAAAAGGTATATGATATTAATTTGAATAAGTTTTTTATTTTTTTATTTCTACTTTTACTGAAACATACATTTCCTTTAGGTAAAAAATTTTCTACATGCCGAGGAGGAAAGCGAAGAAGAAGAGGTTGAATTGATTTTCACGGATGATTTCCTCGAGGATCCTAATAGTAGCACTAGTTCTAGTGACAATGGCGATGATTGCTGGGTTATGACTTTTAAGATTAGACCATGTTCATTTCGAATCTGTGGAAGTTTGGAATTTCTGTGATTTTTTTTGAAACTTCTAATAAAAGAATTATTTTACTTTAGTGTTATTTTCATTGTTTTTAATCTTTTTCTAGAAAGAAAAAAAAGAGTTTTTCTCAAATAAATTGAGGTTTACGCCTCAAGCACATTGAGGTTTACATCTCGCCTCACATATAGGGAAACCGCCTCAATACGCCTCAGGCTTTTTTAAACCTTGGCCAAAACTTTTTTTTTTTTTTAAATTTGTTATTTAGATGCCCCAAGAAGTCCTAACGGTCTTGTCACAGAGCACCGAGGAAGTTCACGCCTCCGTTCTTAACGTGACGCTGGATCTCCTTCTTATAAAGCAAGCGCTCTAACCACTGCGCCACAACCGCAATCTTAGGATTTTAATTTCTATTACAGTTTTAATAAAACAAAGAAAAAGTTAAAAAAAATAATAACAAGCCAATATATAACATTGTTAATGATTACTTATTTAAATAGGTACAACAAAATCAGTAAAAATTATACATATATGAAATCAATATATTAAATAAATTACATACATTATACACAACATATATTAAAATTACATTTATTTTTTAATATATAAAAAAATTATTGTTTGTCTACGATTATTATAAATTTGGTAACAAGGAATCGTACAAACACAAAATATTTTTGAAAAACAGAAGTAGGAGACAATAAGCTCTTTTACGCGGCGATTTTCATTAATCTTAAATAGACTATTTTAACTTTTTTTTTTTTTTAATGACTCTGTGAGGGAAAACTTTTGACCTTTTTTTATTGTTTTTTGTGAAAGTTTGCGTTACGTAATTTATGGACGTATTTAAGCTAAAATATTGACAAGTGTTTTATATGCATAAATAGCAGAATTTTATTTATATATAAAACTCAATATTATCTATAAAAAAAATATCATCTATGAAAAAAAACATCTATAAAAAGTTAAAACTTAGATTTTAATTATTATTACAAATCGTCTTCGTATTTTTTTACTAACTTGTATTTTCTTTTTTTAAAGTTTAAGTTGTATCCAGTTTTTTACTCCAATGCGCAAGGTCTGTTAATATAGTCAATCATAGTATGGAGTTTTTCATTTCTTGAAATGAGCGTCTAATAAAAGTTGTTTTAGGGCATGACAAAATCTTAATTGATCTAAAATATAAATATCGTTTTATGTTATCTAATTTCTCACGATAAACCATCGTCAAGTAACATTAAATTTAAAATTGTTTTACCAATTGGTAATTTCTAATGATAAAAGTTTTAATGCATAAAATCATCAGATTCAGAGAATGGCTTATTTCGCATGCTTTTTATGGTTTCAATAATTAGAAGTACACACTAAAATAAAAATAATAAATTCTTATAAAGCTTTTTATTTCACGTAAATTAGGGCTGCCAGATAAAGTATCGTGAACGTTCTTATATTCCCGTACCAGGTTTCCCACAGAAAAGAAAACAAGGTATTAATTTATAATCAAATTTATTTTAACGTTCAGGGTTTTTTATGTAAAATAAAATTAATTGTATTTGATACCATCTCAAAAAAAGGAAAAGAAAAAAAACTTACACAACTCAAAAATGCTAACACAACAAACACAGAAATATGAACATAAAAAGTCAAGATTTTTCTACTTATTACAAGAAATGCGTTGACATACGGTTGGAAACAACCTAATTCTACAGTAAAAAAACATTTTTAATCAACGAGATTTGAGTTAAATACAATAATCGACAACCAACAACTATAACATCAACATTAAACAAATTCACATTTCACCTTACATTAAACACCTTACACATTTCACCCTCAATTGTATGGATGCAATAATTGAATCGGTGAGTGCAGAAACCACTTCAGTCACAAATTTCAAAACTTTCAGAAGAAAAAAAGTTATAACTCTTCCAAAATTTCAAATATTTGAACTTTTTTCTACTTTTATGTAGCTTAAAAAAAATTCTTTTAAAACTGACATGGATAATTGATAGGTTCGTTTTTAAAACTGACATGGATAATTGATAGGTTCGTTATAGAACCCAAAGGTTCCTAGTTAATTTTTTCCTTTAAAAAATATTAGCTAACAATATAATCAAGTCAAAAAAAAGAAAAAAAAAAGCTAGGTCATTATCGTACTCCACCATAAAGTCTCTTAAAAAATTAGGCCAGCAAATCGGTAAAGAAATAGTTCTTATGAGCTCATACTATTTAGATAGATAGCAGGAGATCTGGCAACCCTAATTGTGAATTTTAAATAACCAATTAAACTTTTACTTAATCAAGTTTCAATTGAACATATATTAAAGATTGTGATACAAACAAAATATTTGAACTATAAAATAACTGAATAACCATGACTTACCGATATTAAAATTATTCCTGCTAAAATCTATAAACGAGAATAAAATTGTATATAAATACACACACTAATATATATATATATATATATATATATATATATATATATATATATATATATATATATATATATATATATATATATATATATATATATATATATATATATATATATATATATTTAAACAATTTAAAATGTATTCTACAATAAGAATGCTCAATGTTTTTAAAAGAACAGAGCAATTACAAATTAGTAGAAAATCACTTAGTAAAATTTTTTCTCATTTAACACTGTGTTTCATCAATAAAGACTCATCAGAAATGATGAGTCATCATTTGACTGATTTGAATGATGACTCATCATTTCTGATGAGTCTTTATTGATGAAACACAGTGTTAAATGAGAAAAAATTTTACTAAGTGATTTTCTCTTAATTTATATATATATATATATATATATATATATATATATATATATATATATATATATATATATATATATATATATATATATATATATATATATATATATATATAAGGGACTTTAATGAAAGGATTTTAAGGGACTTTAATGAAAGGTTTTCTTTTTTTTTTTTTTTTTTTGGGGAGGAGGGAGGGAGGGGGAGGGAGGCCCCCAACCCACTAGCCACAGCACTGTAAATATATATATATATACATATATATATATACATATATATATATATATATATATATATATATATATATATATATATATATATATATATATATATATATATATATATATATATATATATATATATATATATATATATGTATATGTATATATATATATATATATATATATATATATATATATATATATATATATTTCAACATCTTTGCTTCCAACAAAGAAGTGGCTGCAAGCAACCACTATTAGAGTTGGAAGTTACTGGAAGAGAAAAGATGAAGTTTATAGAGCAAGATAACAATTGACAGATGACTTGAAAGATTGCAAATTATATGAATCACAAAAACAAGATGAAGGAAGCAAATTCCGAAGAACTAACGTTCAAGGAAAAAACTAGACGAATAAGAGTTTTTGGAGCACTTAGGAATAGTCGCAGAAAAATGATAAAACTTAATTAAATGACGAGTAACACAATAATAAATTTTAGTAGATGGCACAAGAGAGGCTAATTTTTGCAATGGATTTGATCTGATCTGATGACGGTTTCCAAAAAAGTTAGGAAGTAAAAGTTAGTACTAGAAGATGAAGGGTAGATGACTCATTGAGTACATTACCGTTCATAAATATAGGAAGATCTAAACTATTGCGATGACAATAGGCTAATAAAAATTGAGTTTTAACAGAATTAAAGTTCACCAGCCACTGTGAGCCCCAGGCTGTAGCAGAAGTGAGATCCTTTTCAAGCTCAAATTCCCTCTCCAACCAATAACAGAGTATTGGTTTCTTATCAAGACAAGAATAAATGGTAGTATCATCAGCGCACAACGCCACCTTAGATGTAAGAATAACTGGAAGATCATTAATGTAAATTAAAAAGAGTTTATTGCCAAGGATAGAACCATGAGGAACCCCTGAAGTTACAGGATATGAAGGAGAGTGCTGTCCATTGAGGACAGCTTTTATACTACGATTAGAAAGGAAGGAATCAATAATCTTAAAGATGTTACCTGATATCCCATAAGAGGAAAGCTTAAGGAGAAGATCAGCATGCCAAACCTTATCAAAGGCCTTAGAAATGTCATAAAAGATGACATTTCTAAGACTTTTGATAAAGTTTGGCCTTAACCTCTTCACCTCTATCTAATGCACACTAAAACCAAATTAGTTATTACTATTAGCAAGTCAGCAGTAGAACGAGAAGATTAATTTCCATATTAATGATCAGAAAGTAAGTCATTAGATTCAAGATGAGAGATTAAGTGTATATATATATATATATATATATATATATATATATATATATATATATATATATATATATATATATATATATATATATATATATATATATATATATATATATATATTAGGGGGTTGACTTTTCCACAACTATACTTGGGTATAGTTCCAAAATATGACGTTTTACATTATATTACCAATTTTAAAAGCTCTATTGACTTAAGTTACAAAAACGTCCCCCTTTATTAGAAAAATACGTTTTTGCTTGAGAAATATCGACAAATTAGCAGATAAATAATAATTTATTTTGACAAAATAACTTTCAGTTAAAGAAGATACAATTTAAAAGTTGTTTAGCAGAATAAATCTGTATTTCATTTTGTCTATATCTCTTTCATGAATTTCTTGCATAACTTTTATGGCTCTTTCAGCACAAATATTTGATCTCTGAATACCTTGTATTCTGCTGGGCTCTGGTGACCAAAGTCTTTTTAAGGTCTTCATGCCTGAAGTTGAAGTTATTGCTTGTTTTAAATTTTTTAAATCATGTTCTGAGTATTGCATGTCAGAAAACCAAATATTAGACCAAGTTGATGCAATGAAGTCGCAAATCAAGCTCAATTGAATATTATCCAATTCAGTTAAAATAAAAGCCAGAAGTGCATAGATTGCTCTTGAATTCCATCTGGCATTGTACGATGATGGGAGACTTTTGAAGTTTATAGCTGGAAGGCTGCCATTCACCTTCATGAATTGGTAACTTTGTACCAAGTCAAACAAAAAATCTATGTCATCTCTCCATTTATTAGCCTTCCCTTTACAAATTTTTTCACCTTCATTTTTTCATAATTTGCAGGTTTTCAATAAATTTGTAATTTAATTCTGGTGATTTTGACCAGAATTAAATTTTGTTGCAGAAAACTTATAACAAATAGAAAACTGGCTACCTCTGTATTAATATGGTCCAATCAATCAATATTACAAACACAAAAAAATAATGATTCAAACATTTTTTTTTTCTTTTCTTACTTTTTAGTTTACAAAATGTATGTAATATGCAAAAAACACAAATTTGGAAATTATCTTATGTAATATAAAGATTTAGTGAAAACCTAAGAAAAAATCTAAAAATCCTTTAAAAAATATAAAAAAACTATAAAAAATTGGATTAATTTTCAAACCATTAAAAAATTACTGAAATTAAATCTGTAAAACTTATATACGCAAAGATCAACTCAAAAGCTAGAGTAGTATTTTTTTTTCAAATTTTTTCGAGTTTTTTCATCAAACTGATATTCAAAATCTTTGTATATTTTTTCATTTTCTAGGGATTTTGTTTTTAAATACTTTATATACTTTAATACAATATTCTGCTTGATCTTCGATGATTTTTAAAAATCTTTGGTAATCCAGGGATTAAATGTTTTTTTTTTTGATTGTCTTTTCCATGAATGCGAAATTTGCATCTTACATAGAATATGTGTTGATCATATATAGAGTTTTCGTCATTGTTAAAGTTTATTTCCAATGGAGCAATGAGAGTTGCTCTTTAAACTGATTAATATTTTTAAAATATGTAAAAATTTAAATTTATTACAGCGGTTTTTAATTAAGTTTCTTGTTTTTCTTTGGATTGTTTAACTTATTTAATATACTTGCATGAGCATCAGGAAAAAAAAGTGTTCAGACTTAATTTTATAGTTTTTATTTTGTTTTTAGACTAAATTTTTACACTTTAATTTTATACTGTTTTAAATTTAATTTTCACCCTTCACATTGCTGAATTTTTTTGCAGTTTTTAACCTTATATGATTAGAAAGATAGTTATTTAAAGGATCCTTTTAAACAACCTTATATGATTAGAATGTCATTTAATTAACTAGTTTAATTAATTTATAATAATAATTTTAACTTTTTTATATTAAACTAAATACTTCAAAAAATAAAATTAAAAGTTACAACCATAAACCTCAAAAATAATACTTTATTAAAAGATTTTTAGTTAATAATATAGAAGAATTTAGTGATTTTTAATTAATAAAATAAAAGAATAAGTCATAATAGTTAAAGCTTTAAGTCAATTTGTAGAATTTCATTTATCCCAGGCAACTTTAATCTTTAACTTTATGAAATTCTTAACTCTCGTTAAGAATTTCATTCATAGTATGTTTCAAAATTGTGTCCAACACATGATGCTGACAACTAACAAATTGAAATGGTTCAAGATTTTTTCTTTCAAATTCTCTTTGCAGTTGAAATACAACTCTATTTCTATTCCCAGTATTCACACTTGTAATATCAAATATTATACTCCATAGTTGAAATTTATCCAACACTTCAACTATTCCACTGTAAATACTAATAGCTTTCCCATCATCTAGTTTTAAAATGGCTTTCACCTCCTTTTCTGTATTTTTTAAAACCAAGACTTGATACTCTTTCTCTGACATTCTTTTATCGTCGAAATGCAACACCTTAAATTACTTATCATGTGCATTTTTTGAGCTGTTTACATGTAGCTCTATAAACCCCAGATTTAGACGAGGCTTGTACATTGACACCACATTCAGATAAATTTTTGCAAACTTTTGCTGATTTCTTAATACTTAGTTTTGACTTCTTAACTAAGTTCTTAACAGCCACAGTGGTGTTCTCATATTTCCTTTTAACTTTTTTGTCTGGAGAAATATAATTAGAATCTTGTTCATCATTTTGTTCATTCTTCATTGTTGCCACTGACCTCTACTGTATCTGTTTCAGGTATGCTAGGTCTCTTCTTGCAAGCCTTAGATGGATATACTTTAACAGTTTTTGATGTACAATAACCAACTTGACCATTAGTATCCACATGTAAGAAATAAAATGCTTTATCTTTGTTGCTAAGCCAGTTACCATTTACTTTAGTTACCATTTACTTTATCAAATAAATAATCCCACTTTTCTTCAAGACATTGTTTAGATTTTTGAACTGAATGATATTTGTTAATGAGAATTTCCACTTTTTTTGTTATAGAACTTTTATTTATTTTTGGTAAACTGACTTCTCTAAATTTGATAAGCAAATAAACTGACCAATAACATAATAAATCTTTAACATCTTGATGATTTTGATTTCTCAACTATATTTTTGAGATCAGGCTTTGATATTTTCAGGTTTTTCTGCTATCTGCAAGCTTTTTCTTGACATTTCTAAAATGTAAAGTACAAGTTAATTATAATTGCAAGTTACATACGAAGCTTTAAATTATATCTAGTTTAGATTTTATTTCACACTTATTTTAATTATATTAAGTGTAGATTTTAGTAAACACAAAATAATCACCATGATTTGAACATGCTAATTTTGACAGCAAACAATTAAAAATGACAATTGCAGAAGTATTTAGTATTTGATGAATTTAAACTATTTATACATAAATTATATATATATATATATATATATATATATATATATATATATATATATATATATATATATATATATATATATATATATATATATATATATATATATATATATATATATATATAGCTAATGTTATAAATTGCAACTGCATTAAAAAAAACACATGCCCATTTAATAACCAATGTCTATCAAAATATGTTGTATATAAAGCCACTTTAGAATTACCTAATCACAGTCTTACAGAAAAATCCTACATCGGAATTAGTGAAAACACATTCAAGCTCAGATTTGCAAACCACCTTAAATCATTTAATGCAACCAGGTATAGGAATGATACAGAACTTTCCAAGGAAATCTGGAAACATAATGACGCAGGTAACATGCCTATAATTAAGTGGAATATAATTAAAAGATGCCAATCTTATAACCCATCTGAAAAAAAGTGTAACCTTTGCATCAATGAAAAATTTTTTATTACAACTTTTGATAGCCAATTACTACTTAACAAAAAAAATGAACTAGTTTCCGCTTGTAGACATAGGAAAAATTTTTTATCTAACTTCAATTCCGGCGATTAGCAATTATCGGATCACGTATAATTGACATTAGATGCGGTTGCAATGCTAAACTTGTATTTTTAATAATGGTTTTTTATTTTATTATTGAATAATATGGCTGATGATTGCCAAATGGCATGAAATTTTAAGTTCCATTATAAAGTTGTATTTTTTCATTTAAATTATTTTAATATATATATATATATATATATATATATATATATATATATATATATATATATATATATATATATATATATATATATATATATATATATATATATATATATATATATATATATATATATATAACCATTATTCGTAACATGCAAAACGATAAAAAATGTATAAAAAAACATAAAAAAGGTTAGCTTTTTAGCTTGTTTAAAAAAAAAAATTTTAAAAAAAAAAGTTTCAACCGGCGATGTTTTTGGAACCAAAAATCTAAAAGCATATATTTTTATAAACAAATTTAATAATGTCAGCTTTTAAAAATATAACCATACTTTTTTAAGTGAAAAAATTGAAAAGTCAACCCCCTAATATATATATAACTAACTATCTATAAGATGTGTTTTTACTAATTTTTATATATATATATATATATATATATATATATATATATATATATATATATATATATATATATATATATATATATATATATATATATATATATATATATATATATATATATATATATATATATATATATATATATATATATATTGTCGAGGTTAGTGCAAAACCGCGTAGTTAGCATTTAATTAATATATATATATATATATATATATATATATATATATATATATATATATATATATATATATATATATATATATATATATATATATATATATATATATATATATATATATATATATATATATATATATAAGTAGTAGGAAAAGGAGAGTTCTGGGACATTTTTCATTTTCAACCATATTTTCAATCATATATTTAATTAAATATATGATTCATTATCATTCATAGTGTGTATAAATTATATAACTAAGAAATAAATTTTTAGATCACTTCGTGATCAATGCTACGCTAAAAATTAGTATCAATTTTGTTTCTATTGCGTGACGTCACAGGTCACGTGATTTTCTTGCTGTTTCTTGTGCGCATGCGCTGGATTTGCTTATGAAAATCTAGATTGATATTCACTAATCTCTTATAGCATATAATTCTAGTTCTGTTGCTACAAATGGAAGAGTACTATTTTGTATATAATTATCAAATATAGGCATAGCAGGTTGTCCATTATATACATAGTTCATATTTTGACATACAGGTGCCCAATAACCACCACTTGTATCTAGTGTAAGTACTGCTCCAGAATTCATCAAGCTTTTTGTAGTTGTCAAATTTAAACCGCAAAATCCTTGTCCTAATTCTGTACATCCAAATGGTGTATCTGTTGATATGAGTTGTGCAACATTTTGGTAAGCCATAGACATCATTGGAAGGAATGCTTGTTTAAATATAATACTATTCCATACACCATTAATTTTATATTTAAGTCTATATTTATAATAGCCATCTTTGTTTTTATACTGCCAATTAGTAAATAATGTACTATATATTTGAGCAGTAGATGGAGTAGAATTAAATACTCTATAGGCGCTATAATAATTGTTAAGAAATAAATATCCAGCAACTTGTCTAACTAATAATACTTCTCCAGAAATATATAGTGTTCCATAACCACCACCATATATATTATTCATTGCAATTGGTATTGCTTCAAAAAATTTGTTTGCTAAAAATATTTGTTGTCTTGAATCATAATGTACTCCATCGAAATTTGCACTCCTTAGATTGGGAGGCATACCATCTAGAGATATACTAGCTGTATATGGAGAAAAATTTATAATATTTTTTAATGCATCTTGAACTTGAGTTGCTGTAGTTGAGTTTGCTTGAACCCATGAAGATAGCATTTGAAATGTAATGAATAGCATTTTATTTGCTTTTATTTGTGAGTTTGGTAATGTATCAAATTGGTTTGATGAGTATGCAATATAATCTCTAATGGTTTGTATAAAATTCATTAGAATATATGCATAGTTATCACACCAACCAGTTATAGAATCGTCTTCTCCTTGACTCCAAGTCATACAGCAAAACTCTGCGTTATAATGTGATGAAATGTAATTAATTCTACGAGTTAAATCTTTAAAACCAGTTCCATACGGCATAAAATAATCATTACTGAAACTTTTAGCAGTTAGCATACATGGAAGTATCATTAAGCATTCATCTGGATTTATCATATTTAATGTATTTGCACCTTCAGCATCTTGCATTATAAGTCCAGCAAGTATTGAGCCATATCCTGCCCAACATTTATTACCTGTTTCATTTACATCTAGCCTCAATGAACAAGGAAGTAACACATCATTTTGTCCATTATCCATTGCAAATTGGACTATTCGTCTGTTCATATAATTTACATTAGTTATTGATTGAGATAAACCCCATTCTCTACCAGCATATGTATTTGATTGACCAGCTATAATCAAAACTTTATATTTATGTTGATAAGGAATTAAGCGATCTACATAACTCTTTGTAGCTGTATCTTGTGCATTAGTAGGATCAACTACATTAATCAATTTATGTGAATTCAAATTTATATTAGCACTCATACTATTAGTTCCATCTAGTCTTAGACATGCACTGCTAGAAATCTGATTATTATCTACATAATGCTTTGTAGCTGCATCCTGTGCATTAGTAGGATCAACTAAATTTATTATTTTATGTGTATTTATATCAACGTCTGAAGTCGCTTTATTGTCTACATTAATATTTAGATTTAAACTGCCACCTGATGTGCTACCAAAAGCAGATAATCCATTCATTGAACTACTACCGAATATATTAATACTCATTTTATATACTCATTATTATTATTTAATTTATTTTTATAACATATCTAAGATTCACCAAAGTGAATTAATGATGCTTTGAAATTCTTTTCCATCATTTAGTTTTTTCAAGACATAGAGACACAAGTGCCCGCAATAGGAAGTATTTCCAAACTGAACTTGTTCAGTATTGTAGTAAACAGGACTGTGTAAATATTGAACAAGTTCAACTGGAGGTGGTAGACCATAAGAGTCGAAACTTAGTTTCATATCTCTGTCTTTATACCAACAAATCCAATGAAATCCACCTGTACTTGAATCTCCAGTATTTAATATTCCACATTCTTTGTTTTGTGTTTTTTTAGGTAATTCATCTCTTACAAATACACCTCTAAAATTTTTAATTTTTAATTTTTTTGCTGCTTTTATTAACTGAAAGTTTGTTAAGGGTACATTTGGCAATATAATTCCTTCAACATTGATATGTTTGTCCATTTTTATTACTTTATTAGATTTTTTATATCTCTTTAGATATAAAAAATAACTTACCTGTGTGTTTGCCTGCCTGCTTGCCTGTTTATTTCCAATCAATCTGAAATGAAAAGTTGGGTTTGAGTTCCGAAGGAACCAATGTTTTACTCTCTTTTAATTTATAATGTCCATATGCTAATGTGTGAATACCATCTTCTTGAATTACTCTTTTATCATCTTCTGCACTTAATGCTATTTTGTTTATTTCTTCTGTATAAACATCATGTAAATGAGATCTTATGACATTCATTTTTCTCATCTGATTTCTCCTGCTAAGCAGGCAGTCTTTATAATCTTCATGTGTAATATAATTTTTTACTATATTTCTCTTTACTCCTTTACATATCTTTTTATCTTCTTCATCTATTTTGTAAGAATACAACTTTGATCTGAGTCCTATAAATTCAGTAATTTGTTTTCCTGCTGACTCATCTTTAAACATTCCTATTACTTTCTTATTTACACCAACTTTAAATCCATTTTGAACAGCTGGATGATCTTTATTAAATTCACTTGTATCAAATTTACTTTCAATATCATTAGAAATATCTTTATAAAAATCTTCTGTTTTTATTTCATAGATTAATGAATCTGTATCTGTATATAATAGTTTAGCTTTATCTCCATATTTATTTTTTATGTAATCATAATGAAATTCGTACATTAGTGTTTTGCTCAAATCTAAAATACACATACCCAAGTAAATAGGTTTGTTATAAACTAGTTTTGTTCTTTTCATATGAATAGCTATTAAATTTTCATCAAATATAGTCCTACTTTCATAGTTGGGCTTTGATGCTAATTTAATAGCTTCTTCTCTTTTAGAAACCAATCTCACATCAACTCTGTTTTCAATGTTTTCCATTGTTTTTCCAAACACTGAATTATTCATAAGTTTAAAAAAGTCTTTTTCAAAGTCATTTGTTGCTTTTGTTCTTAGATCTGTATTGAGTTCAATGTATTTACTCAACCATGCACTTTCTTCAAACTTTATTCCTCTGTGAATTTTTGTTATTTTCATTCCTAATCTTTCATACAGTTTCAAGTTTTCATAGTGTATGATATAATTTTTCTTGTGATTTAAATTAGGTACTAATTTTTCAACTTTGTCTATTTTTAATCTTTCAGGAGCAAGAGGATAATCATTATGCAAATCATGTAAGTGTTCAGGATATTCTAAATTTACTTCTAATATACATGAAATAGATTTCCAATTTTTTAATTCTTCTTCATCCATCCATTCAAATCCATGTGTTGGAAGTGGTTTACTCATTGCCCATCCATATAAATTGTTTGCATCTAAATATTGTATGTATGTTGACTCCTTGTTTGAATTATATTCTTCACCAATGTGATTAGATCTTTTAGATCCATATACTCTAGTAGAATTATTAGTAGACTCGGATACTTTATTATTTATATTTTCTAATTTACAAGGTTTTCCACTTTGTATTCCCTGCTTGATCGTTGACATCATTTCATCTAACCATTCAAAACCAGGTGTAGGAGGTGTTTTACTTATTTCCCATTTTAAATTTTTTTTGCCTTGTATTCCTCTATCTATTATTTCATCAATCCATTTATTATCATTAATATTACTTTTATACTCATATATTTTATTAGTCTTTGTGTAATTTTCCATATATTTATTATTAGCAATTCCTAACCTGTTAGAAATCATGCTAATACCACCTCTTATTCCTTCTTTAATCATAAGAATCATGTCATAATCACTTAGCAACTCTAATTTAACTTTAGTTATTTTCAACGCAGCGTCCCAAGCTAATCCTGGTGCTGTATAGTACCAAGCAGGATCTAATTTGTAATTGTTAAAACATACATCTCTAAAATTTTCAAAGACATCAGCTAGTAATAATACATCAGATTCGTTATATAAATTATGATAGTCTCTAAATGTTTTACATTGAAACTTTTCCCATACAGTTTGAGCATGTAAATAATCTTCATCGCTTATTCCTTCATCGTTTAGTCTTGAATAAAATGATTCTTTTGGTGGTAGTTGTGTTTCATTTAATTTATCAATATAGTCAACCCATTCATAAGGATAAACACCTTTTCTTAACAATAAATTGAGTTCATTTCCAGAATAGTATCTACTAATATTTTTACATTGATCTTTTGACAAATTTTTAGTTAAACTATCTAAACTAGCAGCCATAAATTTAAAACTATCTAGAAAACGTAGATACAGTTTAACTTCAACTTTTTTACCTTCTCTATTCATAAATTCATTTACTTTAAGTTCTTTAGAAAAGCTGATATATTTTTCTTCATTGTTGGGTATACAATTTATTTTTCCTCCTTTTGACAATTTCTTTATGAACAAGTGAGAGTCATAACCAGATAAATTGTGAAATAAGATTGGAATGAATTTTGGAATTTTAAATTGCAAATTACAATCACTATGTGCAGCACCTCTATATTTTCCAGTAATATGACAATGATCTTTTACTTTATCTTCATTAAGATCTTTTTCACAAATGTGACATATTTTTGCATTGTTAAATTCTTCTTTGTCTTTACAAGTAATTATCATATCTTTTGGAAATTTTAAATAATCGTTGTAAATCTTTTTTACATCTTCTTCTAGCATATTAACAAATTTTTGTGCTACATCTTCATCTTCATTACTTGCAGTGAATGTAACTAGTTTACTTTGATATACACTTTCATCAAAGCATTTAATATAGTAACAAAATGAACTAGGTGTATGCTTTTGGTACTGCTTTGTATAAGATTCATTTGGATTAGGTGTACAAGTGTTGATTGGTTTTATAAAACTTTCAAAGTCTGCATAGACTACAAATGGCACTCTCATAGATTTTTTAAAATGATTAAGTTTAATCATTGTATTTGGTTTTGGAAGTTCTATTCGTAATGAATCATGAGTATCACAATACAATTGATGCTTTGATAAAGATTCTTCAGTACTAAATGATTGTAAGCAATTTCTACAAAAGTGTTTTTTACCATTATGTTTTGATATTTGTGATGAAAGTAGTCTACTTATACTTTTTATTAAACAATAGTGATTAGTTTCATCATTTGAAATGAGTAATAAATCTATTTCATGTTGTCTATTTTTGTTTTCAGATATTCTTAAAGGATAAACAGAATTTTCATAACCATAGACATTAACACTGATGTCTTGATTATTTTTCTCAAATTGAGTAATTTGTTGTAGTGATACTGGGAATTTTATTTTTTCCCAATTTAATTTCTCAGATTGTTCTTTTAAATCTTTATCTACTCTTCCAGGATGATCATCTTTAGGATTAAAAAATCTAGCAACACACCACTTAAAGCATTCGTTGTCTTCATTCTTCATATTAATAATTGCTTTTTTAGCTGCCAACTTTTTAGGAAGAGGAATGTAAGATTTACCTTTAATAGGCTTATATTCAATGATATTTATATCCATCTTTTTAACTGATACAAATCTCCAACTTGATCCTAATTGTTGAAATGCTGACAAGGATTCTAAAATTTTCTGTTCAGCTCTTTCATAGAATTCATTTAAATCTGTTGATTCTAATACGACTTCTGCTTTTGTTGAAAAGGATGCAATAGTTGTTATAGTTTCTCCTGTTTTAAGATCAGTACGCTCCATTTCACATGAAAGAACAATATAGATTTTTGATTCTTTATTACTATTTAAAATATTTAATACATTATTTTTAGCTGATTTCATAAAAGATAAAGCATCAGCTCTTTCAACTCCTTCAGCTGAAAATTGTTTAGTTACATTTTTAATAGCTGATTGTGTTAATTTAAATTCTATTATTGGTTTTTTACTTATAATTAAACCATATAAATCAGAAACAGCAGACTTTACTGATTTAATTTTATCATTTGCAGTCTTTTTAAGGTGTACAGGAACAAAATCCATAATCCAATTAGATAATGAACTCACTTTGTTCTTAATGGTATTAATATAACTAACTGGAACATATTGTGTAGGTGCTAATGTATTTTGTGTAATATTATTTGGAATAGGCATATCTAATATAGGAGTTGCTTGATCAATTGCTCTAATGAGATCTGCTTTTCCCATTCTATAATAATATTTAATTTTTCGATTTCTTGCGATTTGTTTTAATTCTTTTACGTTTCTATTTTCCATTTTTATATATACAAGAAAATTATTTATATCATTTTCAATTTTTTATTTTTTATGTAAAGAAAATTAAATAATACAAATAAACATTTCTTATTATATATTTTTATAGACTTATATCTATAAAAATAATTTATTTTTCATTTTCTGATTTTATTATTTCTATTTTTACTCCATTTTTAACTTTTCCATTATACTTCTCAGCATATGATTTACAATGCTTTTCTTTACGAATGTAGTCATACAATGAATTGTATATTTTAACTTCACCAGTTTCTATATTAGTAAGTTTTATAGTTGTTGGATTTGTTCTAATTTTCGCAAGCCAGTCATATTTAGGATCTCTTTCTTTTTTTTCCTTTATAGGATTAATTCTAGGTCTTCCAGCTTTTTTTTTCTCTTTTATTACTTTTTCTTTTTTAACTCTTTTAACTCTTACAATCTTTGGTTTTTTTTGTTTTTTAGTAATGATATTTGATTGTATAAATTCTTTATCAATTAAATTATTATCCATAGCAATCATAACTAATGCAATGTGATCTTTAGATGTTTGTTGTATATTATTTTCTTTTAGTAAATTTAATAAATACTTTTTTGTATATTTTATTTTATCACTCATTTTTATATATACAAGAAAATTATTTAAGTCATTTCAAAAAAATATTTTTATTACACATTTTACTATTTTCTTTTTCTAATATTCAAAGTTAAATCTATCTCCATTAGACTTTAGTCTACCTAATCTTTCTGACACAATAACAGCAAACGCTTCAGTTCCGACTGGAACATTTTCACTAAAGTTTGCTATAATCTTAATATCTGATGGTGAAACTTTTAATCTTTCTGATTGATGTCTTAAATCGAAAACCATAAGTGGATATAAATCTCTATAGTCTGAAGGTGTTATGTTACAATTTGAAATGATTTTATCTATTCCACAAAAATTTTCTTTAAAGTTAGATACATCTGTATAAGCTCTTGAAACTTGTTGATTTGAAAATGATAGTTCATAATCAGCTTCAGGATATCTTATATTATTAATCACAACTTGCATATTTGTTAAGTTACAATGATCGAATATTGAAGCATTTTGTGTTTGATCATTATCTCTATTTGTTTGGAATCCAACAATAATATATCTAGGTTTTTCATCACTTTTAACACTAAGATCCCAAGTCATTTTAGTTGTTTGTTGTGGAGTTGTAGTTTCACACGATCTAGAATAAAAAGCTACTGGAATTGTTACTTTTTCTTTAATAATCGTATTAAGAGTAAGTCTCGCTTTATCTGATGGTGTGATATAAGGCATCCATAATGATACTTTGGTAAGATTTACTTTTCCTATAGCTGCTGCAGCAGATCGAAAAATAGCATCATTGTCATTTTTTCTTTGTAGAGTTAATGTATGTTTAAATCCGTAAATTACTTTAGTATAATCCTCACAGAATCCGAAAATATGATTTAAAGGAATACAAAACGAAAATGTACCTTTTGTAGCAGGTTTTTTTATAATGTATGCTTGTCTTACTGTAAATCCAACATTAGTAGTCAAATTTGCATCTGTTACAGTATCTTTGTACCATAGTTGATTTAATCCTTCTGCTAATTGGAAGTCATTTGAATATTTGAGCATTCCTAACATTGTAGTTGCTTGTCCTAAATTATTCACTGTTTCTATATTCTGTCCTGATAAATCATATGCCATTCTATCAAATAAATGCATAATTCCATTGTGTGTAAGTGTAACTACATCTATATCAGCATAGGATGCACCACTTGCTGCTTGAAGTCTTCCTTCAACTTGTATATAAGCTTTAGATGGTTTAAAAAATGAATCTGTCATCTCAATATTAATTTTTATTGGTACGGTATCATTTATATTTGTACCATTTTGTGGAGTATATTCTCCAAATTGATATCTGAAAATACTATCATCAATAAAGGGATCTTCTGTTAAATCTAAACTTTTATAATCTGCCATTTTTATATGCATAACATTTTTTTTTAATTCATTTTACATTAATTTTATAAAAAATGTTACTGAAAATTATGCCATTTTTAATCCTCTTCCCATTTTTACTAACTCTTCCAGTTTAATAGCGTTTGAATGGCTTAATTTTTTATTTAATCCTCTTTTAGATCTTTTAGATGGTATTGCAGATCCCATCATCAATTTATTTATATTTGTTGTTACTTCATTAGCTCCAGATTCAACTAAATTTGCAAGTACTTGTTTACTTTCAGGATTAAGCTTTGATTTTTTAATCAACTTGTTTCCTTTTTCTAATATAATATCTTTAGCTGTAGAGATTGCATTTATAGCTAGTTCTTTACCTGCTACTTTTGCAGCATCTATTGCAGTTTTTCCTAAATCACTAGCAATGGCTTTATTAGCTAAATTACGTGATATTTTAAGTGCATTATTAATCGATCTATTATTAAGTAATCCTCTAAAAGGACTAAATATGCCACTCCCATCAATAAAATGCTTTTTATAAACTTTTTTCTCAACAATTAACATTTTTTATATACTTACTATATTTATTTAATTTATTTCACATAAATGCAGATCCCTTATTTATCTCTTAAACGGTTAGTTAACATTGTCTTCATACCAGATAATGCTCTAAAAAAATCAGAAGATTTTGCTCGATTATATAGATTATTAACATCATCGAATATACCACTTCCACTTACAAAATGCTTTTTATAAACTTTTTTCTCAACAATTAACATTTTTATTTACTTACTATTTTTATTTAATCTAAAAATGTTCTGTAATGATTTATAATATTCAGAATCAATTTCTCCTTGACGTAATAATTCATCACAAATAGCAACAGCCTCATTTCTAGCCCCAGTATTACCTGCTTCAAATGCAGCTATTCGTAATGCAAGCATTTTAACTAATTCATTTGGATCACTAGGAAGAATGATAACTCCTTTTCCAGATTTTATAGCGATCTCCCCCCAAATGGGTTTTATTATTTTATTATATTTTTCACTTCTAGATGATCTAGGCTTTCCTGGATATTTACTAGAAGAAATGGCATCTGTTTCTTTTAATATATTTTTATAATTTTCAAGATCATCTTCATTGTATATATCTTTATCAGGACTAGATTTTGTTAACAATTCCCAAAGACCATTAGTTCCAATATATTTTTTATTATCAATAGTTATATCATTATTACTAATTAATATTGGTTTTTTTCCTATATACAATTTTCCATCTTTTGAGTGTATACCAAATGTAAAATCTGCTGCCTTTTTATTACTATAGGCTGACTTTAAATAATTTGTTGCTATAGTTCCTAATGAAACTATTTTACTTTCAGGTACATCCATTATTGCTGGATAATTTGATAGAGTGATAGCTAAATCAGCTTTATTTTCTAATTTAGCTAAGTTTTCTTTTATTCCAGATTGACTATCGATAATAGGTTTGTATAAATTACCCAAGTCATACTGTAAGTCATTATATCCAAGCTTTTCATTTACTGCATCTTGATAAATACCTTTTTTCAATCTTTCGAGCTCTTTAAAAGCTTCATTTCTTTTTTTCGGATCTACAATATCTAAAAACGACATTTTTATATATATAACATTTTATTTTAACGTATTATCATGTTTTACTTGAACATAATATATGTTTTACTTGAACATAATATATGTTTTACTTGAACATAATATATGTTTTACTTGAACATAATATATGTTTTACTTGAACATAATATATGTTTTTACTTGAACATAATATATGTTTTAATTAATATTTATTTTGTTAATATTTTGATTTTTATTAAACCTATTCTCTAACAATTCCATCGCCTCTTTCATAGCTTTCTCTTTGCCTTGGTTGAATATTGATTGTTTAGTTTGTTCATCAATTTCATTTTTAGATTTTGTTCTAATTTGTTCGATCATAGCTTGAAACTTTTCATATTCTGAAAGTATCATTGTAAATTCTACATCATCAATATTACCATCTTTTAAAGCTTTAGAAATATGGTCGCTTATAGTATTTAATTTTGCATCAGCTAATACTTTAATCTTTTCATGCTTTTCTGATTTTATATTTAATTTTTTAATTACTTGAGATCCTATTAATGACATTAAACCAATACCTAATGCTGCACCTTCACATGCAATAGCTACTGGTGTTCCAACTATTGTTGTTAAAAAACCAATACCAACAGCTCCAAGTGTCATAGTAGTTGCAAGTAATGAATTATCAACAACTGAAATTATTCTTACAGCTCTGTGATATTTTTTACTTAACATAGCTCTTCTACTTCTTTCACATTCTATTTTACCTTGAATTTCACTTATCTTATCTAATCTATATCGCTGATCAGATAGTGGTGGTGCAGTTGGATCAACTCTAAACTGGTTAAGATCTGGATAAATACTTTTACATTCTTCATTTTTACATTCTTTGTAGTCTCTATTATATTCCATTCTTTTTTATAAAGAAAAACATTCATTTTAAGTTATTTTAATAAATCTCTTTTATTTACCAAAATTAAATATAGATTTAGCACTGTCAGGATCACTTTGTGATTTATCACTGTCTTTATCTTTGTTAGATTTAGAGAAGTCAGGATCACTTTGCGATCTAGTATTATCTTTATCACATATTTTATCAGTAATTAATTCTCCTATACTTGATAATATAGATTTAACAGAGTCTTTATCACTTTGTGGTTCTTCTTTTGGTTTTATATTTTTAGGTCCTGAAAGTACCTTTGCTTCGTTAGATCCTTTAGATCCATAAGAATTAGATCCCGAAGGGATCAATGCTCCGCTAGATATATAACTGATTATATTTATAATTCCATTATAAGATAAAATATATAATAAAAAATCTCCTTTTTTAATATTTATATCTTTTTTATCATTATTATATAAAGTTATTATAATATCATTAGTAGACTCTGCTACTACTGAATTTAGTAAGTTTAAATATGGCTTATATTTTTCTGCAAGTGCAAGTGATACATACACTTCATCTATATTAACTCCACACTTTAAAGAAATGTTATTATATGAATTTGATTTTACTACGAAATCTTGCTGCGCAAATACTCTATATTTTTTATTATTAACAAAAGATGGAGTATGATCTAAATTCCGATTATATATTAAACCTATTTTTTTTATTTTACTATTTTCAATATTCAGAAACATTTTATTCATTTTATAAAGATGTTTATTTATTTATATCATTTCACAACATAATAATATAAAAAATTAAAATGATTTAAATAATTTTCTTGCATATATAAAAAAAGATGTCTTATGTGAGTATTGAAAATTTTGATGAAGCAAATTTATACGTAAAAGAAATAATTAAATTTAATAAACCTGTTCCATATCAAAAAGTAGTTATTGGCTACAACTATTCAGATTTTTCAGAGACTTTAAGAGTAAAAACCCCAAAATCGTTTTCATATGGAGTAAATGAAAATATAGACTTAAAAACAAAAAAACTTACAGGATATTCAATTCCTTTTGTATGTGAAAATGATATATTTATCACAATTATTGAAGCTATTGAAAAATTTTGTAGAGATAAAGTTACTGAAAATGAATCAAAGTTAAAAAAAGGTGGTATGAAAAGTCTTAATATTCACAATTTAAACATTTTAAAGTATAGAAATGATAATCCTAAGGCACCTCCAGTTATATATGCAAAAATACCAACAGATTATAAAAGTAAAAAGATGGATCAAGTATTCAGGAAAAAAAATGATGGTGATATTTTAGGAGAAAGTCTTATTAAAAAAAGATGTGACGTTGTTGGATGCTTAGCAATTGAAGGTGTATATATCGGATCGATGATTCAATCTATTCAAGTAAAATTATTAGATGCAGTTGTATATGAAAAAGAGTATAAGATAGAAAGACTTTATATTAAAGATATTGATTTAGAAAGTGAAGATGAAGAGTAAAAAATTTTTTATATTATTTAATAATATAAAAAATGATTTATATAATTTAAGTATTAATTATAAATATATAAAGAATGGATATTGAAGTACATAACAATAAATCAAATATTACTACAATTCAATTTGATCCTATTATTGAACTTGATAAAACAAAAAAATACGAAATGGCATTTATAAGATTAGAAACTATTCACTACAGCGTTTCATCTCAAAATAAGTGTTTGCATATATTAAATAATATCGTAGATGGAAAAAATATAAATGGTAAGAAAACTACTGTAATGCATACATTCTTACCAATGACTCGTCCTTCAGGTATGAGTCTTGTTGAAGAACCAAGTTTTAAAAGTTATTTTCCATTAAGAACAAACACACTTTCAAAAATGACAGTTGAAATAGTGGATGACGATCGTTATGCTATAGATATGAGTAAAGAAAGATTAATAATACAATTTCATCTAAGGGAAGTAAAGCAGTAAAGTTACTCATTATAATGAATTAAAAAATAATAATACATATATAAAAATGGATATATGTATTGGAGGAGATACTTCAACAATAAGAAGAAAGTTTTTACCAGCTATTCCACTTGATGGAAAAAAAGAATATGAAATGGCATTAATAAGCTTAGAAACATATCATTTACTTAATAATATTACTGCAAACAACAATAAATTTACTTATATTATTTATGATGCAACTACTAAAAACCCATCCACAGCTAATCGTAATATTCCAACAGGGGTCTATGAACTTACTTCAATTAATGACTGGATGCAAAAAGAATTAGTTGCTTCTCAACTTCCTATGAATTCAATTACTTTTGTAGGAAGTACAACAACATTTAAAGTTACAATGACTATTGAAACAAATTTTGCTATTGATTTTAGAATTGAAAATTCAATCAGAAATCTTTTAGGTTTTGAAAGTAAATTATATACTGCAGGTGTTTATGAATCTGTAAAAGTATTAGATATAAATCATATTAATACTATACATGTAAAAAATAGTATTATATCAGGATCTTATTTAGATAATTCACCTAGCAATATTATTTATACGTTTTACCCCTCTGTAGCTCCTGGAGCTAAACTTGTAGAAAAACCCAATGTTCCCATTTACTTACCTATATCTCTAAGAGGAGATATTCGTGATATGGAAACTTCATTAATTGATCAAGATGAAAATCCAATTGATGTGCAAGGAGAAAGAATAACAATGAAATTTCATATAAGAGAACGAACTTCTAAATGCGAGCAAGAATCTATTTTAAAAGAACAAGTATCACTTCTAAAAGAATTGATAAATATTTTAAAATATAAAAAATAGATTATTTCTTAGGCCTGAAAGACCAAACGAAGTATGAATCTCAAAAGAGATTTAAAAAAATTGTGTATATATAAAATGACAGATTATAAAAATATTAAATTTAAACTTTCAGATTATCAAAAGAAGAAAATAAAGAAAGAACTTGAGAATGATTCAAAAAAAATTACTATAAAATTAACTTTTAAAAATCTAAGTGATAAAAATGCTAAAGATGTAGTAGCTCTAACACACAAACAATTAGAGAAAGTAATCAATGCATTTAAAAATAAAAAAGGTATAACAATTGAATTAAATGAAGAAAATCTCGTGCATAATTCTAAAGTGGAAGGTGGGTTTCTACCTTTACTAGGATTACTTGGAAGTTTTTTAGCTGCAAAAGTTGTTCCTACTGTTGCAACAGCATTATTAGCTGGAACAGCTGCAGCTGCTGGAAGCACTATAGTTAATAAAATTGCTGGAAAAGGTGTTTTGTATATTAAAGATAATAAAAGATGTATTAAAGCTAGAAAAGTAGGAAAAGGATTACTAATAGATGAATGGAAAAAAGGAAGGTATTTAGGAAATGGGTATTACTACTATTATGGAAAAGGAACTGGAAACGATAAACAATATAAAAAAGTAGGAAAAGGTTTAATATTAGGTGAAAATTCACCATTTAAAAATATCCCATTATTAGGTTGGATTCTTTAGGTCCTGAAAGGAACTAGATATAAATATATATTTATGAAAATATATATTTCATTTAGCATAGGTTCTGAAAGAACCAAAACTTCGTTGGATCCTTTCATGATCTACCATTTAATACAGATAAAGGAAAATAAAAACGAT
Organism: Hydra vulgaris; assembly: GCF_022113875.1. Lineage (NCBI taxonomy): Eukaryota > Metazoa > Cnidaria > Hydrozoa > Anthoathecata > Hydridae > Hydra > Hydra vulgaris. Next base: position 16,308,386 of record NC_061167.1, on the reverse strand, counting down.
CAAAACCATTTCTATATTTTCCATTTTTCACATCTGATGATAAATCAATAACAATAAATTTATGTGGTTTTGACCAAACTATTTTACAAAAGTTTTTCTTTTTCTCTCTTTTGACATATCATTTGAAACATGGTCATTATAAATATGATTTACATTTTTTGAATCTTGTTTAAACAAGCATATAAAATTTGCATTTTCTCTTATTGTTTTCCTTGGTAGCATAAAATAATTTTGCGCTAAATAGAAACAATCTACATTACTATGCCTTCCTCTTATATAGTACTTTTCACACTTGTTTTGCTTTGTTAATTGTAAATCATCGAATATCATTAAATTATTTTTAGTAAGATCAAGATCTTCAGGTTCTGGTACATCATCTGCTGTTTCATAAAACTGACACTCCATATCTATTTTATTTTTTAAATTTTTTGAATGGACTTCAATTACAAGATCAGGGCTGATATCCATCTTATCTATTTTATCTTGTAACTTAAATATTTTAAGAATATCTTCTTTTGGTACTTTTTTTTCAAAAGAACTTTTTAATATTTTGTATTCAGGTTGAAAAAGAGATTTTCCAAAAACTTGTAAGTTATTATAGTCTAACCAATCAGGTCTTATAAGTAAATTTAATAATAAATTTGTTTTTCCACAACCAGACTTCCCAACTATAAGTCCTCTTATACTTCTTGGTAATAATTCATTATTATGACGATTATTTTTATTTACATTATATGACAAATCTAATACTTCCATTTTCTTATATAAATAATTTTTTTAAATTAAATAAAAATAAAGTAATAAAAAATGTATTGCGTTAAATGTAGAAACAAAACAGATACACTCAACTTACAGCATGTTGTAAGTAAAAACAATAGAAATATGCTTCGTGGAAATTGTGCACTATGTGGAACAACAAAAACTCAATTTACAAAAGGAAAAACAAGATCTGAAGGAGCTAAAAAAGGAGGTGACTTGGTAGAATCAATTAATAAATTCACAAGTAATAGAAAATTACCTTTGCAAAAGTTTCCAGGTGAAATGCATATACCAGGTATGAACTTTGCAGGACCTGGTACTAATTTAGATGAAAGATTAACTTCTACTGAGATGCCTAAAGAATGGAGTATGCCTGTAGATAGAGTTGATAAAGCAGCTTATATTCATGATATTGCTTATAAACATTTTACAGATAAAGAACATAGAAATTTAGCTGATAAAATGATGCTTGAACAAATGGATGCTATACCTAATCCTACACCTCGTGAAAAATTGAAAAGAAAGATTATAAAACCTATTATATCTGCTAAAGTAAGGTTTGGTATGGGAAATAAAGAACCAATGAGTATTAAAGAATTATGTCAAAAAAACTACCAGCGCACAGGAAAAAAGCAAACGACGTAGCAAAGCAAGGATCCATTCGGAATCTGAAATGGACTGATGAACTTGCAAATGAACTTCATAAACCTGTTATAAAACATTTTAAAAAAAGAAAAGTGTTTGCAAATGGTATTGATGAAATATGGGCTGCTGATTTAGTTGACATGCAAACTTTTTCTAAATTTAATAATGGTATAAAATACTTATTAATGGTAATTGATATATTTTCAAAGTATGGATGGATAATTCCACTGAAAAGTAAAACTGGAGTTGAAGTTGCTAATGCATTCAATAAAATCTTTAAAATTAGGAAATGCGATAAATTATGGGTTGATAAAGGTTTGGAATTTTATAACAAACATGTTAAAGCATTAGGAGTTCATCTCTATTCAACTGAAAATGAAGAAAAAAGTTGCGTTGTTGAACGATGGAATAGAACAATGAAAGAAAAAATGTTCAAATACTTTTCAGCTAATTCTACGAGAAAATACATTGATGTCTTAGATGAAATGGTAAATCAATACAACAACACAAAGCATTCTTCAATTAAAATGACTCCAGCTGAAGCAAGCGATAAAAAGAATGAAAATAAAATTTGGTTTAATCTAAATGGTAAAGTAAAATCAAATCCTATTCAACCTAAGTTTTCAATAGGTGATAAAGTGAGAATAATTAAAAAGAAAGGAGCGTTTGAAAAAGGATATACACCAAGATGGACTGAAGAAGTATTCACAGTATCACAAGTTCAGTACACAGATCCACCTACTTATAAAATAACTGATTACAATGGTGAAGAAATACAAGGTACTTTTTATGAACAAGAACTTCAAAAAACAAGTCAAGAGATATTTAGAATTGAAAAAGTTATTAAAAAACAAGGTAATAAATCATTTGTAAAGTGGTATGGGTATCCTGATACTTTTAACTCATGGGTTGATAATACAGAATTGAAAAGTTTATAAATAATTATATTAAATATATAAAAAATGAACAACTCAAATGTAAATGTGAATATATGTGTAACAGCTACTTCTGGTAATGCTAATACAAATACTACTGTAACAACAACAACTTCAAATTACAACTCTAGCAAATGATAAAGTTTATATATTTTTACAAGAAAATTAAAATAATTTTTTTAAAATGAATTAAATAACTTTCTTTTCTATATAAAAAGAATGGAATATAATATTGAGAATAATAATTTTTTAATAAAAAACATAATTAAGCCTTCAACTCAAATATATTATATTACTGAAATATTAAAAAAAGAAGGTTATAAAGATAATTGGAATAAAATTGACTTTGCTGCAAAAATAGGTAGAAATGATCTAATTAAATTATTAGTTCAATTAGGAGAAAAAGGTACAGAAAATGCAATTGATAATGCTGCTAAAAAAAAATATTTATATATCCTTGAATATTTCCATTTTGAATTAAATTTAAGAAGACCTCTTAAATTTAATTGATTATGCTATAATGGGATTGGCACATTCAATTAAATTTTAAGCAAGAAAATCACGTGACCTATGACGTCACGCAATAGAAACAAAATTGATATTAATTTTTAAGCGTAGCATTGGTCACGAAGTGATTTAAAAATTTATTTCTTATTTATATAATTTATACACACTATGAATGATAATGAATCATATATTTAATTAAATATATGATTGAAAATATGGTTGAAAATGAAAAATGTCCCAGAACTCTCCTTTTCCTACTACTTATATATATATATATATATATATATATATATATATAAACTTTTTGTGATGTAATGGTGAATAAGAAAATTGATAAAAACTTACTGTGGCAGTATACTCAAAAGATAACTTTTCAGCAAGGAAACTACCTAAAGTTGGACCAATAAAAGACCTAAAAAAATAAATTATAATGACTATGCTACAGCCATTTTTCAAAACGCCTTAAAATCAAAAAATTGAAAGTTTACCTTTTTATAAAATAATCTAATATAGATGATAACAAATGTTATTGAATAATTATTTTTTAAAAAAGTTCATAAAAATTACTAGTTTTACAAAATGCCTTAAAAATAATATCTGCTTTTAATTTTCAAAATTTTTTTCAAAATGCCTTACACATTCATTTGGGAAAAATCATTCAACTACACAATGTTTTGAAATTGTTAATAGTTAATTATAGTTTTACTATAACAATTATAGTTATTGTTATATTATAAAAATAATTATTACATTATAACAATAATTATAAATATTATAATAAAACAATAATTAACTATTAAGAATTTCAAAATATAGTGTAACTAATATCACTGCCTTAAGAACAGGAGGGAGGAGGGGGGATTGGAGAAGACAATCGCCACTTCCCTCTTGAGTTTCTTAAAATTTCATTCAAATTCTATTTTTTGCTGCCCTAGCCCACTTTTATTTCTGTTTCCGCCCTCTCCTCTAACGTTTTTGACCTTCTTACGTGAGTTACTAATATTACAAAACAAGTTATTTTAGTTGCATCTGTTTAAATTTAAAAAATTTTAATGTATTTAGATGAAATGTATTTAGATGAAATAAGTAATAATACAAAAAGATAAAAACAAACAACAAGGAAATTTCTATGCACGCAAAACTTTTATATATATTTTTGAAATTGAAGAATCAAACATAAAAACTCTTTACAAATTTTTCCAAAACTCTCTTCTATTAGGGGGCATTAAAAGACAAATTGTTGAAACAAGTTTCCATTTTTAGTCTGAATTGATTACGGCTTTTAAATCTCTTATAGTATATGGTGAAGCTAACATTTTTTCTTTTTGCTTATTGGATAAAACTGATGCTTCAATTACAGGGTAATCATAGTCACAACGACAAAATGCTATAAGAACCACATTTGAACTCAATTTCAGCGATGTTTTCCATATATGGACGAGAAGACAATTTATTCAACATATATTGAGCGATTTTTTCCTTTAACACAAAAATATTTGTGGTCTTAAAAGAATAAAAGCTCACTTAGTTACAGCTACAATTCTTAAAAATTTTATAATAAATTTTAACCAGGGCGGCCGCTCAAATCTGAAAATGAAATTCCATGACTTTTCCATGACTCTTTATAAAGTTTCATGATAAATCACTAGTGTAAAATGTTTAGTACATGCCATGCACCTAGCCGTTGCCACTTGTAAAAACTCACAAACCAAAAACTAATTGCTAGAAAGTTCTAAAATCATGTCTGAAAAAAACTCTTATGTTTGCCTTATAACTGACCAAAGTATCACAATTGTAACTTTAAAAATAAAGGCACATGATCTTTTAAATTAAGAAAAATAAGAGCGCATGGAGTACTAGGTGTTTTACCCTAATTCTTACTACTCTTACAAAATTTTTTAACTTTTTTACATTTTATAATCTTTTAAAAGGATATATATATTTTATATTTTACATATATATTTTATCTAAGATATGCTCACTATTTTACAAAAATAAATAAAATAATCTTTACTAGGTGTTTTACCCTAAATCTTACTAGCTACTCTTACAAACTCTAATTTTTGAACAGATTCAAAAAAATTACATTTTAAATATTTTTAAAGAATGTATATTTTATATTTTACATATATATTTTTTATATATGTAAAATATAAAATATACTATTTTACAAAAATGAATAAAATAATCTTTATTAGATAAACTTTATTAGAGTATAATTGAAGAGCTTAGTACTAAAAGTACTTAAGTCACAAAAAAATATTTTAAGAGAATCTACTATGATGAAGGATATAAAACTTTAAAATAGGAATTTAAAATGGCTGATCCAAGTAGATTTTCCCAAAACATTTGACCTGCAATATAAGTACTTTTAGGATCTCTTTAATTGCTAACGTAACTTTACTCTAAACATTTTAGGCTTCTGAATAACAAATAGCTATCATATATAACTTTTTTGTGCAAGAATTATAGATGTGAATCTTTTATATGAATGGTTAAAGTAACGAAGTTTAAAATTTTGAACAAAAATAAATATTCGAAAAAATCAAAAGTACTTCACTGCATTAAAACTATCTATCAAAATATATAAAATGACTTACAAAAATACTTTCAACTTAAAATGTTAAACAAAACAAACTATAAAAACATATCTATGTAAAACTAACTCTTTTTTAAATCTGTTTCTAATTTACTAATTGCATTATCCAGCTGTTCAATAAGGGTTTGCTTTTCTTTTACTTTTCACCTGAAAGCATTGGCTTTAACTAATAATTCCATGGAATTAGATTCTTCTGCTTGAATGCTAAAACATTCAATTTCTTGGTTTAGAGTAAAGATACACGATTGAATATCTTTTTTTCTCTTTTTTACACAAACAATTTCTTCAATGATAAGCTTTCTTTTTTCTGCTTTTTTAGTAATAATATTTTCTTTTTTATTTTCATCTAAATATTGCACATATCGAGATTGAGTTAACTTGCAACTTTTTGTTAATTCATTAGTTATTGTGAAATTTTGTACATCCAGTTTCGATGCGGTTAGATGGTCATAAAGAGTACGCTGACTAATCAAAGAAGTTTGCTGCATGTTCTCAATTAAAAGTTCTTTGTTGACACTAAAACCTTGCTCAACAGCACACTGACTGTGAGATAAAGTGGAAACAATGCAAATTTTCTTTAATAATTCAAAATGTTTGTTCCCATTCAAGTAAGACATTAAAAACTTGTCAAGTCGTATTTTTAGGCAATCAAATTGCCTGAACTCTTCCTTATTAACTGCTACAACAGATTTTGTAAATTCTTCAAACTGATATTTTGCTGAATCAGCTGTTTGGTCCGATATCAACTTTGAACTATACAGCTTATCAATTAGCTGACCGAAACAAGCCAACCCCACTTCTTTGTTATCAACCATATTATTAGGGGATAGACTTGCTGCGTTTCGCACTAACATATATTTGAAAGGACTTCTTTTTTGCAGTTATTCAACAACTTTAACCATCATATTAATGCAATCTTCTTTAAACTTATGTTTTGCAGTTTCTTTTACATCTTTAGAGCGTAAAATAAATTTGACCGCTGTTCCAAGGTGTATTTGATCAGCTGGCAATTGATTTTCTTTTTTGAGACATCAAGCTTGATAAGTTGGTATGTAGTGGTTGCAGCATTCAATACATCTTCTTTTATAAAGATGCGCAAAATCTTTTTAAACAACCATTTTCAAGGTGCCATTTAGGAAAGGAACCATTGGAGAATCTGTTTGGACTAAATATTCTTAATAACACTAAATATTCTTTCAAACGCGACGCTGTATCCCTGAAGAATTCCAACTTTGCTATTAGAAGGTTGTCCTTGTAATGACTTATTAGTGTATCATACGATTTATATTTAGGCCTTTGGCTTTTGCTAAGACTTTCCCAGTATATAAGGACCTTAACAACATTTCCTTAAATACTAATGGCTCTATCAGCAACTGCTTCATCCTCAATCCAGCGTGTTTGACAGAATCTAATAAACGTAATAAATAAATGATAGGTCCATTTTATGTATCAGTTGATGGTGTGCTAAACAATGGGGAGTAGAAAGCTGAGGGCATAATAGTTTAAGACTTATAAAATAAAGAAATGGAAACTCTTCACAACAGTTGTCTTTTACATAAATGTCCCTTCTAGCAGGTGAATCATGAAAGATTTTCCACATCGCCTTAAGGATCTTTTTTAAGTTCCATGGTATCGATTTAACACCAGAAGCAAATGCACCATGAATCACATGCAACCCACAACTTCTAATATTAAGTAAAGATGGCAACTCAGAGCTAGAACGTTGGTCATTAAGAAGATCTAGAACTTTCCAGTTGGTATTTGGTCTATCCATGGAGAGCTGAAGAAAGTTTTTTGTTGGCAATTCCTTTAATGTCTCATTTAACTCTGTGGTTAAATTTTCAGCATTAGGTTGTTTTAAAAATTTTGAATCCAAATAAAAGTTTCAACGACACTTGAGGACTCATTCCAATATCGAATTAGAATATCCATCTGTTTCTCTTGAAGTATATGATTCATAGACTCATCATAGGAGATAACAAAAAATGGTGATAGCTAAACTTCCTTAATTAATGCATTTTTGAAATAAGGATACATTCCAAAGTTTATTAAATGCTACATTTTGTTCGACTCAATGAAAAACCTTTTACTATTTCGCTATCAGTAAACATAAGTTTAAATAATTCACTTAAACCAGTACATGATCTAAGTAAATAGTGGGACACAACAATCTTTAAAGTCTACAGTATTTCTGCGTTAAGAGTGCAGGCAGGAACAATGTACAATTCAATAGATTTTGAAATTTTTGAAGTTGCTTTAAATGAACACAACTTTTCTATTGGAGGTGGTAGTTTGTCAAAAAGGATATCAATGCTTTTAGTTTCTTCTACCTTTCTAAGATGTTTCTTACCTAACCCATGACTCAATACTGCTCCAATTACCATGTTACTTAAGCTACTACTACACATGCAAAGTCTACACCTTGCACTCAATACAGTTTTTGTCTGCAGATATCCAATTTGAAAATCTAGAATCTTTTACCCACTCACTATTGAAAGTGCAATTTTTCTAAGACATTTTATATTATTAATTCAAACTCTTAATTAATTTACTCTAAAAAATAAATTCAATACTTTTATACACAACATCTTTTTAACTATAAAGGATTAATTTCATAATCAATTAATCATTAACCTTTTACTACTAACTATTGACATTCACTTATTGAAATTCACATTTATTATAATTTTTTAACATGTTTTTACAACAATTTATTTTACTTTATTTTAAATAATCATTCTAAAATGAAGATTTAAAACATGCTTTAAAGAAAAAAAATGCCTAAAATGTTTTTACTGATTGATTTTACTGGAACCAAAGGTGTTTCAATGTAGATATCAAACATAGGTGGTCATAAAAAATATATATATATATTTAACAATAAATGGTGTATATGGTGTATTTACATACACCGTATGTAACATAAATGTACCATAGCATAAATGTACCGTAGCTGCATAAGTCCATTACCTTACGTCCATACGTTCTCATTTTCTTCACTAATATAATTTTTCATTAAAGTTCTTAAATTAAATATAAAAGTATTAATAAAATTATAAATGTACTTGTCAATAAGCCAGGTGAATAAAAAAAAGTGGTTTCTTTTCCACAGCTTCTTCTTTTAAAGTAATTGTACAGCTTTAATGAACAAAAATTTGAGGAAAATAGCTCAAATTTTTATTCACGTGCAATTAAGCAATTACTAAGTAAAAGCAATTGCTTTTTTTTATTCATCCGACTTAATATTCCAAAACATAATTATTTTCATTTTAAAATGAACTTTCCAACAATAAAGCAATCCCAAAGTCCCACGACAACAGTCAATATAAAATATTTTATTTTAAAAAACAAAAATAAAATACCTACCATGCTATTAACTCATTTTGAAGACCATGGCTGAGTATTTTTATTGTGATTTAGAAAGATTACAATCTATATTATATGAGCTCCTCCTACCCTTAACCAGAATTAAATTAGAGGGTTATTATCAGTTTTCCTAAATAAGTTGCTTTTACTGTGGCTCAGGAGAATCTATGAAACAGGTGGTACTGGATTACATGTTACCAGTAGCAGTGTGACCTGACCTGACCATAACTGATTAATCGATACAAACTCAAATAAAATTTAAATTATTTATTAAACTAATACTTTGATAAATACTAAAATTTTAACTATTTTTTGAAAAGGGTGATCTAATCTGACTGATTGCAATAAAATGATAATCTATAACTCACACTGCAAAACTTATCAAAAAGAACTTAGACTTGACATTGAAGTACTTTTCTTTGCAAATATCCTAAAAATATCAAAAGAAAAAAATAAAGATCATTTAAAAAAAGTTGCATGAGTTTTTCATGACTTTCAATGAAAATTTAGGAATTCCATGACTTTTTCCATGACCAAACAAAATTCCATGACATTTCCATGATTTCCATGATTTATATGATCAGTGGCCACCCTGTTAACTAAAATCAAATTTACCTGCAAAATCTTAATTTTGTATTTCATTTTGCTGCTTTCACTCTTTGAATAAAACCATTGAAATTGTAAACGTGACATAGTATCAGTTGCTTCTCTATTAAATGATGAAATGAGTCACAACTCATAAATGTGTGACCACCTTCCAAATATTTTAATTTGATTTTGTTGGTTGTGATTTCATTGCCATTAATCATATATATCAGAAACATCACTAAACTCCTATATTCCGATATTCTTGCAAAAACAAATAATATGTAGAAATTAGCTCTTCTTTGCACCTCCCAGCAATTTCTTCATGCCAAATAATTGAAACTATACATTCCTTCGTTTTTCCAATAGGCACAAATGTTACATTGTATGTTGTTAACTGCTGACAAACCCAGGGCTGTGGAGTCGGAGTTGCAGAATTGCGACAATTTTAGTGGAGTCGGAGTCGCTAAAAAAAATCGCGACTCCGACTCCTATAGTAAAATTTCTCGGTATTGAATATGTAATTACAAAAGATTCAATTAACCTTATGTTCATACTAAACCTCAAAGAACATTTCATTAATTTGTCAAAAAAAAAAAATTTAGCTTATCGCGTATATGTTTTAAAGAATTCAAAGAATTTTTCAAAAATTTTGCTTTGGAGTTGAAGTCGGAGTTGTACTCAAAAAATTTCAACAACTGGAGTCGGAGTCGTTACTTTTTTTTACGACTCCACATCCCTGGAAAAAACATTGCTTTTTTAAAATTTTTCAATCTGGTAGCATAATTACTTTTTCCATTAAGGTGTATCGAAAAACAACTTTTTTTGAATTTGAAATTGTAATAGAGCGGAAAAGTTGCATAATGATATAAAAAGTAATTGTGCCAAATTATTTTGTTTTTTTTTTTGTCTTCGTTTCGCGCTAGGGTTTTATTTTTTGTAGAAAAACATGTTTTTTGATCCTTTTTACAAAATAAAAATAAAAAATTCTATGCATATACTAGAGTTGTAATAAAGTTTAAACATTAAACAATGACTAAGTTAGAAATGGTTACAATTTTTAAGAAAATATTTTAATGTCTTCAGATGACGCTAGTGTGCTAAGTTTTGACGAAAAAACAGTTTCATTAGTTTCTGGAATTAAAGTTTTAATAGAGTGAAAAATGTTTTTAAAAAATGTTTAGAGTTGAGCTGTAATAAAGTTCAACTATCTGATTCATTTGTCTCTATCTCAAACTGTCTTTTTGTGTTGAATATAGGCATTTTTTTTTTCGCAATGCAAGTCTTGCACGAATGAAGCCGTCTCTACTAGCCAACCGCAAACTCGATCTGAAGCTTCGGTTACAAGCTTGATGCATCTCTCTACTCCTTGAGTATGACATGGAGAATGCTGCACATCTGGAAGATTACCATTTGTTAACATTTCAATTAGATTTTCATCTGAAATGTGAGTGGTAATCAGAGGTTCACTTAGTTTACATTTAATCCAATCAATAAGGTTTATATAGTCTGTTGCTTCAAAATTGATTTCTGGTATAGAGAACTTCCAAACTTTGTTTGTTTTGATTGATCTTGCTTTCATTATTTGTTTTAATGCAAATTTTCTCACATTTGGACAAGTATACGATATCATAGCCAGAAGTATATTTTCTGGATGTGCAAAAAAAGCATTCCTTTGTATAACTGGATCGATGATACTTTTTATTTCAATACTGGCATACCTGGATAAATTGATGGTTAGCCATAAATGTCTAGCACCTTCCGTGCATGAGGGATCATATCTTATATTGAACCACATTTGGCAGTAAACTCTAATAACAAACTCAACTATTTCTCTCAGCTATTTCTCTCAGCAATCAGACGGTTCGCTAGATCCAACATAATACCTCAATATTTTGTTTGCAGTGGTCACCCAACTGGCATGGTTAAGTTTTCCAGGATTTCGGTTAGCCAAAGCGTTTGGACAATAACCTGTAGATATAGCTTTGCAAATATCAAGTAAGTATTTTTGATCAGAACTAAGAGATTTTTTGTCTATTTTTGGCAATGTGACACTGACAGGAATGTAGTTGACAATTGGCAAGGTATCACACAATTTAATTTCTCTTCTGATCGGTCCAGGCCACCCGTCCTGATGTAGATCCATCTAGGTTTTGAATTAGATACTGTAGAGGCAGTTCATTAGCATGTATTTGACAAATAAACCAGTGGACAGGTCTTTTGAGTTCTAATTCGAACAAAGCATTAACACCATTACGAAATCCGGTATTTACAACTGTTCCGTCACAACCCATGGCAACTAATTTGGATGTATCAATGTTGTTCTGAGTTAAAAATGTTTTTATACTTGTCTTAATGCTGTATCCATGTCCTGATGCAGTCTCTACATGCCCTAGATACTTTGACCCTGGTTCTTGTACTAAAACTACATGTTCTTCTTTGATAGTTTTTCGTATATTTTTTCCCTTATTTGTATCAATAACAAATGTTGTATCTTTTCTTCCATCAAAATATAAACCTTCTAACATTTGAATATTTTCATGATCTAAATGTTGCATTTTAAGTCTGTTTTTCTTTCGTTCTCTTTGAATCTTATTTTTATCAATTACTTTAGATTGGTCTTCTTTTGAAATTATGTTTTTATCTTCCAGCACAGCACATGCTATAAATGCAGCACCTCTGCTTGAAACACCAACTCTATTGCAGGCTTGTGTTAAGGATAGTAACGGTGATCTCATTTGTTCAGTTTTATCTTTTCAGTTTCTTTTTTGTTTGTGGCCTTCAGCTGTGACTAAATAATCAACATCTGATTCTAAGTCAGTATTCCAAACCAATTTCTACCGATTCTAAGTCAGTATTCCAAATCACAGTGTCATCAGAGTCAGAATCTTGAGATATAGAATAGAAATTTGAACCATGAATGCGGCTTGATAATGTTGATTGAGCTTCAATACCTGTAATACCACAAGGCTGTTTTGATGAGTTAGACAGCAAGGGGCTATTTACTCTGTTTTTTCCTGCTTCTTTTTGCCGTAATCTTAAAGTAGCTTGAATATTGAGTCCTTCCATATACATAATCCTCATAAATCTCTGATCGCTAAGAAAATCATGTTCTTTCTCTGGGACCTTCTTTGCTTTTTCACAGATGCATTTAGAAAAATCACGGCATTTGCATGCTGCAACGTCAAGTTAAGTATTTTCTGCATGCTTTTGAAATGTTATTATTTTCGAGTTCAATTTGTCTGTATGTTTCGTTATGTTAACAGACTTCATAATATTTCTATACTTTTGATTGCAATCAAGAAACATTTTTACTATGCGTTTATGAGACACAGTAGGTATCGATGCTTTTACCCACAAATTTTCTATTTTGTGCGCCAAATTTTCAGATATTTTTTTCAAAGAAGGTTGTTTTCCACCAGTTTCCACTCTCATTTTCTGCATTGACAAAAGATAACTTAGCATGACATGTTTGTATGTTGGCAAAACATTTGCTCGTAAGTCAGCTGGTGAACCAAAGATAGGACAAGTAGACTTTTTTCTTATTGTCACTGCAGTGGAAGACATTTTTGCCGTTAAAATTTTCTTTGATTTCAATTTATTTTATTAATAAACAAATGTAAATCAGAACTAATAAATTATAACCTGTGCTTTTAGCTAATTTTCTAATAATGCTGATGGTGATGGTAATAAATGACGTAATTAGTGACATTTTACATACATACTAATGTCATTTTAAAATCATCACTTTAACCATTGGCATTATTTGGTTTATTACATTTTAATTACTTTTGTTCAATTGTTGTAACAGTGAAGACAGGTGACGACAAGTGGAAGCATCAACAACATAATTAAAATTGTTTTAAATAAAAAACAGTGTTTTTTTGTCAAAACTCAGCACACTAGCGTCATCTGAAGACATTAAAATATTTTTTAAAAAATTGTAACCATTTCTAACTTAGTCATTGTTTAATGTTTAAACTCTATTACAACTCTAGTATATGCATAGAATTTTTTATTTTTATTTTGTAAAAAAGGTCAGAAAACGTGTTTTTTCTACGAAAAATAAAACCCTAGCGCGAACTGAAGACATAAAAAAAATACAAAATAATTTGGCACAATTACTTTTTATATCATTATGCAACTTTTCTGCTCTATTACAATTTCAAATTCAAAAAAAGTTGTTTTTCGATACACCCTATTTTCCATGTCTGTTGCCAATATTATTTCTTGTGCACAAACAGCTCAACCAGCATCAAGTCTATATTTGTTTCTGGTGTGCCTGACCCTTTTTATGTGAATATTTCTTGTCATGCAATCTGTACAGTCTGGAGTTAATTTAGAATGATTCTTTTCTCCACAATGTGTAAAGAACTGAAGGCATATGCTACACTCTTTCTTTGTTGGATAAAAATTCTGCAAAACATCTGGAACTAGTTGTATAATAATTGCTCCATATACTGTGCGGTCTTTTTTATTTATTTGGAAGGTTGATTTTAATGATTTTTGTATAAAAGTTTATGAAAAGACCACAAAATATCTGGAGCAAGTTTTATAATTGCTTTAAATATTGTGTGATCTTTTAAAAAAAGTCAAAATATTGATTTTCAAAGAGAAAAAATGTACACACATCAAAATATTTTTTAAAAATGCATATTTATTACAGTTTGGATACGTAGCCAAGTTTTTGGAATAATTCATTGGGAAAAATTGAAGTAATTTACTTTTTATTGTTTCATAAGGCGTTTTGCATTCAATGCTGCGTTTATCTATAAAAAAAGCCTGTCTACGTTTTTTCCAACAAAAAATGCAACACAAATACTTATTTTTTTAAACTAATCTTTTTATTTTCCAATTTATAATTTAATTTAGATAATAAAGTTTATATATAAATAAATATTTTAGCTCTAAATCTCTTGTAAAATTGCAAACTTATATAGTGCTTTTCTTTAATAGTGCTTTTCTCGAAATATATAAAAAGCAACTTAAGGCGTTTTGAAAAACTGCTGTAAGTATGGTAAAATAATAAAATGAAACAGACTGTCATTAAACTTAATTTTTTTTAACTTTTTAAAACAAATTTAAACTAGCATCACAGTTAAATGTTAATTCACCATTAAGTCTTAAAAAAAGATTCTTTTTCTAGGTTTCATGGTTTTATAGATTGCTTTTATAAAATCTTACCCAATCGAGAAACAGCTACTAAATATTCCTGAAAGTACTCCACTTGTTGCTATGCAATCAATATATCCATAATTACTAAAACATAAAGAATTTATGTATAACAGTTAAATTTTAAAGTCTTTATGTATGATAAAAAAAATTGCTAAATCCTAATACAGGAATATAAGTATTTAGCAAGAACATATACATAAACATTTTAAACAATTTTTAATATTTTTTAATAAATAAACATTAAATTTTTAACTTAGTATTTACCCTAAATTTTTAACAACTAAACTGGGTAATTAACTAAACAATTTTAAATTATAACTAACCAAAAAATTTGGAATAAGCTCATATGAAAACTAGGGTTACAAACAGAATAAATATTTTAAACAATTTTTTTTAAAACAAATTAAAACTTTATAAAGTAGATCTTTACAATACTGTTATATGCATATCTGCCAAACATGGTATTAGGGCACAAGAAACTGAAATTCCAAGAAAACCAAGTGAAAGTCCTAATGTCAGCAATGTTCTAAACAAAAAAAAATAACAACCTTTTTAGAAATAATTGTAATATTAAATATTTGAAATATAATCTAAACAAAACTAAAAGTTGTCTAAAAAATTTAAATTCAAATTAAACTTTAATGTAAAATGTACTTAAAAAACATATAGGCAAAATATAACAACATATAACATCAACTCAACTTTAATCAAGATGGAAACCTAGGACGTTTTTAGAAAAGATCACTAAATATTTTGCAAATCTTCTAGCAAAAAATTTATTTAAAATAATCTCAATATTTTTGTTTACCTAGATGATAAAAAGTGGTCACCTTCAATGTACATATCAATTCAACAGCATCTTAGACAAAACTTTAATAGAAATACCACAAATGTTTTAAGAGGATTAGATTTATTAAAATGCATAATTAAATAATACTTTTAAGAGGATTGGATTTATTAAAAAATCTCAAAGCAAGTAAAAAAACTTTCCCAGATATACTATATGAAAGAACTGATTTAACATAACTAATTATGTAAAATACAAAGATTTAAAAAAATGAATGAAATAATAAACAAGAAAAAAAAAAAAAAAAAATCTTACTCAGGAACAAATGACTTGAATAAAGGAGTTGGACCAAGAAATAATATTGCAGTTATTGATAACACTTGTCCCATAATAATCATATAACGACTTTTAATCTAGAAACAATAAAAAAATTTAAAATATGGTAAAATAGATGCAGCAAAAAAATGATTGTTACACATTTAATATTTTTCTTTAATGACTAAATTGTTTGCAAAATTAAAGTAAAATTAGAAATGTTTGTGCATGCATACATTTGTAGGTACAAAATACTATTCACAAGTTTACAAAAAAACTTAGTATTTTTGTAAAGAGTGCCAAAAACAGTATGCCTATCAGTAAAATTCCAATAATGTTTGAACTATAATATAAAACTAAAAGATTGACATTAATGTCATTAATATTAGTCTCAAAATAAATAAATAAATTTATGGCTTGGAGAAATTGCTAGAAAATGATTAAAGTCTAGGAGAAGCCAACATCGACTTAAAACAGCCTTGGGGCTCTTGGTTGAGTAAAGGCTTGGTTGAGTTAAGCCATGGTGTCTCAATAAAAATACTTTTTTTGGGCAGACATTAAATGCATCCGGCTACTGTCTTCTAGAAGATCTCCAAGGCAAAGACTTAAGGAGTAAACAGATTCTATCTGTTGACCAGTCTCGCACTCCTTCTTCATCTATTAGGCTGGCACAGATGCATTTATAACATTGTTTTCAGTTTAGAATGTTGAATGCTGCATCTTCTTGACTCAATGCATGGGTTTCGCTTGCGTTTTTATGACTAGGTAACTCATTCTATTATCTCCTAATGGGAGTACAGTTCTAAAACTCAGTTTTATGGTTCTGAGGCTAGCTGGTAGTCAGGTTTCCCGAACTCTGTGGTAGATCTCAAAGAGGCTGATTCCATCAACAGCTGTAAAATATAAGAGAACTAACAGTGCATAGACAGTGTCCCTGTTTGTACTTTTGATGTGCACTGTCGAGGCCACTTTGTTATGGCTTTATGTTTATTAATAGTATTGAGGCAATTGCTTGGACTATTAAAGTGTACTGAATACTATTTGTGCTTTGAGTAAAGTCTTTGACAAATTTAAAAATGACTAAAGTACAAAAAACTATAAAACTCAAAAAACCATCACCAAGTTCTCTAAATCTATCTATATAATATTGCTGAACTTAATAGTAGTAGAAATAGTATTAGTATTAGTAGTAGTAGTAGTAGCAGTAGCAGTAGCAGTAGCAGTAGCAGTAGCAGTAGCAGTAGCAGTAGTAGTAGTAGTAGTAGTAGTAGTAGTAGTAGTAGTAGTAGTAGTAGTAGTAGTAGTAGTAGTAGTAGTAGTAGTAGTAGTAGTAGTAGTAGTAGTAGTAGTAGTAGTAGTGCCCTTTTAAGGGTGTTTGACACAAAACTCCTGGCAGTTATTGCAAATACCAAATGTAAATAACTTCAAATTACATAATGTTAAAACATACTAACCCATATTAAGTTTTACAGTTTTACTTTCACTTTAAAATTGCATTGCAGCAACATCTCTTTAATTTTGATATAAAGCATTTTTATATTAAATAGTATTTTATTTTCAAATAATTTCAAAATTTTTCATCGACAATGTGCCAGTGCGGTCTAGTGGATAGGGCAATGAGCTTGTGAATGAATACGCAGAGGTTCGAGCCCTACCGGAAGCCCTAAAAATTTAGTTTAAAAAACACTACATTTGTGGACACTTTAATTGAATAAGGTAGGAGGGCTGTAACCTACTATCAGTATACGACACTTGTATTTCGGGCTGACAAAATGTTACCTGACATGAACTATAATTTCTAAAAATCTAAAAAAAAAATTTAAGTGTCCTCTACCAGCCATAGATTCATTCCAAAGTGCACAATAAGTTTTTATATTCAATGAACAGCGGGCTGTGAAATTATAGCAATTTAAATTTCTTCTGTGATAAAATGAAGAATTATTGAAAAGGGAAATACTTTTTCTAAATCAAAAGTTATAACTGCTATGGTTTTGAAATCTCTATTTGTAACTTTAGCTAGGTCACTTTTTTTCTTATCTAGTTATTAGCTTACTCTCTCTATGCTGCAATATTTTTTGATCATCTTCGTCGTTTTTATACTCGACATAAATCACGCAAATCTTTCTTTGGTTTATGAAATGCCAAATTAAACTCATTAAAAGTTGAATAATAAACATCTTTTTATACATTGAAATCTGGGTAAGCTTGTGTAAACAACATGTACATTTTAATTGTACTCAATGACGACTCTAAATATTTTTTGTTAGTATTCTGTCTCCAATAGTGTGAATCAACTGTTGGAAAACTATTTATATGTTCTCTAATCTTATCTAAGACTTGATTAGGAGTTTGTTTACAAACTATTTTTCATCTCTTTGGGACCTTAGTAGTTCACTTCAGCATGTAAAATAACTGCCGGTTAACGTTCAATGACAGCCCAAAATTGCTATTTTGACCTTCCAAAATGATTTCTTGCCGGTCATGGTTGACCTGTTCAAAAATAATCAGAGTTTTGAAAAACAACAACATTATTATTTGGAAAAAGCATGTACTAAATTATCACATAATCATTAAAATTTTGAAAAATTTTATCAATCTATCAAACTTCCTTTAAGAAATAAAATGAAAATCTGTGCGCTTAATTTTAAACTATTTGGCGTGCAATTTTAATGTTAGTTATTTGCAAAATTAAAAAAGGAATACTAATTTGTTAACTATCAAATATTAAGTTATTTTTGTATTTATTAAGTTCAGTCATGAAGAACTATTACAAAGATTAAAATGAAAACAAAGAAAATAATAAAAATGTTGAGCGTCCAAAAAAAACAGTTGACCGTCAATTCCAAAGGTTAGCTGGTCAAATTGACCGCTTCCCTTCAATTTATTATTTTACACGCTGGTCCACTTACATTTATTTACCATCTTACTAAAATACTACACTTACACTTTATTTACCATCTTACTAAAATTATAGTAAATTTTTCTTTCACTGATATTTTCAAGAATTTATTTAGAATGTAAAAATAATTATCTCATTAAAACTATTCGAGCACAAGACGTATTATAATGAAATCTTTGAAGACAAACATTTTATATTTACTTTTCATTGTTAGGAGAAATGATACAAGAAGAAAAAGATAAATTAGTAGATTCTTCCGCTACATATCCAGGAGTCTTTTCGCCCATTTGGTAGTTAGGCTCCAACACTATTGGTACCGGATTATCAGCATCAGAAGCCATAAAATACTCCATATTTGTTATAAGATGTTCCATATTAGTTACTTATCTTTACAAAAAAACAATAGATTTATAAATCATCTGCTTAAGAGTAATAATGTTTATTTACTGAACATTTCAATTCAATTCAAAGAAGAAAAAAAAACAATTCAAGATTAAAAAATAAATTGAATGTATTACTTTTTATTTAAATAAAAACATGTGCTAAAAAGTAAACAAGAGAATATACGTAGTTAAATCTAAAATCACGTGAGCAAATAGAACTCTACTAATTGGTCTACGCTAAGTGCAACAATTGTATGTGGAACGACTCATATAAAAAGTTCATTTACAACAAATGATCTACTGAACTATATTGGAAAACAATTCAATTGAGCTATCGGATAATTTTTTTTTAAATAAGTTACCAGAAATTAGAAAAATCGCATATATAATTCTCTTTAGATATTAAAAAAAAAAAATATTCCAAATCATTAAAGATATCAATAACATGTGGTCAATGTGATGCATTTTTATCAATTTTTGTTTGCAATAGTTGGCATGTCATTTTATTTATTTATAAATTTTTATAAGTTTTACTCTTTAAGGCTAGGCGATAAGAGATTAGTTGTTGCCAAATTGAAAGGAATGAGGCTAGGTAAGAAAAAATTAATCATCGCCAAAATGAAAGAAATAAGGCTAGGTGAGAAGAAATTGATCGTTGCCCAAATGAAAGGAATGAGGTTAGGTGAGAAGAAATTAATTGTCACTAAAATAAAAGAAATGAGGCTAGGCCCATATGCTCTTGCATTTAAAAACATGGCAGAAATTTAAGATGAAAAAATACGTCAAGCAGCTTTAGTTAGTCGACCAACTTCAGTTGTCAAAATGCCATTGCTTGAAGAACACTATATACATTGATACAACCTACCTTCACATAAGGAAGTTGCCATTGTGTTTGCAGGAAACGATGGTGCTCCACCTCCATCTAGGGATGTTGTTACATAGCCTTAAGGTCAGACCTTAAAAACAATTTCCAATATTTTTGCTAATCTTGATCCAAATATACATCTAATTTTTTCCAAGAGTTGATGCAGGATGGTTTGATCAACTAGAGCACAATCCCGACCAAGCAACATGTGTTAATAATCGTGTTACTTTGTCTCAGTACTACAATTATAGGCTTCCTGTTAGAGAAATGTTCAGTCATATTTTATGGTAAGAAGCTTTTTCAACAGTATACTGTTGATGCATATGTCAAGATTGAAGGACAGCCCTTTTCCTTTATCAGAAATAACTAAAAGCAAACTTAGAAGTAAACAATATGATACATTACATGAGCATGTAAATAACTTTGCAAATAATCTTAATGTAAGTCCAGGTCATATTATTATAATGCCTTTTTCATATGTTGAAAGCCCAAGTGCTTTAAAAGAAAATTTCGAAGATGCAATTGCAATTATAAAGAAATATGGCAAACAAGATCTTTTTATTACTTTTATCTGAAAAATAACCAGGGGTTATAACTCAAGATTATTTTTTATGGAAGGCCTGCTGGTTGTGGTAAAACATTTACTTACAATTACTTAATTGCTAAAACACGCAAGTGCTTAATTGCTAAAACAAATAAGCAGACATATTAGAACTGCATCAGCTGCACAGATAGGAATAGCTGCAACTCTTCTTAAAAATGGATGCACGTTGCATGGTTTTTTCAAACTTCCCAATTTTAAAAATAGCACATGTAATGTAACTCCAAATTCTATTCATGGTGGATGCCTTAGACAAGTAAATTTGTATTTACTTAATGAAGCGCCTATGATACCTAAACATGCTTTGAGTGCCATTGATAAGTTATTACAAGATATTTTTAATAATAAGTTTCCTTTTGGTGGTAAAGTTATTCTTATAAGTGGAGACTTTAGACAACTACTACCAGTTGTGAAGAGAGGTCGACCAGCAGAAGTTGTAGAATCATGTATAAAATGTTCTGAATATTGGCGGTATGCGCATAGGTTTTCATTAACTGAAAATATGAGAGTTCAGATAGGTAAAGAGGAATTTTCTCAATGGTTTCTAAAGCTTGGAAGTGGAACATTACCTGTCAAACCTAAAGATCCTTTACAAGTGTCTATTGAAATACCTGAGCAGTGCTTTCTCATTGATAATGAATCTATTGTGGAAAAGATTTTTGGTGGCGCAGAGGAAGCTGATTATGCTAAACATACTATTTTAATGCCAACAAATGTTGATTCATTGGCAATAAATGAAGAAGTCCCTGATCGTTTACCTGGTGATGCTAAAATTTACTTAAGTTCAGATAGCATTGAAACTTATATTATAATGCTTATATTTAATGAAAGCAGCCGTGGCGCAGTGGTAGCGCACTTGTTTCAGAAATGTAAGATCCGTGGTTCAAACCCCACCTCTGGACAAGTTTTGCGACATCGGTTGGGAAGGAGGCGTGAACTTCCTATTAAATGCTCTTCCACGGTGCTTTGTGATAAGACCGTAAGGACATCTTGGGGCACCTAAATCGACATTAAAAAAAAAAAAAAAAAACTGATGATCAATATGAAATTTTTAATTTTCCAGTCGAGTTTTTAAATAGTTTAACTCCATCAAGTATGCCTGTTCATTGCCAAAAAATTAAAAATTGGTGCTGTTTTAATGCTACTTAAAAATTTATATCTAAAAGGCAGACTTTGTAATGGAACCTATTTGACGGTACATGCACTAAACAACAATTATATTGATGTGGAGGTTCTAACAGGGGTATCAACTGGTAACAGGGTCTTCATTCCTCAGGTTCAATTAGCTCCATTAGATTTTAATTTACCTTTATACTTAAAACGTCACCAGTTTCCAGTTAGGTTAACATACTCAATGACCATAAATAAAAGTCAATATCAAACTTTTGATAAAGTTGGTGTTTATCTTAAAAAGCCTTGCTTTTCACACAGCCAATTAAATGTTGCATGATCAAGAAAAAGATCGTTTAATAGTTTGTTTTTTAAAGTTGATAAATATGCATTACAAGGTATGCCATTTAACAAATCTTACACACAAAATGTTGTATTTACAAATGTAATCAATTTACTCTATTTATAAACTATTACTTTTGTTTTACTACTAGACACATTTTCTTAACAAATAACAACAAAGCAATTTTTGTTTTGACTTACTGTTTTTCTAGCTGCAAAGCCAAAAACCAGTTTTTGATACTGATTAAAAAAACCAGTCTTTGATACTGGGAAAAAACAGTCTTTGATACTGGGGAAAAAAAACAATCTTTGATACTGGGAAAAAAACAGTTTTTGATACTGGATATTGTTACTGAAAAGCCATTCTTTGTTACTGAAAAAAACAGTTGTTTTATGACATGACAGTATTAAAATGTGCTTCACGTGTTAATAGAAAAGCACAAATATTTTTTGACAGATCCTTAGCTCACCTTCACGTTGGTGTTTGTTGTTGAATGACTATTAGATAGTTTCATTACTGAGGCTAATTACTTTTTCTTTATTTCAGCTGTATCATCTTGTGATCTTAGCGTTGATGGTTATCTTCCTTTAATTCCCAAAGACTCCAATAATCACATGTTTGGCCTGCGAATTTACATTTGTAAAATATCACCCATTTGTCAGGAAACTAGGTTTGAATCCACCGACTATTATTTTATGTGCTTCGTTTAACACCACTTTATTGCCATTCTCTTTGTTCTATACTGCTCTCCTTCATCTCAAGACTGCACTCTTTGATGTTATTCTGATCAAATTAACCAAGCTATTTCTCTTTATCCTTCAGACAATATTGTTGTTGTTGGTGACTTTAATGCTCATAATACTGAATAGCTTGGATTTAGTGTCAGTGACTCTGCAGGCGTTAAGGCCCACTTTAGCCTTTTTTAATTTCTAACTTAAATAGTCAACTTTCCAAATTTCTTCTCAGACAATTTAAATCATTTACCTTCTCTACTCAACTTGTTTCTGATCCTAGTCAGTGCTCAGTTTCTCCACATTCACCTTGAGGTGCATTTAATCACCGTTTGATCTCTCTAAAACTATTATCTCATTCTTCTTCATTATCAGAATCCCCCTATCATTGTACATCTTACAACTACCTTAAAGCTGACTGGGACTCTTTCCGTGATTTTCTTTATGATGGCCTTTGGGTAGAAATCTTTTGCCTTCCTGTTGACAAATGTGCTTCTTACATAACTTCATGGATTCAGGCTGGCATGAAATCTTTTATTTCAAACCTCACTCTTTATATGAGTTTCCTCACATTGCAATTCTGCAATTTCCAATCGAAACCATTACTTCCATATCTATTAGCAAAACAATTCTCTGGAAAACATTTTGATGTCTGTTCACTATTGCTAAAAAGCTTAAACATGATTATATTCTTTAATAGTGTTACTTTTAAGTTAACTAAGTAACAACTGAAAGAAAGTATTTTTTTTTAGCATGGTTTTTACATGCGCTTACAAAAACATCCATAATTTTAGTTAAAATAAATGCATTTCTAATCTCTTTAACAGAAACCATGCTAAAAGATTGCTTTCTTCAAAAACATGCTTTTTTAAAAATTTTCTTATTATCGTTAAAGTGAAGTAATGTTTGTTTGCTTACTTTAAACACTTTTAAAAGTTTTAAAAAGATTTTTTAAGTTTTGGTGAAAAATATAATCTAATAGAATATATAAAACTATTATGTTTATTATAGTTTTCATTTTTTATTGTGCGTTTAACAATACCAATAAAATGATATTTTTATTATTAAATGTCTAATAAAATTATAATAGTTATAATATTATTATGATATTGTTATAATATCATATTAAGTATTTCATAATAACTTAATATAATAACTTCTTAAATACTTAATATTATATTATTATTTTTAAAGGTTTGAAATAAGAAATGTAAAAACAATTTTTATTTTATTTTCAGTTCTTTTTTATTTTAATTTCTTCAAGTTTATACGTTTTTTATAAGTAAATAAATTTAAAAAACTCTACCTAGGACCTACCTCTTCAGTTGGACGTTCATCAATAAATAAAGATACGAACATCAACGTTTATTTAAAAAAAAAAAGATTTGTAGCGCCCTACTATAATACTCAACCCTCAGAACTAAGAAAAATGAAATTTGAAATAAATTGCTGACCTCAAACTGTTAGAGGTCAGCAAAAAATTTGACACAAAAGGGTTACCATAAAACATAGAAACGAGGTCAATAATTTTTTGCCAACCTCAAATACTTTTTGGTAGGCATTTAGGTCGGCATTGCTGAATGCTGACCCTAATTCCGAGGGTTGAATACTGTTGCCATATCTGTGACATACTCCAAATTCTATTCTTTATCTTTATAAATCTCAAATCCGTTATCTTGCTCTACAAACTTCATCTTTTCTCTTCAAGTAACTTCCAACTCTTATAGTGGTTGCTTGCAGCCTTGTTTGAAACAAAGAAATTAAAAAAAAAAAAAACTAACTGGATTGTGTATGGAATACTATTGCCATATCTAGGGCGGATCTTCCAATGATATCCTTTTTTTTTAGACAAGGTACAAAAACGCATTGTAAACATAGGTGGACCCGCTCTTGCAGCCAACCTCTGACCATTATCAAGTTGCCATAGTGTTGCTTCTCTTTCTCTTTTCTATAAATACTATTTCTCTTTTCTATAAATATGGGTACTGCTATAAAGAGTACAACAAAAATCTAAAACAACAAAAAACTATTTAATAAATATAAATATATATATTTTTTATTCTAATTCACCTCCTCAAGGCCGAGAAGGCCACTACAGACGAGGAGGCTACTTATTTGTGGTTATAACCCTCTCTTAACTCTATAACTCCGAAACAGGAACCTTGATGAGCAAGGCCACTGCGCGGAGAAACGAGTTGAGCGCGGTACTACCAGGGACGTGGTGGGGATCGAACTCGGAACCACTCGTTTATGAAGCGAGCGCTCTACCACTACACCACTACCGCACATTATATAAAATATTTAATAAATATCTATAAATATTTAATAAATATCTATAAAATTATAACTATAAATAAAATAAACAACCATAAAACATTTAAACTATTTAATAAATAACTTTAAAACAAGTTCTCTTAAAAGACATTGTTTGTTATAACAAAACTATAAAACAATAAACAAATAAATTGAAATGAATGCATCCTGTTATATCCTACTCTATCATATTACTATGCAATAATGAAATTATGAAATAATGCATTCCATTGTAATCAATTTTAAAAAAATTTACCCTTTTATCTGCAAGGAAACCAATTATAGGTGACATGAAAGTATAAGTACCAGGCATTATAGCAAAGAAGTAACCCACTTTATCACTTGACAACCCATTCTATAAAAAAAATGTTTGCAAGTTTAATTTTTTTATAGGTATCATTGTGATTGTGCTCTTGCATCTAGATCAGGGTTATCCAGCACAAGGCCCGCAGCCCACAAAATGTCCCTCCATGTCCTCAGACGTGGCCTGCTTTTACTTTCTATAAAGACTAAAAAAAAATTTTATATACATACTTTTCAGCATACATTACTAACATTATCAGTACATTTTAATTCAAATTAAAAATCCCCATTTAGATATAATAAAATGCTATAAAACACATATATTTTAAATAGTGACCATATTTAATATTTTTAAACATGGCTGCAGCTAAAGAAGATGTAGATGTAATACTGAAAGCTTGCTCGAAACTTGTGTATTCAATTCTTTTTGGACAACCATATACTTTGTACTTGAGCAATATAATTTTATTGTGAAAACTGCTGCGTGCAAAAGTTACAAAACATGCTGCAAGTTATGACAAATTTAAAAAACAATTTTGTATTGACAAGGTGAAGTTGCTTAAGAAAAACGTTCTTGGGGTAACAGTCAGTAATAAAAATATTTAGTTCATACAGTGCTACCAAAATAAGTTTTTTAATCACAGAAAGTATTGCAAAGAGTGGCAAACCTTTTTCTAAAAACTGTGTAAAACTATTTTGTAACATGATTTGTCTTGAAAAAACAATTTTTGTTGAAGATCTTAGTCTTTCCCACCAGACTACTGCTAGAAGAGTTGAAGATCTTAGCCTTTCCCGCCAGACTACTGCTAGAAGAGTTGAAGATCTTAGCCTTTCCCACCAGACTACTGCTAGAAGAGTTGAAGATCTTCCAAAAAACATTGAATTATTATTGAAAGAAAAATTAAATTGTTAAAAAAATTGTTAGAAACCTTTTAGTCTGGCGCTGGATGAATCAAATATTAATAATTTTGCCTAACTAACAATTTTTATTAAAAGTGTAAAGAATGACTTTAAAGTAATTGAAGAACTGTTAGATGTTAATCATTTGAATAGCACAACTAAAGGAAAAGATATTCTCTCTGAAGTAAAAAAAAACATTGCTGACATTTGAATTGCCAGAAATAAAATTTTTTGGTGTCAGATGGAGTAAGTTAGCAGTTAACAGGAAAAAGTATTGGATTTATAGCCTTACTTAAGAAATTCCCTAGTCGTGATATTCTTTTGTATCACTGCATGATAAATCAGGAACAGTTATGTGCAAATGCCTTTGAGATAAAGAATGTGATGGAACTTGTTATTCAAACTGTTAATTTTATAAGATGTAGTGATCTCAATCACAGACAGTTTAAAGCAACTGCTTGAAGATTGTGGTAGTGAGGTTGAAAATGTAGTTTATTTTTGTCAAGTTAGGTGGCTTAGTCAAGCTGTAAATTCTAAAAAAAATTTTTGGATATTATTACCTGAATAAATAAAGTAAAAGACACAAGTCTGCTTAAAAATATTGACTAGCTGAATGATTTGGTATTTTTGATTGACATAACTCAAACGTTATTTGTTTTAAAATTGAAATTTCTAAATGAACAATTAAGTTTAAAATCGTAAGTGCATTTAAAGACATTATAAGAAAGAAGCATTAGCACTATCGAAAGATATTGTAATCTCATTTTAAATGTAATTGATGAATTTAACACAAGATTCTGAGTTTTTAAAAGAGAAAAGAATGAGTTGGACTTATTTGCACATCCATTTTATGTTAAAGCTGAGATTGTTAGAAATAAATTTCAAATGGAATAGATAGATTTAAAATATTAATAAAATATAAAAAAATAAAACCAAAAAAAAATATGTATGAATTTATATGCAAAATATATAATCTAGGCTCATTTTTATAAATTTTAGCAATACAAATTTATAACAACATCACAAAAATCTGCAACTTTTGTTATTTTAAAACTTGTTGAGATTATGCTTCTTGCTACTTCAAGGAGTTTATAAAAATATAATTAGTATAAACTTACTTTCGTTATTTTCATAAGCTGTAAAGTCAACAATGGTTCAATAAATGTTATCATAGTTGCACATAACACAATAACTAAACCTAAAAATATTAAAATTAATTTTATTTATTATACAGTTATATAGTTGCCCATACTACTAACAAAAAATTATAAATGATACAAACATTAAATTGAAATTAGGTAATCGCAATCAATCTTGTTTAAGTCATCTCAATAAACGTCTTAGTCAGTCACTAAATGTGAGAACTACTTACAGACTAAAAATATTCCAGGTAAACAAAGTGTTTTTGTAATTGAAATTTGTGTTTGAAAGCTAGAGTCTTCAAATGATGACAGCTCTATAATTTAAAAATATTCACAGATTTTAATATAAAAGTTTTAATATTCAGTTCTAAAAAGTACATGTAATAAATTTCAAAATTAACAGACTATTATTTCTTCACTAAAAAATTCAAAATAATAAAAAACTAATTATAATTATTATAAAAATTATCCTTAAATATTAATTAGTATATAAATATTATCTTTTAATATTAATTAGTATATAAAAATTATCTTTTAATATTAATTAGTATATAAAAATTACCTTTTAATATTAATTAGAAGAAAATTAATGAATGCAGTAAAGTTAATATTAGTAGTGGTCTAAATAACAAATCTGTTTTTCAAAATAATTTTATTGTTCAACAAATATTCTAACAATTGAAACTTATTTCAGTAAAATTTAGAGTTTTGCTTTTTTTAGACAAATTAAACTGCTAAAGCCAATAGGGCTACTATAGTAGAGGTGGTTTTAAATTTATTACGTGGCTTTTTTGTAAAGACTGTAACTGTAACACTATAAACAGAAATAGTAAAAAAAATCTATTGATGAAAATTTGTTATAGTGTCAAAAGTGTAATTTGTTTTTATTTAAGCATATATGAAAATGATTTAATAACATCATGTACATAAAAATATAAAAAAAAAAAAATAATTTAAAACTATTAAAATATTTACTAGCATTAATTTTGTAAAAAATAATGCATTTCTATTGCATACAATAGTGTTTCAATATCAGTTACCATTTGCATGTAAAAAACAAAAACAGATTTGCATTGAATACAAACAGTGACTAAAAAAAGTGTAGTAAAAGTGGACATTTTTAGAGGTTATTGTATCATGTGTGATGCTTTTTTGTGCTTAAAATTAAGAAACATAAAATCTGTACTACAAAATATTTTAAAATATCTATTATATTATCACCTATATAAAGTAATAAATATTAAAGATTTCAGAAAAAAAACAATTGTCATTGTGAAAACTTCAAAATTTGAAAATAATAGTTTTGGTAATTAAACAATTTTGTACTTCTAAGATTTTAACTTGTAATGTGTTCTTTTAATGTGTTCTTTTAATGTGTTGTAATATAAATTGGTTTTTGATAACATATTTACAACCTATTATAAAAAGGTTTTTAAATAATTTTTATATACATCTTTAATATTGTAATTCCTTTTTTTTAATTTTACATTATAATTGTATTTTTCATTAAATTAGTTTTAAATTTTTTAAATGACTTAATGATGATGATGGCTGTTACTTACAATGATGATGGTTGTTACATACTGATGATGGTTGTTACATAAAATTACTTTTCCAATTTTTTAATTTCCATCAGATATGGTATCAATTAACTGCTCTTAAAACTAGAAGTTATTTACTTTATTTTAAAATCTAATTTCTTCTGCTTTTTTTTTAATTTAATAACTTTAGTTGTTTTAAATAAATAGTCAATAAAATGTGCAAGTTTCAAGAAAAACATCATTTTTTGAAAAAATTTAAATTTACACAGTAAATTAATGTAATGAATGTTAAGGCAATTCAGTATTATATCTATTCTTTTGGAATTCCTTATGGAACATTATACAGAAGAACTCATGGCAAAATCCAATGGAACAGAAATGAAATTGAAAGTGGTTTTAGGCTTATTTTTAGTAATACTAAGGTAAAAGGTTAGTAAAAGCCTTGATGTACTTAGTTGATTATTAATCTTAGTTGATTTGGGTTTTCTATATTATAAAGAGAATATCAAACTGAGAGTGAAATCCTTTATAACATTAACTAGTAAAAATACTCCATTTAAAGATGAAAAACCAGAAAGACTGGTACATATTTTTTGTAAGAAAATGGAATGTAGTTTTTAAAAGAAAATATTTTAAAAACTTTTGACAAAAGCAAGACCTATTAGTCAACATGTATATACAAATATATACATGTACAAATAGTATTGAGCATTTAGCTGAGAAACCTGACCGCTTCTGAACATACAAAAATCGTATAGATTTAGGTTAGTGTTTTGCAAACTAAATAATGATATAAATATGCAAAAGAAAGTGTTATAGCGTAAAACCACCTAAGCTTGGTCACTTAAGCTTTGAACATATATTTATCACATAAAAATTTTAAAAAAATTTATTTTTGAGTGAATTTTTTTTCCTGAAACATACAGAAAATTATATTGATAATCGATATTGTAAAAATAAAAAAATGAAAAATAAAAAACTAGTACTCAATATTTTGTTTAAAATGAAAACATCTACTTTGACCGAACTTTCAATACCATCTCATAAGTTTGGCCACTATATAAATACTAATAACGTATCACAAACATAACGTCACAAATAATGAAAATAAAATTATGATATAAATTTAAGTAACAACAGTAACTAAGTAGGGTGTCGCCCCAGGCTCGAAAAAAAAAGCCTTTTGGGGCACCCAAGAAAACAAGAAGTAGCACTTAAAAAAAGGTCTTTTTAAATATAAGTAGGTGTATTTTTTTTTTTTTTTTTTGTAATTAGTCAACTATTTTATTACTTATATATATATATATATATATATATATATATATATATATATATATATATATATATACATATATATATATATATATATATATATATATATATATATATATATATATATATATATATATATATATATATATATATATATATATATACATATATATATATATATATATATATATATATATATATATATATATATATATATATATATATATATATATATATATATATATATATATATATATATATATATATATATATATATATATATATACATACATTAACCATACATTTCAATCATGAAATATAACAACCCTTTAAAAATAAAAAAATTTAACAATGGAATTATTTTGACACCAAAAATAGATTAAACTGTAATGAATGTAGTTGTTTAATTCAATTTTAGCCAGTGTTGAATAGTATTTTGAAATTTGTTTCGACGCCAACAATTAGATGTAATATTGCTGTTTATTTAGTGAATTGTTGTTTATTTGGTGTTATGGTGTGAAATACTATCACATTTTTCATTAGAGCATAGAATACATGACTTTTCATTATTGCATAAAATACATGAATAAAAATACTCATCTTGGGCAAACATTAATTGCATCCGGCTACTGTCTTGTAGGAGACCCCCTAGGCAAAGACTTAAGTGGTAAACAGATTCTATCTGTTGACCAGCTTCACACCCCTTTTTCATCTACTAGACTAGCGTAGATGTATTTATATACATAGTTTCCAATTTAGGATGTTGAATGCTGGATTTTCTTGACTCATTGCATGACTTTTGCTTGTGTCTATATTTTTATGACCCACCACGTCACTGGTAGTACTGCGCTTAACTCGTTTCTCCGCAGCGGCCTTGTTCATCAAGGTTCGTGTTTCGGAGTTATAGAGTTGAGAGAGGGTTATAACCACAAATAAGTAGCACCCTCGTCTGTAGTGGCCATCTCAGCCTTGAGGAGGTGAATTAACAAAAAAAAACTCATTCTATTATCTCCTAATGAGGGTACAGCTCTAAAACTCAGTTTTATAGTTTTGAGGTCAGTTAGTAAGTTACCCAAACTCTGTGGTAGCTTTCAGTAAGGCTGATTCCATCAACAGCCGTAAAATATCAGAGTACTAACAGTGCCATATTGTGCATGGATGTTGTTCTGTTTGTACTTTTAGTGTGCATTGTCGAGGTCACACTTAGAGTCCTTTATTATGGCTTAGAATTGAATAATAGTAATAAGGCAATCGCTTAGACTATTAGATAATGTACAGAGTACTATCTGTGCTATGTGACAAGCTCTTTAACCAATTTAATAATTGACAAAAGTATCAAAACTATAACACAAAAAACCATGATCATCACCAATCATTCACTAATTTTTGTGGTCTTTGAAGTAACTTTTATCTATTGAGTCTTATCTCTTGCAAAGCTCACCAGACCTGCTCCTTGTGAGACTAATTTGAGTTCAGTCTCATCTTGCGATCTTAGTGTTGATCTTATGATTATCTTCCTTTAGTTTGTAAAGACTCCAATAGTAACATGGTTGGCCTGGACATTTACATTCATAAGAATTCACCCATTTGTCAGGAAACTAGGTATGAATACACATTCAAATAATTCTCATCCTTTACTGTGACTGTTCCTAAGTGGTCCAAAAATTCTTATTAGTCTAGTTTTTTTAATTTAACATCAATTCTTTGGAATTCACTCCCTGGTTTTCTTGATTCATATAATTAGCAATCTGTTAAGTCATCTGTTAATTGTTATCTTGTTTTATAAATGTCATCTTGTTTCTTACAGTAACTTTTAACTCTACTAGTGGCTGCTTGCAGCCTTGTTAAAAGTGTGAAAAAAAAAACTTGGTTTTAAGGTTGTAAGTCCTTATTGATTCTATCTATTTCAATTTTTAATAATCTTTTATTAGAGTTTTTTAATTCAACTGTAATTCAGAGTTTAATAATCTATTAAACTATTTAATTGTTTGCAAAATTAGTTTTATTGTCTTTTTAAGTTATAAAATAATTAGAAATGGTTACGCATCTTCAAAACAAAAATAATTAGAAGGTGCATTAATTAATATTAATGTACCAGTTAATACACCTTAAATTTGTTTTCATAATATTGAAAGTTATTTGTTCATTTGTTAAAAATAACAAATGAACAAATAACTTTCAATAACAAACAACAATTCTTTCATGATTTAAAATATGGCTGGTGATTGCAAAATTTTGGCTAATAATTTTTATTTGATTTTTTGGACCTTAATTTGTGTTTAAGCTTTACTTATGTTTTGATTTGCAATAATTATGACTTTCGATTGTTTTTTTTAATTGTTTTTATTGTATTACATTTTTATTGTTTATTAACAAAGCTCTATGAGAAATTTCTCTATAAATAAAAATGAAAGAAAAATGTATTGTTACATCAAACCCATTTTGAATTCTTGTCCTTTTGAAAACCAAATAATTCAATCATTGGTTAATTTTCCATTTTTACATTAACTGTGAAAACTAATTGCAAAAGTGAACAAATTGTTAATGTGATATTTTAATTACATAAAAAAATTAAATTTTTGAAAAAAACATCAAAATGATAACTTTATAAATTTATAAATTTTAGAATTAGAAGAAAAACTATAACTAGACAAAAAAAAGTTGAACATAAAAAACAATTTAATTGTTTGTTATTTAGTAAATGTGTAAAAGACATTTATGATCTGCAAAAAGAAATTAGTTTAATACTTTTATAAAATTAGATAATTAGTTTTATAAATGTTTAAATATGGCAAATAACAAATAAAATAACAATCATATTTATTTGACAAAATATAGCAAATAACAATTATTACTAAACATTTAAAATAATAACCATATTTATTTGGCAGTATATAGAATAGAAGTACAAGAAGAAAAAATGTCAGACCACCATACACCACAAATGGAAGTTTAAAATCTCCTACCTAAAAAAGTTAAACTAAATAAAACACCGTATTTCTAAATATTAAAACTACCCAACTAGTATACATACATTTAACCAATATAAAAATAACACTGGAAGCATTAAACAATTTTGTTAAATAATTGATTATGTATTATTTGCTTAAATAATATTTCTTGTTGTAATTAATTAATATATAACATAAAACACAGTTAAGTATTATATTTTAATATATTCATGTAATATTTCAGTCTGATCAGCTCAGACCATCATCAGGCGTAAAGTAAAATACTTGTTTAATTTAAACTTGTTTAGTTTACTTTACTTTATTTAATTTTGACAACAGTCGGAACTAATCAGACTGAAATTTTGCATAAATTAAAAATAGTACTTAAGTGTGTTTTATGTTATTAAATATTACATAAACCATGTAATACAAGTTTATGTGTTAAAATGTTTTCCAGCCATCTTGAAATCACTTCATAGAGCAACTTTTAATTTGGTAATTTAAGATTTTAAAATATAAAAAAACAACAAAAAATCTATATAAATTTGGCACACATGTTATTTATAAAATGATTTTTTTTTTTAACCTTTTATATAATTTCATTTTATTTGAGACACAATACAACATACTTTAGAAAAAAACTAAAATATTTCCTGTAAAATGTTCAAAAGTCTTTAGAAAGCCTTAAAAATCCAGTGTTATTTTATTATTTAGAGGAAGAAACCAGAACTAATTGTAAAAGTCTGTCTAGCTGTAATTTCTTTGAGATTTTGGATAATGCTTTAACCAGAAATAAACTAAAAAAAAAACAAAAGAAGCGCTTCACATTAAATGGATAAATCCCTCACTTAGCAAACAAACTTTCCATTATACCATTGACTTAAATATTCATTACTTAAAATCCATTTTTTATTGGTTTATTGTGTATATTTCTTGTGCAGTAATATTTCTTTGTAAAATCTTCTATTTTTTAATATTTATACAGAGTTATACCATAAAATTAATTTTAAGTATGCATATATATATATATATATATATATATATATATATATATATATATATATATATATATTATATATATATATATAGCATTACAATGTTTGCATTTTACATACAAAATGGCAATTTTACCTATGTGTTAAGCCAAAACTTTATTTATTCTCAAAGCCCAACGCTCTTTTTCATTTCCATTAACTTCTGGGTTAACAACAGGGTTTTACCCTTGGTCCTGTATTGTTTCTTATCTCCATTAATGATCTTCCTGACAGCCTTACAATTAATGCGGTTCTATTTACTAATGACTCAACTTTATACTCCTGTCATGACCAAAAGTCTTCTCTTTTTGATTGCTTAGGCAGCCCACTTGAATCTAATCTCTTTAACAGCTTGGGGCTTGCAGTGGGGCTTGTGAATTTTAAATGCAACAATGTTAACAGTTTATAATACAGTTATTAACTACAAATAACTATTGCAATATTGTTGACATATTCATGAATGGCAACCTTCTCACTGAGTTCATTTCTTTATAGTTTTTTGGATTATTATTCACTACTAATCTCTTATTCTTTTATCTCATTCCTTTCTTCATATTTTTTTAACTCATACAACCTTTAATTTTTCAAGTCTTTTGTAAAACATTTACTCATTAACTTTACTGTCAAATGTTGTTTACTGTCAAACATTACTCTTTTCTTCGTTTTCTAACTTCCTAACTTATTTGGTTGCTTAAAGTCTTGTTAAGAGTGAATTAGATTAAAGCGTTTTAGAATATCTATCACAATATTATTTATGTTTCACATTTCCAGATGCATCCAAGTTATCTTTAGTAGCATTTTTTTTATATTCTTGATTTGTATACCTGTAAGGAAATTCTTTTCCTTGTTTCATATGTATATATGCGTGTGTATATATTTATATTTTATATATATATATATATATATATATATATATA
>NC_061167.1:16233408-16268408 GCF_022113875.1 Hydra vulgaris | reverse complement strand
CAGTTTTTTTCAAAGATCTTCTGTTTGCTACAACATTCTTGTTTTTTTGGCAGCATTTTATCTTATATCAGTCATGTAGACTGTTTTAAGCGTGCACTGATCAGTCAAAAATAAACAGCCTTTTGGAATTTTAATGAGAGTCATTGTATCAGTGTGTGCTATATCAAACAGTCTGTCCATCTCTGTTTCAAAAGCAGTTTCGTTTAGTTTTTGAATTGCAGAATGTTGTTTTGAGTTCTTCTGAAGATTACTAGACAAATCAAACATCTTCTTCATTTTCTCTATTGCATTTTTTTCATGTTTGTTGAGATATATGCCAACATTTCAAACACCCACAACCTCTTTGACTGCAAATCTGGCACTCTCTCTGACACTCTTTTTCAACATATTATGTTGGTGGAAGAACACTGACAAAACTTGACAAAACATCAGCAGTTTCATGAAAGTAAGTTTTTCCAAACCTGGATTAATTAGCCAGATATAAGTTGCACTCTGTGTCTGAATTGTATATAACGATGGCAATTCCATATCAGTATTTCCCACTAAACAGTAAAAAAATATATATAAAATGCAAGAATGCAACTGAAATATTACATGAAACTTGAGTTCATTTTATAAATATTATATAATGTAAAAGGCACACAAGTCCTATCTGCTGCCATTTTCTTCCTTTATTCTTCTGTACCTTTCTATTTTCTTTTCAACTCTTTTTTTTAATTCTTTATCCCTAATGAGACTATCAAACTAAACTCTATCATTCCTCAGATCTCTAATGAATATCAGATCTTCCATTATACTCTTTCTTGTTTCTATGAATGTCAATACTTTAATGAATTACTTTTTCCTTTATTTACTTAATTTACCTTTTTGATAGTTATTTGAATGTCAAAGAGACCTTTCATTATACCTTAAGAAATCGCAAATAGTTATATCTAAAAAAGCTATACACATTAAATTTTAATGTGCATAGCTTTTAAGAGTTAATAATTAAAGAGTTGAATATTTTGCAAAAAGAATGTTGTATATAATGAATTAAAATTTTATAATTTTTTATATTCTGATGTCTATCTTCCAATTTAGTGTTTTTTTTGTGTGTATACCATAAGTCTTTTTTGTGAAGTTTACACACTTCTCAAGAATATTTGATTCAAAAAGTAGAATTCACGGAGCTTCCAGAGGATTATTTTTCTACTAATATTGTGAAGGAAATTTTTATTTCCTCAATGAGATGTGCCATCTTCTAAAATACAGCTTATAAAATACTTTTAATACATACCTGATATAAAATACCTAACTGTAATACACTCATTTTTAAGCAAGAAGTTCTAAATTTGATTTCCATAATGTCCCTGGTAGTTTGGTAGTTCTTTTGTTTAGATTTGTTTTGGTAACCCCTTGTTTGGTAATTCCTTGTTTGTCAAGGATCGTGTTTTGGAGTCAGAGGAATGAGAACGGATTTATAATTAATAATTAGAAAAAAATAATATAAATAATAATTTGAAAAAAAAATTATAGAACATTGGTATGTAAAGAATGTTTTGGTAATCAGTATCTTTTGTTAACCAAAAAGAACTTATATATTAGTTATGACTAATCTTTATTAATCTATTTAATTATTAATAGTAATCTTTTTATAGTTAAGACTTACTTACCCAAATAGAATCTCAGTGTATGCTTCAATAAAACAACCAATTATTAATGTGAATTTTACACCAAATTTTGACACCTGAATAATAAAAAATATTTATTTGAAACTTATGAAAATTATACAGCTCAATCAAAGTTATTCCTAAAATTTTTGAATAATGGAGTGTTGTCATTAACGGACAGCACACCTATATACTAAACATTAGAGTTGTATAATATATATAGACTTTAAATTGTATAAACAAATTAAAGTTTAATTTACCCAATCA
This sequence comes from Hydra vulgaris, assembly GCF_022113875.1. Lineage (NCBI taxonomy): Eukaryota > Metazoa > Cnidaria > Hydrozoa > Anthoathecata > Hydridae > Hydra > Hydra vulgaris. The sequence goes on along the minus strand of NC_061167.1, from coordinate 16,266,492 downwards.
ACTCGAAATAATTAACCAATAAAAAACAAAGATATCTATATACTGGAGTGTTGTTATTAACTGACAACACTTCAGTACACTTAATATTTACAGTAATCTCTGCAGTACCACAAAGTTCCATCCTTGCCCTGTTTTGTTTTTTATCATATTAATGCTTAACAGTAGTAATAGTAGTGGAAATAGTAGTGGTAGTAGTAGTGTTAGTAGTAGTGTTAGTAGTAGTAGTAATCTTTGTTAGCTCTCATGCTACAAATTGCGTTACAAAAATTAGCCCTCATTTTACTTTTCTGGTGTCATGTTACACTCGCCCTTATGTTACGCGCCAGTCCTCATGTTACACAGAACTGGAAACATGAGGGTGAAGAAGGAAACTGAAAACTAATGTTCTAATGCTACCTGAACTGGTAGCATAAGAGCAATAAGTTGTTTTAAAGAAAAATAAGTAAATGAGAAAATTAAAAAATGGTAGTTCCCAGCGAGTAGTGCCTTTATAGATAATTTTAGAATAATTATATATACCTTAAAATATTTTTTTAACATTGATATATTTATATAAATTTTATTTATAATAAATAACTTCAGTTGCTGTTTATTATTCTTTTTTATTATTATTTTGTTTATTGTTGTTTTTTATCTGTCTAAAATTATAAAATGAAAAAATTATTGCAATATTGTGTGTTATGCAAAAAGTCTAATGCTAGTGATAAATATGATGTTAGATCGTGCTATAAATTATGGGAAAATGATTTTCTGAAAATACACAAGACATGTGCAAGTATAACAATTATTTTCGTAATTATTTTGCTTATCATTATTTTATTTTTAATTATATCAAGTAGAGATATAAAACAGATGTCTTTTAATACTTTATAGATTAGATAGTGGTTATTCTTACCATCAAAAACTTTTTATAGTTAAGAGGTAACATATGTTACATAGTACTTGCTCCTTTAAAAAAAACTTTTCTATATACATACATATATATACATATATATATATATATATATATATATATATATATATATATATATATATATATATATATATATATATATATATATATATATACATATATATATATATATATATATATATATATATATATATATATATATATATATATATATATATATATATATATATATATATATATATATATATATATATATATATATATATATACACACACATATTAGACACTAGATAATCGGTATTGTATAAGCCGATACCGAGTGGTATTACTTATGCACCAATATCGATACTATCAGTATCAGTATGATACCATTCGATACTGAGAAGGACGGTCTCATATCGTGTGGTATCACTTATGTACTAATGTCGATACTATCAGTATCGCTTTGATACCAAAGGATACTGATAATAAAAAGAATCGTCTAGTATCGCATGGTCTCAAATCGAGACTCAATAAAACAAAAAAAAATTAAAATGTGACTTATTGAATTTTTTATTAACAAAATACAAATACAATTGCTTTTTAGAAACTTAGTTAATGTATTTTTAACAATACTTTGGCTATTGTCCTTTCTTTGTTTTTTCCTTTGCTGTACTTTCGCTGGTATTTTAGGATTTTTTTCTATTAATATTTTAATAATTTTGGAAGCATTTACTGTAAATTTTACATCTAAATAATGTAAAATGAGTTGAATAATTTCAAAAATATTATTACCAAAAAAAAATTGATAGACGTGAATTTAATTTTTTTTTTTTTTTTTACAATTAGTTAGTAGGAAATGAATTATTTTTGTTTCATCTATATATGAAACAAAAATAATTCAGAGTGGGCGTTCTCCCTAAAAATCAGTTGATTTATAAATTATTGCTTACTTATTTACTTATAAATTATAGTTAAATTATAGTTAGTAAATTAAATTTTTTTTAAATCTTAATAGTTAATAAACAATAATAGTTATAACGTAAAAACGTAAAAAATAAACTGCATTTTTAATTGAAAAAAATTTAAAAAGTAAATCCTTTGGAAAGACTTGTACCTAGATCTCCGGACGAATAGGCCATAACTTTATCCGCTTGGCCACGCAAGCTACTACGACAGAGAGTTAGGCTATTATATTTAAAAACAATTCTGCCAGTAATGAATCTCAGAATTATTTCCCAGCATTGCTGGCATTTACCTTTTGAGACAAAGTATAAACAATACTTAGTAAGTAGTGCTTACCTATATTTTTCTTAAAATAATCTCAGATTAAAGATGTTGTTAAAGGCATAATGAGTAAAGATTAGTTTTCTTTAATAACAAAAGTATACTTATGTTTAATTGTTTAAAACTAAAATTTAGTTGTTGAATGTTGAACACAGAATGAAAGACCAGGCAAGAATTACAATACCACGAGAGTTTTAATTAAAGTAACGATACCAGATGAGAAATTAATTATGGATGCAATATCACATAATTAATTAAATTTAAATAACTGTAATGACTGTTACAAAATCAATTCCCTTTGCAGACCTGTTATAACAAAAATTGTATGGGGGGGGGGGGATGCATGGCTTGATTAAGGGCCCTGAAATAGTTTTTAAGCACCTTTTTTTTTTTAGACATTTTTTCAGTAAATTTTTTCAAAATTATTTCAAAAATTATTGGAGGAAGGGGGGGACAGCCCCTGCTGCACAAGCAATTTCCTTTGGAGAATATAAAAAACTCTCTTTAATGATAGTTACAAAGCTAATTCCCTTTGAACAATCATTTATAATAATCGTTTAGAATAATCGTTTGCAATTGCATCACAAGCAATTCCCTTTTGTGAATTATATTAAAAAAATCTCTTTAATGATTGCAAAACAATTTCCTTGGAGATTAATTCCGCACAGAAAATTTGTGCCTGAATAAAAATTTAATAAAGTTGGAATAACAATATGAGAAACTACACACAGCAGGGGCGGATCCAGGTCATTGTTCTTGGGGGTAGTCCGACCAAAAAAAATATTTAAAAAAAGGATTTACGTTTTTTTTTAAATAAAACAACTGCTTCATTTGATCATTTAGAAATATTTTAAAAAGGTTATAAGGTAGTTTGCTTATAAATATATTGAATGGTTATATAAATACTTTTTTTTTTTGAGAAAAATAATAAAATTTTGAATTATAATTTTTTGTATTTTTTCTTTTTTTTTTAATTTTGTTAATATTTTGAAATTTGACATTTCTTAGGTACTGGGGTGGGTAGTAACCCCGAATACCATCCCTCTTTCTTTTTATCCGCCCCTTACACACTGTTTAACATAATATAATTATTTGTAATAATTTAATATAGAAATAAATGTTAAACAAAATCTTTTCATTCCTTTTAATCACAATAGAAAAAATTGTAATAACAATAACAGATGAGAAATTGAAATACAGAAGTGGTACCACACAATTATTGAAATTAAAACAAATGTACCATATGAGGATAAACATGATGTCGTACAACCATCTTTGAGAATTTCTTTTATAATAAATGAGTCAGTTATATACATCTCATTTATACGAATTTACTAATTCAAATTACTAATTGTTTATAAAAATAAAGTGCAAATTCTCATGACGACCCGAGTTGCAATACCAAATGATACTATTGGTAAAAAACAATACAAACATAACCAATAACTTTTGATACTAGTATCGCATGATCACAATATCGATACTGTAAGGTATCGCACCGTAACCAAACGATTCCAATATAACCGATACTGTCGATACCAGTATCATGTGATCTCGATACTGATACTATAAACAGTAGCGTAGCGACAAAAAATAGGCCTCCTTGCAAAATTTTAATTAAGGCCCCGAAATTACTTCTCTTTCTCCCCATCCCCCTTAAAACAAAAAAAAGTATACATGAAAACAAAAGCCTTATTTTTAAATACAATTTTAATTTAATTTAATGGAAACAAGTATGTTACATATTGTATAGCTAAGAGTTTGTAATTCTTAGCTATACAATAATAGCAAAAATGTGATCAAATATATTTGAAAAATTTGGCTTGGGCCCCTAATAAGTCTGGGCTGTGGGCCTTGACTTATTAGGGGCAAAACAAAAAATATCGAAATGTGGATCTTTGTGTGTACATAACCATTGAATTTATATTTTTGTGATTTAGAATGCTTATAAATAAAATAAAGATAAAAAGTACTTACAAGGTTTTTCTTTCATTACAAGGTGTTTCTTAGGACAATAGTATAGTTCACATTCAAAAACATTATTACATTTCTTGGTTTACTTGATTCAATCAGGATGTTTTTTAAAAATTTTGATAAAAAAAAAAGTGCAAAAATATTTAGAATCAGTGCCAGAATGCAAGCCATTGCCAGAAAAGTTTGATTTAAGATCATTGATTATTAAAATTTGTACAGAAAAAGAAAAGCATTGAACTTAAGCCTGTGTGCTGTTTGTTTCAAATTTGTTTTTAGTTTGAAAATTTCTGTTGTTAACACTTGCAAAGATAAACTATTGCAAATGTTTTTTAATTTTGTTTATTTACTTTTTTTATATATCGTAAAGTTATTTAAAAAAAGTCAAAATTATATTTTTTATTTTATAAAGTATATTTTAAATTTTACATATTTTTTTTTTAAAAGTAATATCTTTTTTTTCATAATAATTTCTTTTTAGAGTTTTAGTAACTAAGTAACTTAGCTAGCAACTTCCAAATTAATTACTATAACAAGTAATGGAAGAAAAGAATAAACATTTAATCTGATAAAACAAGTTAGAAATAGGTTTTAGACAAAGAGAAAACAAAATGTAGTCTCCTTAGGTATAACTTTGTTTTATCAGTTGAGGTGCATGTTGGTTCTACAAATAAACTCAGTATTTAATAATCAGCATTGCAAAAAGTGTTTTATTTTAAAGTTAATTGTCTTAAAAGTGGAGTGTAAATCTTAAAGTTTTATCAAATGCTTTAAATTTTTTTGTTTTGTTTTTTGTTTTCAAGTCTGTTGTTAACATAAAAACATGAAATTGAGAACACCTGAATTGCAAGAATAAAAGATTTCAATTCAAATCTAAACCTTAAGCTAAACATTAAACATAAAGTTTTGTTACCATGGAAAAGGTGCTCTCAAAACAAAATATAGTACAAAAAAATATGTTCTGTAAATTTTCTGTAAAAGTTGGTGATGTTATTTTAATAAAAAGATTTTTTTTAATCAGATTTTAAACTTTTGTTTGACTAGGGGGTTTGCAAAACAATATTTTAAATAAGATATGTAAGTAATTTAATATAATTTGTCTGTACAACAGATTTGCTTAGAGGGTGTTCCTAAATTATGTATGCAGGTATGAGGAGAGGGTTACCCATAACTTAAGTGAAGAAATTAGGTTCAGAAAAACTTATTAAAAGCTTTCATTTTGTTTGTTTCAAAGGGTCTCGATTTTTTAATAAATAGTGTATACATAAGAATTTAGGAAGACGGTTGTTATAAGCATACAGGTAAGTACTAGAGGAAAGTGGAGTCCGAAATAAGTTTATGGATGCCCCCTTTACTAGATACACAGCATTTAATACTTAATTAGCAAGCTTCCCCATGTCACAAATTTACAGTATAGATGCGTTAAGTTTATTGATTTTGTCTTACATGTCAAACTTATCAAATAGTTTCAAGTTCTCAAACAAAAACTTATAATAACTACTTACACAAAAAAATTTGAAATTAAAAAATGTGGATTCTACTATTTTTAAGAAAATTTAGTTTAGTTTTTTTACAAAAAAAAACAGTTAAATGATAGCCACATCTTGTTGCGGTATTCTGAATTTCACCAAATATTGAATACAATACACTTTTAGTCATTTTGCAAAAAACCCGGCAGGTTGGCAAAAAACCCGGCAGGTTGGCATTTCCAGTATAAAGTTAATATGAGTAAAGTGAAAATTCAATAAACTAGTATTCACGGCTGTTTCACTCAATATAAAAACGAGCCTGACATCATAAGTTAATTAAAAAAATTATTTATTTCCGTATAAAAAGTATAAAAATTCACAAACTTTAAAATAATAGTAACTTTTTTCTATAAATACTTTTATTTTCAAACTAAAAAAATATAAAAGTTCCATATTTCTTTGTTAAATAAATATTTACATTAAGTGGCATAAGATTAAATATCCCTAAAATATTTTTAATGATTTAGAATCATTTTTTCTGGTTTTCACATATTTTGCAAAAAAAACTGAGTTAGGCCAAATAAGATTTGATAACATAGCTCTGTACTTGATAGTTGAAATTTAAAATACTTAGCCATGAATGTCCATTCTATCAGATTCCTACATCATCCTGGTGATTTTTCTATAAAAAGATTGTTTTTAAACCATTTGTATTTTTTAATTTATCCTTTTTAAATGAAAAACAAAACTTTTTTGTTAAGTTATTGAAATTTCAACCTTTTATGCAAATGAAAATAAAAAAGTTATTTCATCTACCTTCAGCTATGTTTTCAAAAATGTCATGTTTAACAACAAATCTTATTAGTTTTAGGCGTACATTTGTGTTGACATTTTATCATGATGACATAACCTTTATGCATTACATTCCAAACTATTTATTAACAAATTTTGTCAAAACAACTGTTTTGGAGAGTCAATTTTTGAAGAATAAAGTAAACAAAGTTACGCCGAATTTTTCTCAGATAAGTTATTAAATCCACTTTTATCTAGTGCACTTATTTTTTTATTAATATTATTTCATTTGTTTGTATTATATTTATTACTTAGTCAATTTTATTTTAATATCTATGTATTCATAGTTACTAAAATGAAATTTTAAAACAACACATTGGATGGGAAAATGTTTAGGAAAATAAGTGTAACTTTTTGTTAAGCGAATAATTAAAGCAGAGCAACTAACAATGTCATTTTAATGACAGTTTTTAAAATAAGAGGCATTTTTTTAGCTTTATGAACTTTCTTTTACCAATTGATTTTGATATATCTAGTATAGACGAGTTTGAGAAAATTTGCCTTAAGTTAGCATGCTAAAAAAAAGAAATGTAAAAAAAATTTTGTTTTGATATTGAGCTTAAAGGCAAAATAGTCATGTTATTCTTATATGGAGATTTTATTTCATTTCAATGATGTTCTGGGACACCAGAGTTCAGCTGTTAGCTTTCCTAGTTCTACAGACCTAGTTGAGTAGACTTCTCTAAGAAACCATGCTTCTATGCCTTGAACACCTGCTGATTGTAACATTAAGGAAGACAATACAATCTCTGGAAAGTACTTACAATGAAAACTTGTTTAAAAATAGACAAGGTGGAAACTTAAGAGCTCTAGGTAAGTTATATAATTCAATTATTGCTCCTGTAAATTTTCCCATAATAACTTTAGATAATGTACTGCCACCTGTTTTGTATATTATGTTAGGAGTTGTGTTAAAACTTTATACGTTATTGTTAAAGGAGTGTAAGACTTTAGATTGTTAAGCTGATTCTTTTTGTTGCATAATGAAAAAGTGAGAATGAATGAATTGTGGGCTGCTAAAAGCGTTGAATGTTCTAAAACAGCAGAAGTTTTGTGTTTATTAAGAAATCAATTTGTAGGCATTGCAAATCTACAGGCGGATTAGTTAGCATTTAATAAAAATATTTCTGAATTAGAGTGCATATCCCTTAACTCCTCCAATAAAAAAAAACCTTTAAACAGCAAGAAATGTAGTATCAAGTGTTTAATTACAAATTATGATTGTAACATTGATTGGGTACAGTGTGGTATGTGTCAAATATGGTTTCATCAATTTTATGAAATTATTGGTGATTCTGAAAAGAGCGTATTATTGTATGTATTAATCTGTGACAGAAGCATGAATGTTTAGCATGTCAGGCGTGAAGATATAGAATGTCTTGACCTTTATATTTCTGAAAAAAATTATTTTATACACTAACAACATGATGTTTTAGACGTCAAAAAATATTCATAAGTAGCATGGGACTCATGAGAGGTCTCTTAATAAGGCCCTTAAAAAAATGAAAGTTAAGCGACAAGCTTACCAAGGTAATGTATTTGTAGGTAATCATTGCAAAATAGTATTAAGAAACCGCTATCAACTTTGCAGTACTATTAATCATAATGCAATTAAAAATAGATTTCTATGTGTGTTTAGTGATTTTAAGTTGCAAGCTATTCTTTTTAAGCAAAAGTTTCATATTCAATTCTCTTAATAATTTAAGTTGCAACCTTTTGAAACAAAAATTTTATTCTGATGCCGAAATTACTGAGCTTAACCAATATGTAAATTTATATACTATTGAGTTTCATCCTTGTTTTCTAAAAGAAAATATCATGCAAAAAATCCATGAACTCATTTTAAATATCACATTTGTGAAACTTCATAAAACTATTGGGTTGCTGAGTGAAGAGGAGGGAAAGTGTTTGCATAATAGCGTGAATAAGGAATTAAGACAGTTGCATTTAGTAAGAAATCAGAAGCTGCGTCTTGTTCTAAAATGTTTTGAATGGCATAGGAAAGCTGTTAGGGAGCTTCATGCCTCTAAAATGATAAAGTGCGTTGTGTGTTCTGAGCATGGCTAAAATTCATTTTATAGACAAGGTCTTTTTCTTTTTTGTGGTCATCAAATTTAGTTTAAATATGTAAAAAATTAAAAACAAAAAAATAAAACTTTTTACATCTAAGATAATTTATATAAGATTTTTAATTCATAAATAGGAGAATTTTATTCTGTTCTAATATGTCTGTGCAATGTTTGTTTAAAACATTTATTATTTTTTATTAAATTAATTTTATATATTAGGTAGGTGCCCATTCTATTCCTATTTTTAGAAGTTAATTATACTTATGCAATACCTTCACTCAGGTTAAAGAATAGAATATAATTCTAGCATCAAAAGTATGTGAAAATATAGCTTACTATTTTAACTTGTAATCAGAGCAACTGCTATGTTTGTTGGGTATGATCTTGTATGTTTTTGTAGTTAATTTATAAAATGTATTGTCAATCGTTATATGTAACATTTTTTTTATATATTAGATGTCCATTCAATTAGTATCATCAGAAGTTAGTTCTACCTTTGTAGAACCTCTACTCTACATACCTTCTCTCTGGTTAAAGAATGGAATATAAGTCTTACTAGATATTCCCAAATCAAAATTTTGTAATGCAATAAATTTATCAGCTCAATAAAACTATTTTCAAAAGTAAAAACTTCTAGATTTAAAAACATTCTCATTTAACAGCTAACTCCCCTTTTAACAACATTTTTCTAATTTAGAAAAATGTTGTTAAAAGGGGAGTTAGCTGTTAAACTAGATTTTTTTTTTTTTTTTTTTTTTGATAAAAAGTAACATCATTTTACTAAAATTCAGCCAAGTTCATCATTTGCCGCGTTTTTTCTAAACTAAAAGAAGTTTTTTTACTAATGCATTAAATGTTGTAAGATGAAACATTTTATTGGTGTTTTATTCTTTTTACAAAACAAAATTACCTCAAATATTTCAAAAGTTATAAATGTTTTAGTAAGACCCCTAAAGTCAATATTTTCAAAAAATAACAAGAAGCCATAAAGCTCAGTTCGAAACAGCTGTGTATTTTGAAACATTGCCTCTATTAATATTTACTTACAGTACAGCTTTTTTTAGGTAAAAATAAAGTATGTACATTTCTAATGTATTCCTTATAATGAAGTTCGTGTATATTTATTATACCAATCTACAGGGGTCATTCATTTGACTTATTTAATCCATTCATTTGACATTCATTGAGCCCATTATTTTATGATATCATTTAAATTAATGATATGTGATGTTAGAAATAACCATTTAAGTGTCTGTTTAAGAAGCAAACAAATATTTTTGATTTTTTTAACCAGGAGGTAACCCACAGCTATTCAGGGGTTGTAGCCCTCCCACCATCAAAGCAACACATGCCTACAAAAGTGATTAATGCAAAAAATAACCATTGTTTAAACAGTATCATTAAAATTTGACTACACTACAACAACTAAAAGAAAACAATAACTTAGCGGGACAAAACTTTTCAGCATTCAAGATATAAAGTTATAATTGTATTTTTGTTAGCAAAATTACTGAGGAAGTTATTATCAAATGAGAAAATATATCAAATGAGCTAAAAAATCATTTAAATAAAATAAATTAAAACAAATAGGAATGAAAAATGTTGAGCAATTTAATCATTAGGAGATCTACTATAAAGCAAAGTAGATTTCACAAGACTCCTTTATTAATCTGAAATAAAAACACAGCAGACAATAAAACGATATATCATAAACAATTCCTCCCACCAAGAACCAAAGTCAAAACACAAATTTTCAGTTAACTTCATCAACACTATCTTCAGCTTGATCAACATCAAGACAACTATATTTCTGGGCAAAAAAGCCATGTTCATACAACAATATATATAAAAAACCAGCTTACTGCCAGAAAAACAACCAAGGCAATTATGAAAAACCACATATAATGCATTTTATGCAGAAACATTTTATAATAATACATCTGACCCATAATGAGTCAGTGATAATAACAAATCTACCTCAATATGAATCTATTGAAATAGATGGTAAAGTTGCAACATTTAGAAATACAATGAATTGCTAAATATTTGAGGCTATAATGATCTATAGAGGATAATGATGTATACAGCTAACAGGCGAGGACAGGAATAGTGTGCGATCGAGCGCTATTGCTGACCACACAAATGATTTTATTTTTTGACAACTTGACCACTGTTGTTTATATATTTTGATGATTTAAAAATTTCAGAAATGCTCTGAATGTAGAAATGCTAAAAAACTAACGAAAAAAAAATTTTTAACGAAAAAAGAAACGAAAAACAAATTTGTAACGAAAAAGAAATTATATAAGCACTTAAATAATAATAAAAACTTAAACTCGAAGCGAAACTTTTTGTTACATTTTTAATTAATTAAGTTATTTTATATTCTTGTATAATTTACATAAAACTTGTAAAAGCTAGTCGTCACAAAAGCTATTTAACTTATTCGAAAATTAAAGTAACTTAAAAAAATCCTTTCTAAAAATAAATGTTTCAAAAAATGCTTCAAAAAAATGCTTCAAAAATGTTTTAGAAAGACATGGAAAAATAATTTCAAACATTTAAATTTATTTTTAAAAATACAAGTCTACATAAAAAAAAAAATTTTTTATTAATTTACACATGCGTTTATGTAAACAATAACTATAATTAATTTTATGATTTTATTTAAAGCCTTCACTTAAAATAAAAACTTTAGAAAAGATCAATGATTTAAAGATATTTATAACATAACACTTTTTTTATTGCATTCAAAATGTTAAAACATCAAAACAGCTGTGGTCAAATTTTTATATTTTTATCAATCTTTAAGATTTTTATTTTTTTAGTTTTTTTATTTTTTTATTTCTCTTTTCAGTTTATGGTTTGTTTTAATTTTTGTTTTTAATTTTAGTTTAAGTTTACAATTGTTTATTCTGTGCATTTTTTAACACTCTAATTTTTAAAAATTGCAAAAAGCCATGGCGAATGAAGAAACAAAATATTATTTAAAAACAAAATATATATATATTTTCTGAAACTAGATCACCTTATGATTGCAGAATAAGAGCTGACCTAATCCAGCTTAAATACACCAGCCAGATTGATGAAGTGACTTTTTATTTCCTTCAGATTCACAAACCAACAGTAAAGTACAATCTTCGTAAACACAATTAGGATCAACTAGTCAAAAAATGTTTTGAATACTTTTTTGCAAATAGTGACAAACAACTAGAATATTCTTTCTTAGTTAATTTAACATCAATAAATGTCTTTAAAGAACTCGTATCTTAACTAACAACCTGTTTCTATAGCTGCAGCATACCTGTGTTAATATAGAAAACCCTGATGGAGAGCTTATTTGTCAGTTAAGATTATACTTTTCAAAAGATATACATTTGCTTGTGTATTATATATTCTTTGATGAAAAATGACAATACAGTGATTGTTTTTATATACTTTTTTCAAAAGTATTAACCCTAATACTTTTGAAAAAAAAAAATTAATACATAAATAATGACTTACAGACTTTCCAATGAGAGGTGCTGTAAAAAACACTACCAGAGCAAAAATGGAAAATATTAATCCAGATATTGTTTGACTTACTCCTTTGGTTTTAGCCTAAAAATTTAAAATATATGGAGTTTATGTCTGTACAATAAAAATGTGGTAACTTTATTAATCTTCACCATACATGTCAAAAACACCTATTAACTTTATGTCCTTAAAATAACTTATTACCTTTTTAATAATCAACATGTTACTTATTGCCTAGTCACCTTGTGAAAAATGTTTTGCTGAGAACAAAAGTAATAAAGTTTAGTAAATAATTTGTCTAATTAATAAAATATTTGTTTTTTAAATCTACTGTAAATGTAAAAGTGAAAAACACAGCCCTAAAAAGTTTCAAAAAAAAATTTTTTCTTTATGGTATTCTCCTACCTTTTAAAATTCTTATTATTTATTTTATTGTGACCCACTCTTAACTTTTTAACTCTAAACACCTTGACAAACAAAATTGCTGTTTGGAGAAACAAGTTGAGCGTGGTACGAGCAGGTACCACGCTCAACTTGTTACATGTACATGTGGGGATCAAACTAAAAACTTCTTACTTAAGAAGCATGCACTCTACCTCTACACCACTAGTGCATTTCTTTTACATGAAACTATTCTGTATTAGATAATTTCATGTAAAACGAGGATGTCATTTCATCCACTCTCTAAACAGTAAAAACTCACTTTATTTCATCGTTTCATTGTTGATACCTGAATAAAGTTATATTGCAGTAACAGAGAAGTCATTATTTGTGATGATAACTTTCTCTTTCTCATTTTCTAACAAATTTTTTGTTGTTATTGGCATTTATCCTGATGGATAAATGCAAATTTGTAGCAAGAGGGAATAAAACTAAAAAAATTTTGAAAAAAACCTGTATACGTTATTTTGTGATAAACTGAAGTCGAAAACAAATAGGATTATTTAATAAGTACATCTAAAAAGGCAATCTAGTTATCTTGTTCTTTTTTCATAGTAAATTTCAAATTTTTATGTCGTTTATTGAGGTGTTTGAAAAAATTTTGAGCTTCATATTCAGAATTAAAAATAGCATAAATAAAAAAAACACAAATTAAAAACATCAAAAAATAGTAATTATGTCATTTTTAATTCTGAATAAGAAGCTCAAGAATTTTTCAAACCCTTAAGCTATTTTTTTGAAGCAAAACACTTCTTCAAATCACTATTTCCTTCAAAAACTAAATTGTCAGCAAGTGATAGACCTCTTTTATATGCAAAACAAACTTTTACTTTATGTATTAATAAAAAAAATCAAAATTGAATACTAATCACATCAGTAAAACAAATTTTATGAAGTGTAGTATAATTTGGATGTAAGAATGATGTAAGAATAGCTAGTTTTTCATTTTCCAAAACATGTTTCTTTTTGCCTCATGTGGCGAGAAGAAATTTTGACAATTATGTTGAAATTTCTTCACGCCACATTTCTAGAGATTAAAGACCGGGCTTTTGTGCCAATATCAATCAACTTTAATGGTTTAAAGGTTTTTGAGTCAATCACATCAATTATCAGGAACTCATTAACAGATTTTATGGAATTGCTGCCATTATTATTAACAAAACAAGCTTAGTTTTGATAAACTTGGATATTAGTGCAAAAAGAATTTTTGACATTTTATACCAAACCAGTCTAATTCTTGGTTTAATTAATTGAAATGTTTTTACAAATATGTTAAAGTCATTTGATATGAAACCAATAAAAAAAATATAAAGCATTGATATTTAATTTTGCATTATAAAATATTCACAAAGATTTTTGTATTGTTGTAAAATCTGAGAACATATTTTTCTGAGTGTCTTTGAATAAAATGTAAAAATATCTTCTATTTGTTGATAGTCCGATCTTCCTACAGAGGAATATTCGTTACTAAATTAACTAAATTCTGATTGTCCTTCTTCTTTTTTAAATCTTGACATGTGAAGTTTGCTAATTCCATGGCTTCTTGCTTGTCCAGCTCCACTTTCACTGACAGAAAAGGTTTTTTGGCATAATTTGCAACTTCCAAAATACTGATCACCAGGACAAACTTGGATCCAGTTAAACTTAGACTACCACAATTTATTATATTTTGTTTTTCTCTTAGATATTTTATATGAACAAACATGTTATGATATGAACAAACATGATATGAACAAACAGTTAAACTATACTTTAACAAAATAATTTTTTTCTAGACTGATCTAAAACAATAACTTTGACAGCTATTGATAATTATTGATAATTACATATTCAATATAGAGGATAGATAAAGAGGATAGATACATACAGATAACATTCTAATAATAACATTTCTATGTACACACATAAATAACATTACGATAAATCTATTATTCTATAAAATTAATATTTATTTTAAAAATCTTTTAAAATTATGGGACATGTTATGACATAACCCTATAAATTATGACAGTTTATGATAAAAAAGAAGTCATAAACTATCATAATTGTCAATATAAAAAATAAACTGTCAATATAAAAAAATAAATTCTTAAATATCTATTATATAAACTACACATAACTCAAAAAAATACATCTTCAACTATGTATTTAAAAATGCATATAAAAATATTTTCGAAAAATATAGACTTACCACCATTGTAAAAAAAGGAGCTATTAAAGCAAAAGCACCATAGGAAATAAAAATTTTTATTGATAGCAAAGCAACAATTTTATATTTTGAAAGAACTTTGAATGTATTACTATTATTTTCTATCTGCTTATAAGTAGAAGTAGGTAATTCGGTCAAATAACTAGTTGTAGAACTGTTTGGAGAACATTTTGTAAAAATTGATTTACCCATGACTAAAAAAAACGTATATTACATATATCACTTTCAAATGTCACTTTCAAATGTCAATATATATAGATTTACACACAGAGATATAAACAGACATACACACACAAACACACACACGATGTATACAAATAAACTAAACAAATACACATAAACAAAACATAAACAAAAACTAGATCACTGGTGACCATGTTCCTGTATATATTAATATAATAGGGCACTGTTATCAATATTATTAATAATAGTGCACTATTATATTATAATATAGATATAATAGTATTAAAAAATATATATATATATATATATATATATATATATATATATATATATATATATATATATATATATATATATATAATAGTATTATATTACCTAAATATTATAGTAATATAATAGTACTATAATATAATTAGGTAATATAAGGTAATATAATTTATTTTACCTAAATTTTTGTTTTATTTACGTAGTCTTAGTTGCATAACGTATCAATTTATGCTTCATTTAATTAAATAATTATAAAAAAAATTTAAATAGTAATACTATTTTAAATAAGAAACTATTACAGAGTAATAATTATGCAAAAAAAAAAAACTTAATATTGTAAAGTAGAAAATAATATTTTTTATATTACTTAATTCAAATGATAACCACGTGCTTTGTTGTTTTTGACCAAAATCTAAGGCTGGTTTACATTATTTAATACGATCATTATTTTTTACGCTGTTGCTCGCCTTAATTTTTTCTAAAAGTCGCGGTAGTGGTTTCTGATTGTTTGAATTTTTTCTTTTATTTATAGAATGCATGCCCAAACCAAAACCCTTAATCGATATATGTGCGCTCCACTGCACCTATTCCTAAATCAGTCGATATATATGTGCTCCACTTTGCCTATCCCTAAATCAGTGGATGTACGTAAATAATAAAAATCAATGTAACTTTCAATATATAACAATAATAATAACTTTCAATAAAAAATAGTTTAAAAATATTTAAAAACATTTTTCTTAGTGAAGGACTTGATTTTGGATCACTGTGGAATATAATCTAATGAGATACCACAATGCTAAACGTACATTGTAAAGTTACAATCCTTTTTTATTTAATGGATCCACACCATCTAAGGAGGAAGGAGAGGTGGGGGGTGATTTTTTGATTTGGTGGATCCAGGTTATCTATTAAAGTAGGGTGTTAATTTTCAGATATAATGATTTGTGAGCAAGCAAGCAATAATGAAACTTTTTTTGTTCATTTTTTAGAATATTAGTCTTACACTGTCTTAGTTTATGTTATATTTATAATTATAATATATATATATATATATATATATATATATATATATATATATATATATATATATATATATATATATATATATATATATATATATATATATATATATATATATATATATATATATATATATATATATATATATATATATATAAGCATTAACATATACGGTATCATACTATTTATTTCTTTTCTCCATAAGTAATATTTCGGCTCATATAGTAAGAGCCATTATCAAACTAATAAAACCGTTAAAAAAACCGCCTAAAAAATTATAATAAACGTAAACAAATAAAGTCATTGCAACGTCAGATTTCAACATTTTTTAATTTTACAAAAAATGGTTTCCAACGGTGAGTCATCACCAAGTTGCCATTGTCGCGATTTAAAACGTTTTCTTTAGGTTTTAAACATTGTTGACGTTGTATTTCAATAGCCTTACAAATTTTTCTGGTGTAGTTGTTTGAAATAATAGAAAGCGTTTTAGGGTTCTCTTAGTTTATTTTGCCATTACAATGTTGTGAGTGTTCTACTATTCCTGATGTTTCCCCAGTTGGCTTTTGTAGCATTACTTTTATGTTCTTGAATTTGTGTGGAAATCTTTTTTTTTTGTTTCACCAATATAATATGCACCACATGTGCAATTAAGTTGGTACACTCCTGGATGACTATTCGGGGGCAGTTTAGACTTGTTACGGCAAAGTGTGTTGATTAAGGGATTACCAAAACGGAAGACTGTTTTAACGCCGACTTTTTACTGAAAATGGACATTCCTATAAACAGTATTCAGATATTGCTAAAAATTATAAATATTCCACAAATCCATCTTGTTCTCAAAAATTTGATACCAAAAATGTTTAAACTCAACAAAATGATCAAAAAAAGAGGAGAAACAAAATGAAGAAAGAAAAAAAGTGAGAGAAAATAAATTTAGAAAAAAAAAAACTGGAGTTCATCAACTTACACGAAGTGGAGTCAATCAACTTACGCAAAATTTCGTAGAATCAATCAACTTACACGAAATTTCGTGGAAATTTTGTCTAAAAAAATCGAATTGAAAACAAATAAATAAAAGAAATATAGTATTATTTGTTTCCAAATTATTACTATTTTGTAGATAAAATAATTGGCTGCCCAAAATGACATCCGTATCTTTTATTTAGATTCCATGATGTTTTCGGCAAACGTTCACCTAACTGTCCGAAATTTACCAACTTACCCTAGGTATAAAATAAATTTACTAGGTAATGTGCAAAGCAATTAAGTTGCTATATTTATATTACCAAAGAAATAAAACTATAAATAAAGTATCTTCTTTTTTTGGTTCATGGGGACCAACCAAAGAAAAAAATGTTAACTTGCTTTTTATATTGACGACATTAAAGTAGTCACTAGATCTTATCCGAACAAAACATCATTTTTTTAAGGATAAATTTGATCAGATTATTCCAGAAAAATAAGTATTTCATAAACACTTTTTTTTATAACTTATAGATTGTAGATAAACTTTATAACTATATTTCATAAACACTTTTTTGATAAGTACTAAAAATAGATAAAATCGCGATTTTGAATTAAAAAAAACAAAAAAACAAAAAAAACAAATTTATCGACTTACTTTGATAGTATACCCGACAAAAAATTTTAATGTGGGGCATATATGGCATTTGCATGCTAACCATATGCTTACCACTCTTCTTTATGGGATGGCGTTGATGCGTCCCATATGTGGCTATAATGTTTATCCCACTAAAACCACACTAAATAAGAACGAACGCCACGCTTCATTTGTGCGTGGCGTTCGTTCTGTGGGCCACATAAAACTTTAATTTTCATTAAAGTTTTATGTGGCCCACATGTGGGAAGCACATGTTAGCCATATATTTACCACAGCTTTATGGGATGGCGTTGGTGCGTTTCATCAAAAATTGCTCATTCTTTGCAATAGGTTTAGTTATATATTTTACAAGTACAACAGGGTGTCGCTAGCATTTTACGATGAACATCCCTAATTTTGCTATTTCCCTTACCCTTTAAAAAGTAGTAAAAAGATGATTTTATTCTATATAGTTTTAAAACTATATATAATATGATCATCTTAAGTCCGTTTTGGCTGTTCTAAGAAAAAGATATTTAAAGTTTTAAATTTAATCACTTGCTTTTGATTTTTCGATTAAATCTGCTTGCTTTCAGTTATTTATTATAAGCATTTTAAACCGAAAAATTTTTTTTTGCTAAAAAATATTTCGGTTTAAAATGCTTATAATAAATAACTAAAAACAAGTTTTCAGTTATTTATTTTAAGCATTTTAATCCGAAAAAATTTTTTTGCTAAAAAATTGACTTAAGATAGTTTTGTTTTTCAGCAACGACATATCTTCTTTTTTTTTGAACAAATATATTTGAATTTTAATCATAGTTTTAAAAGTATTGAGCCAAAATTAATTAAATTTTGGCTCAATACTTTGTGAGATGACTTTTGCCGAAAATGGACTTAAGATAGTTTTGCTTTGCAGCGACGAAATTAGTGCAGAATGTAGTTGAAGCACTTTTTTTTAGTATGTTTATCAGCTATTTTTATCGTTTTTTTTTAGTATGTTTATCAGCTAGAAGTGAATATCTTCAACGTTGCGCTTCATCATTTCATTCAACAAATTCAGCCTAGAAATATCAATGTGAAAATTATTTCTATAATATTCTCATTCATCTAGTTGAAAAATCAAAAAACGGTAAAAATAAAAGCTTGTGAAATAGAAGATAACTTTACGGAAGATATTTTGCATTCTAACAATTTTTTAATTCTTGGAGCACTTTAAGTTTTCTCAGCCAAATGTACTCAAAGTGTCTATAGTCTATTTTTCAATTTATATATATATATTAATTCAAATTTTTAACATAATGCCAGTATGTCACAGAATGCAAACAACCCAGTGGTGGATTAAGAGTTTTTTGGGCCCGGGGCTATTTTTGTTTTTGGAGGCCTTTTTATGGGCCAGAGCCTAAAAATGACTATACAAAAAAAATAAAAAGTCCTCTAAAATTTTTTGGGGCCCCTAAATTTGCGGGGCCCGGGGCTATAGTCCACCCTAGCCCACCCCTTGATCCGGCACTGGAACAACCTTTAAGTAAATTAAAATTGTTTAAAAAAAAAAATGAAGGATCATTATAGAACAAGACCGACTGTCGAACACTTGCGATAAAAATGAATTGTTTACATTTTTGTCGTAAGAAGACATTAATTATTATAATTATTACTTATTTTTAATAAAAAAACAAACAAACAAGAAAATAGTATTTTTAGTAATAATTTCAAGGAATGTGTCAATTAATTCTAATCAGTGAAAGTTAAATGTGTTGTGTAAGTGTTATTTAATCGAGACGTGTTTCATGAAAATATAGATGTAAAATAATAGTATTAGAATTAAAAACACGGTTCATTAATTTGTATAACTTTAATTGTTTTTAATTTAATTTTCTTAGAAAAACGCATGCTAATAGGGGCACCTAGTTGTTGCTATGTTACGGTAGTCATAAAAGCTTTTCGGCGGCCCTTGTATTTGAAACTGTTTAAATCAAATTTATTTTAGGTAAAAACAAAATAAAAATAGCTATTAGTAGGTAACCTCATACGCGCCCGTTTTTTGTTTTGACATTGCTTTTATAAAGTTTCTGGATTTTCGTGTTTTTTCAAACTACGCTATATGCATGAAGGAAAGAGTGTTTAAAAGTCAGCAAAATAATAAACTGTCAATTTTTATTATATTTTTTCGTTTAACCTTAAATTTAAAATTGCGAGTTTTTCACTTTTAACGAATCCTGCCAAAATAGGTAATTTTCATATAAGGAAATTAATATACCAAAATAAATGCTCATAAATTATTTTGACATGCTCAAATAAATTATTTATAGATCTTTTATTTCATATATAATTACCGATACTTCAAAATCTCCTTCATATTTAAAAAAGTTGCATACAGTTACTACGGACAAATAATTTATTGTTGATAGCGCCATTTTTTTTAATTGTCATTGTTGCTTTTTATTTTTCTTCACTTTAGATGGACCACAAGATTGCAAAAAAAAGATATTTGCGTTTTAATTAATTCATAAAAATGCCAATCGAAGCCTTTGTTAAATGGTGACATTTACAAAAAATTTTCTGAAAATAATTTCAAATTATCAAAAACTTATCTGAAATTAAAAATATTGAACATTGAACCTAAAAATGCATCTGATTTTAAAATATTCACAACAATATAAGGTACTTCCATAAAAAGACAAAAATCTATAAAAAAAACCCTACCCAGTTATGGGCTGCTATTTTTTGCAAAATATGCAAAAAATCAACATTGCGATGTTCAAATATTCACTTGAACATCGCGTGCGATTTAAATATTGCCTCAGACACAATGCAGCGAATAAAGTGTGATTCATGCAAAATAAAAAAAGATGCAAAACGTAGTTAACAAGAAAAAAACAGAAAATTACAGCAGTTTGTTTTTTGAAAAGTTCAATGACCCGTTACATGCTCTTAAACAAAAAATTTAAAAGACAGTATTTTTCACTAAATTTATAGAAGTTAAAATATTCATTAGAAAAAACAAACAAAAAACAACTCTCTAGAATTCATAATTGAATTGAGAATTCTTAAAATTAGTAGAACAAAGTTGCAAAAAAATGTTAAAACGATAGAAAGAAAACACAAAATTGCTATCAAAGAGTTACAGGAACAGATAAAAATCAAAGTGCAAGAAAACAAACAACTTGTAAAACAAAATCATTGTTTAACTAGTATTGTTTTAGAAAATAAAAAAAGATAATAGGCTAATTATAGAAACCAAAAAAGTTTAAAAACATATAACCTACCCACAAGAAAATGTGTTTATTAACAATGTGCCTGTGGAAAGTGTCTCATTTTTGTTGGAAAAGTTTCTGAAACGTTACACAACACAGAACTGCTAAGAAACACCACACTCATCCACAGAAAATAGAATGGCATATGAGCCAGGTGTTTTAACATTGGTTCAGGCTGGTGAGGCACTTTTTCATTTTGAATGTGCAACAGTAGTGTTTGATGCAACCACCGTTTTAAACAAACATGTAAACGAGTTTCTTATCAGTACCTATCCTCCGAAGAGATGTTACTCCTTATCAACCGCTAAACTTGCTGGAGGTACAGGATTTGATTGTGCCACTCATATTGTCAGTTTGATAAAAGAACTTGCCAATACATTTGCAGAGTTTAAAAATATGCCTGCACTAGAAGTTTTAGACGTATTCACTCGAAAAATCAAAGTTGTCTGTCAGACAGAGCACCTGTTAACAGTTGCGTGAGAAACATACTTCAGGAGGAGATGGACATTCAATTAATGCAACTGCACTGCAATAATCATCCTTTGGAAACTATTGCCTTAAAAGCATTATTACTCTTAAAACAATAGATAATGAGTTGAAGATAAAATCGGCTAAAGAAACTGATGGGGTTGCAGTAACAGTTCTCAAAAATATTTCTAAGCTAAGGTAATCTTTTATATGTATATCTTTCATTATTTAATTTTTTTTTTATTTTAGTTAAGTTTTATTTATTTTAGTTAAGTTTTATTTTCTTGTGAGAAATAGTTTCTTTATTATTTCCACGTTTTGAAAATTGTAATTTTTTTTGCCCTTTAAAAATCAGGTATAGTTTTAAAGGCGATCGTGCAGCATTCAAAAGCTATCTTATAAAAAAACAATGTTGCTCCAGGGTTATTCCTTAGATATGTTGATAGTAGATTTCATGTTTTATTCCATATGGCAGGGGTTGCTGTCAAGTTTTTTTTAGATGAATATTAAGTTTAATAGAATTCCATGTATTAAAATTTTTTCGTTATTCTAGCAACACCAAAAATAAAATTTGCTAGCTCTTACTTCAAGATATGAGTAATGATATAACGCTTGTGCAACTGCAAGGGTTGAGCCTAATAGGAAAAATAATAACTGGGCTAAGGATGAGTTTTGTTTATAAAAATGCAACAAGAAAGAGTAATCTTGAGTTTGTAAGTTTTTATGGTTTTTTAATAAATTAAAGTAATTTAAAAAATGTACAAACATTTTTTTTTTTTATTAAGGTGACATTTTCCATTAAGCAATAAGGAAATTAGCTTACTTCAAAAGTAATTCAGAATCAATTCTTTACACAGATGTGGATATTTTTAGTCAAGTATTAAATATTAAAGAAGATAAGATACACCAATCCCTTAGTGTAATAAAAAATAAAAATATTTTGGTAAAGATTTTATTAGCTTTGATAAGCCACAAAGAGACAGTTTTCAAAAGCCAGATGGCCAGGTATTTGACTGGCAATCTCTCAAATCCACGTAAAGAAATGATAAAAACCATACCATCTGCTTCACCTCATACAATAGAGGCTTAAAGGATCTTGGGCATGCTTTTTTTTTTTTTTTTTTGCGTCATGCTCCTAATGCTACTTTTGGTTTTCTCGATTCTAAAGAAAAAGCCAGAGTAAACTAAACATTAATATGGCTTGATGAGAAAACATTGCCAGAACAAGAAAAACTTATTCAATTTGCAATTCGCAAAGGAGCTTTAACGTGTAAAGCCTCTAAAAATTTTAATAATATTTTGTATGAAGAAATAGGAAAATGATGTACCAAAGCTAATTTAAAAAAAAAAACTTCTGGATGAAAGCAACTAGAGAAGAATGTTAAAAGAGCAATAGCTGAAAATGCCAAAACCACAATTTCTCTTTTTGTTAATATTGATGAAAAACAAAAACAAATTTTAGGAATAATTTTTAAAAATGGAAACTTGATAGGGCAGCTCTTAAACCATAAATGGGAGCTAGATGATAGCAATATACATTTGTTTTTTGGCAGAATTGTTGATCAAAAGGTAGCAAAAAAAAAATCTATTACATACACAATACCATATTGGAAAGTCCATACCATATTGAAGCTGAAGATATTGACATTAGCCAAGAAGGGAGTTACATCAGATCTAATACTTAAAGAACTGGAGTTTAATATATTAGGCATTAATATCTTTTATTTTGTTTATGTTAAATATTTTGTACACATTTTTATTTATTCCTTTTAATTTTTAAAATTTTTGTGTTAACTAAGAGCAGACAGAGGATTACTTTACATTTCAGATACTTTACTTGGCATTTTAAAACTCTAAGTATAAGTATGTTCAATCATATGTCAAATAAAAATGATTTGCTAATGAATTGTGATAATTAGAACTTAGGAACAAAACTATCCAAAAAAGTTAGAACCTCTGTCTCAAATGTTAATTTAATGAGTTGATAAGTTTTTAAGTTTATTATCAAAAAAAAATCTAAATTAACGGAAAGATTGTAAATTTAATCTAATCATTTTTTAGTGCTCAAAGGTTATGACCATGTAAAATAAGTTAAAAAAATAACTTTAAAAGTATCAAAAATTATTGGGTCTGTTGATGGATTTAAATGTAGTATAAGATAATAAGTATTTTAATTACTCAATCCCCTCACATTTATACGTGGGGGTACAAATTTTTTGGGGTGTTTTTTCTCCCAGACTTAATTTTCAGACTCAAACTTCAACTTTTTATATAAATTTTTTCCACATTCTCACTAGATTTAAGCATGAACAAACTTAAATTTAAATTAATTATGATAATTTTTTTAATAAAATGACTTGAATTGAATTTGACCCGTCTTTAAAATGGGCTTAAATGACCCTTCCCCCCTTTCTTTTTTTTCTAAATTTATTTAGTATAAGTGGGATATAATAAACAGTTTTTATAATATATGTGACGGTAAATTGTTAATATTTTATGCACTATGTTTTAAAGTCCACTTTTTGAAGTCATTTTCTTGTGTATCTTGGTTAAAATGTCAACTTTATTTGCTCCACCTTCAAAATTGAATATCTTTTTCTAGTTGACCTCAGATAATAAATTTGGTATCAAAATTTGCCATTTAATAATCTCTATATAATAAAATTAATTTGGTTTAAAAAATGAAAGTTTAAATTTTTTTATGAAGGTACCTATCTATAAGAATACTGGCATATCTTCGATTGAAAAAAAAATTCTTTCAATTTTCTTTTGAAAAAATAATATTAACATTAATGAGAAAAATTAGAATCTTTTAAAACTATACGGTTCCATAAAAAAGGTTCACAAAAACAAATATAGGATTTAATAAAGCTTGTTAGATAAATTGAATTTCTAATAAAATCAACTATATATTGCCAAAAAAAATGATGATAATAATAATAAACTTTCACAAATATAAAATAAGGTATCTGAAAGAAGATCAAAGGATCTTGTCGTCAGAACCTTAAATAAGTTCAAACAAGCATTAACAGTATCAAATTTTTACAAATTTCATAAGTATATATTATATAATCCAAAGAGAGATCACGCGGATCTACTCACCAATATTTTATATAAACGTATACGTTAAGTAAAGAATATAAAATCAACAAAATAAGTAAGAATAAACTTTTTTCAAATGTAAATAATAATAACATAGTACGTCATCTAATGAAAAAAGTAGGGTTTTTAATTTACTTTTAAAAAAAGCGAAAAGTAATGGGCAGTTCGAAGTCAAAATCGGGCGAAACAATTTTATTCCAAAGGTGTGGTGCCCGATAGGCAATACAAAATTGATTTTTTGACAGAACGGTTCATTTAAAAAATCAGTTTTTCTCAAACTGTATTTGTTGATGGGTTTTGGAGTAAAAATATCTTTGAAGACAGATTGAGACAAGTCATTTTTCCACATGTATACAAAGCATAAAACATTATATATATTTAGCTCGTATATATTTAAAATTCTCATTTCAATAAAATAATGTTTTGCGTGAGAAAACCGATTTGCAAAGCAGATTAAACGGATAGCATGTTTCTGACAGCAATAAAGACGTTGCAACTTACTTTTTTCTGTACTACCCCAAGCGATATTAGCATAATTTAAATAACTGTGCATAAATGAATAATAAAGTTTGATAAAAAATTTCGTTTTGAGGTAAATTCGTGCTTTATAAAAAACTCCTATGTTTTAGTGCTTATGTAGTCGATATGATGATTCAAAGTGATGTTTTCATCAAGATAAACACCTAAAAATTTTGTTACGGAATCCCTTTTTATTTCATTTTGATCAATAAAAATTTTAGGTAAGTTTAATGGCAATTACCGTTTTTTGAAAAGCGAATGGAATAAGTCAAATCAGACAACCAATATGAAAGAATTTTTTTATCTGAAAGAATATTAATTATTT
This sequence comes from Hydra vulgaris, assembly GCF_022113875.1. NCBI lineage: Eukaryota > Metazoa > Cnidaria > Hydrozoa > Anthoathecata > Hydridae > Hydra > Hydra vulgaris. The sequence continues at coordinate 16,241,042 of NC_061167.1, read as the reverse complement.
TCTACAACAGAGTATAAGAAAATTTATAAAAAAAAAAAGTTTATAAAAGTTGAGAACTAATAAAAAGTATAAGAAATTTATTTTATAAAGAGTATATACATTTACATAAAATCAAAACATTAAAAGCATTTACTTGATATATATATATTAGGAATTAGGAAAGGTTGCGTAAGATGAGCAGGCTCTTGAGATTGTATAACCTCTTTTACGGGTAGACTAATAATTTTTTCGCAATTTTTTTTTTGGTAAAGAATACTCATACAAGTTTGACGGTGTTATTTATTATAATTTCTTGGTTGTATATTTAATATTCTTTGATTTACTGCTAATGTTTTACTGCTATATTTAACATTCTTTGATTTACTGCTAAAGTTTTACTGCTAAAAAAATAAACCATCCCCGTTATCTTATATATTACTGTATATTTAGTACATATTTTTTTTTTTATAAGCATATAAAATTTTTAAATTAGGCTCAGGTATGCTTAAGCAAAAAGTTAAAAGAGGCTCAAAAATATGCTTAAACTTAAGCATATTTCTAATAAAATATGCTTATTTCAATACTTTCTAAAAGTGCGCGCGTTACTAAAGGTTATAAGAAAAATAAAAAGTTGACTTTTGTACAGTATAATAAAAAATAAAAAATATATACCATATACAAATGTTATCAATGAAATCAAAGATATGAACTTCGTATTCCTTCTCGTCCGGACCCATAAAGGTGTCATCTGTAAGAATTTCGTTGGCATCTTCATTTATAGCATCATCTACCTCCACCGGTTGAATATCACTTTGATTTCCCTTGGGTTGATCACTGCCAGGATCAATGATGGATGGTGGGGGCACTTTGTAACTATCAAGGCCCTCTTGTTTAACAAGCGAATCTTCTGAGCCATCAGAAGTCATTAAACACCCAGTCATCGTCCAACATTTCTTCCTTTGCTTGTCATACTTAGAAGTGTTTAAAGCTTTCCCTGCTCAATGTGTAATCAAAATTCGTCTCTCTTTTGCAGTGTAGGGCATTTCATTACTGAACCATCTATCAGAATGATTATCTCTATCAAGCCATTTTTGACGTTCAATGGCAATAAGCCTTTTCAGAGTTGCAGCATATCCGGCATCAACTGGTTGCCAAAGGTCAGTGGCACTTGGTAGACCGTACCAGAGAAGTCCTTTAGCAGCAGCCACAGCATCTTTAAAATCCTCCTGCATCTGTCCCTTTAAATTGTCCAGCAAACGAACAAATTTATCAAGCTTTTGTTCTCTGACAAATGGAAGGAGTGTTTTATCACACCAGTGCTTACAAACGTTTTGGTCTAACCAAGCATTTTGTTGGAAGTAAACGTGAATATCTTTGTGCCATGCTAACTTTTCGTCTTTTGAAATGCGTTTTTCTTGACCTCTAAAAATGAGGACTAGCTTTGGTTGCTCTCCTTCTGGCCGAAACATAATTTGAAGGGAACATTGCCTTTTTTCCAATCCTGAGCCCGGTTGTGAGATCCATGTATTATGTGTTGCACCTTGACCCTTGGGAACATACTCGTAAGTTTTCTTACCATGAACAACAAAGAAAAGTGGGCTCTGGTCAACGTTGAGCCTTTGTCCTGGCTGGTACCGTCCCCATTTTTTGTCATAGCTGGGATCTTTAGAACCTGTTCTGATACACTTTTCTCTGTATGTCGCATGCCATTTCTGTAATAATGGTTCCATTTCTTTCTTATGTTTCCTTTTGTTTCTTTGTTTCGATCTCATTTTTAAATCCTTTTTTTGTAAAAATCGAACTATAACATGATGTTTTATTACCACGTTTGGATCAATGTTTAATTGTATATTTCTAGCTTTACTCCAAAGCCAGGAAAAGTTAACAATATGACCTTTCGATCTGGCTTGTGAAAAATTCTTTGTAAAGAATTTCGTATAGTTCAAGATATTTTGTGAAACGTCTTCCCTTCAGAAACAATTTGCGATAGGATGATTCGGCATCTTTAATATTAGTTTCTTTTTTTTTAAGCCATCGCGAAATCTGACTTTGCGTTACACCAAACGACTCTGCTATAGTATCTTGATTTGCCTCATAACCATAGGCGTTAAATGCCTCTGCTTTAAAGGCAGAAGTATATTGGTGGCGTTTCTTACCAACTAATTTGCTAGCCTCTTTACTTTTTTTTATGGCACTAACAACTTTGTTGACAATGTTATCAAGTACATCTTTAACTGCTAGAGTGACAAGTTCTTTGTTACTTTGAAGAACTTGTGATTGTGAATGTTTACAATCTTGTTTGCTAATTCCGTGCATAACTTTAACATGAAAAGCTAGTCCTTGTTGGCTTTTGAATAACTTTTTGCAATGTTCGCATTCAACACTAGTTTCGACAGCTTCTAATGGCAATCGGATTGCACTCATTTCTCCTCTGTGTATGACATTTTTTGTGAAACCAAACGCTGCCAATGTAGGCTGCTTTCTCTTTATCTTCTTTGACATTTTTATTACTTTTTTTAACAGTATCTGAAAATGAGACTTAGAAATAAAATAAACATTTTGAATATGGTATTAAATAAACTACACATTAAGAGCGAGAAAGAAAAAAGAGAGAGAAAAAAAAAGAGAGAGAGAAAGAAAAAAAAGAGAGAGAAGGAAAAAAAAGAGAGAGAAAGAAAAAAAAGAGAGAGAAAGAAAAAAAAAGAGAGAGAAAGAAAAAAAGAGAGAGAGCGAAATAAAACACTGCAGAGCGACTCTTAAACTTTATGTTTTTTTGGTCAAGTATTGAGGTTTAGATTTTGCATTACAATGACTTCTTTACTTCATAAAGTCGTTGCACTGCAAAACATAAACTTCGATTTTTGTTGTTTTTGTAGGCAGCGCCGTACTATCGCAAGTGCAACAAGTGCAAACGCACTGGGCCCCCTATTAAATAAATTAGAAAAACTTCTCCAATACCATAAATTACTACGAATTGAAAGAAAAAAATTTTTTTTTTTAGTTTCTGCACAGGGCCCCTAAAAGTTACAGCACGGCGCTGTTTGTAGGCTTAAATTTAGAAATATATATATTTAAAAATTTTAATTAAATAAAATTTAAATCTTTTAAATGGTTTATCGAGGCTCAGGAATATGCTTACATATGCTTATTTTTTTTCCAAATCTGAGCCTCCATATGCTTATAAACGTTATGCTTATTAAAAAAAAAACATGTATTCTTTGATTTACTGCTAATGTTTTACTGCTAAAAAAATTTACCATCCCCGTTATCTTATATATTATTGCCGAACTTAATAGTGTTAGTGCTCATTCAAGCGTGTTTGACACGGAATCCTTGTCAGCCATTGCAACCAAAATAGTGACAAGAGTCGCAGCGTGAGAAAACGTGAACGAACGTGTATCCAAATATCTAACGTACACAAACTTCATATTAATTAATGTTAAAACATACTTAAGCATTTAGCAAGTTCTACAGTTTGATTTTCACTTAAAAATTACATTGCGTCAAGCTCTCCTTAATTTTGATCTATAACATTTTTTTCCGTTAAAAAAAACCATTACATAGTTTTAAAAATTTTCGTTTTACAACGTGCCAGCGTGAGAAAAAACTTTCTAGGACAATCCTGCTACTCCAGAAGGTGCTGTTGTGGAGGCAAAAAAAAAAAAAAAAACAGCCCGTAGCTAGAAAAAAACTTAAAACTTTCTTTTGACAATTAAAAGTTTTTTTTTCTACATTTGTTTTTTTACTTTAAATAAATGCAGCAGCCGTTTTTCAAAACGCTTTAATAAGCTTATTACGTATTTCGAGAAAATCGCAATAAAGAAAAAAGTATTACGAGAAACTCTTTGTAAAACGTTTTTTGAAACGAATAGTTTAATTAAAAAGATGTCTCTCAAGGAGGTACTGTCAAACTTAGTCGAGCAAGTGGAGGAAAATCATTAAAAGTTCTGCCAGGACCTTCAGCGACGTACAAGCAGCAACTATTTACTGCTGAAACATTGGTCCATGTTCAAAACAGGACAAATCTTTCCAACGTTGGTGTGAAAAGGCTTGCAGCAGTTCTTAATAACTCAATGAAAAAAAGAGCTAAAGAGGCAAACGTGAAGCAAAAACTTGACAACCTCTGAAAAAAATTAGCAGATTTTTTCATGATGTCAAATGTTGTTATACTGGACCAAGAAATGAAAAACCAAGTTCGAAAAGTTGTTCACTGCAAAAACTTAATAAAAGTTGTTCACTGCAAAAACTTAAATATAAACTTAACCAATCATCTTCTCTCAGTAAAAGAACTTACATCATTTAGTTAAACTTGGAATTGATGGAGGTGGTTCATTTTTGATGAAAAAAAAAGCAGCTGGTTGTTGCTGCAGCAGAAGGTATTCTTGAAACATATAAAAATCTTAGGACAATATTAGGCCTCATACAACTTGAAGATGTGTCTTACATAGTTTCGTGTGACATGAAAGTTGCCAACATTTTATGTGGTATCCAGTCTCACTCTAGCAAACATCCATGTTGCTGGTGTGATGTCAAGTCTAACAACATTACAAATTCTGGCCAACCAAGAACATTTAGTTCCTTATCCAACAACTATGCTGGATTTCTGTCTTCAGGTGCAAAACTTCAGTTGGCTAAGAATTATGCATGTCCATCCTCCATTAATTAACCCCTACAGGCAATCTGAGCTCAGTCTTGATGTAATTCTTTCAATGGAACTTCATCTTTTTCTTAGAATCTTCAATCATATTTTCAAGCAACTCCTTGAAATATGGGATCAAGCACAAAAATAACCGAATCTATTGCACCTTCAAATTCAAGCATATTATTATGCGGGACAGTTCAATGGATATGAATGCAACAAACTGTTGAAGAATGTTGACATTCTTCAGAGTCTTGCCCAAAAGCATTGCGCATTAAAAGCAATCCCTTTTGTTGATGGCTTCAGAAAGCTTCAATCTGTTAAAAAAGCTTGTTTTGGAAAGATCTTAGAGGCAGGATTCGTTCAAAATGTTTCAGAATTTAAGCATTCTTACATAGCTCTTGCAATTTCAGTTAGTTCCAAAGCATATGCAATTATTCATCACATTAAGGAATTTGCGGAAAAAATGAAACTGGGCTCGGAGTTTTCAGTGAGTAAACCACTGAATCGATGCATGCCAAATTCAAGATCCACTAGCAAAGGTTTAAAAGATAACCTTCTCATCCTGAATATAGAGACAAACTTCTGAGTTGTGTTATTGACCTTATATAAACAGCAAACACATTTGAAATTAAATTTTTGTTGATTTAAAACTCTCAGGAGAATCTCAGAATATGTGGCAAATTGGACCCTTTTAGATTAGTTAGTCGGCAAATGTCGACCCTTTCGATAAAGGTTAGTCGTTAATCTAGGCAGTCGGCAAATGTCGTCATGACAGTCGGCAAATTTTGGAAAACGAGGACTTTTTTTTTTTTTAAGTCGGCAAAATGTAATGGCACCCCCCATTCACGTGACACCTACTCGCACCGGCCCTATGTATATATATATATATATATATATATATATATATATATATATATATATATATACATATATATATATATATATACATATATATATATATATACATATATATATATATATACATATATATATATATATACATATATATATATATACATATATATATATATATATATATACATATATATATATATATATATATATATATATATATTAAGTTGATTAAGGTGCCCCAAGAAGTCCTTACGGTCGTATCATAGAGCACCGCGGAAGAGCATTTAATGGGAAGTTCACGCCATCTTCCCAACCAATGTCACAAAACTTGCCTAGAGGTGGGGTTTGAACCACGGATCTTACGTTTCTGAGGCAAGTGCGCTACCACTGCGCCACGGCTGCTTATCAATATATATATATATATATATATATATATATATATATATATATATATATATATATATATATATATATATATTATATATATCTTTTTTGAAAAAAGTTGTTTTATATAATGCCATACTCAAGAATAAAATTTCAATATCAACTTTAGATTTTTTACCCTACTAAAAAATCAAAAAGAAGTTTGACATTTATATTGTATATTAATATACAATATATTGATAGTATTGGAATGTATATACAAATATTCATTATTAAAACATAATTCTGAATCTAAGGGATATTAGTTTGTAATGCTTGTATAATTTAAGGCAAAAAAAAAGTTTTTTTTAAACTTTTGGCTGTGCAAACACTTTTTTAAAATAAAGTTTTTGGTGTATTTAGGCGGAAACTTTAAAATGCAATTTTCTCCTTCAGACATAGTTAAAAGATTTTAATTTTTTCTTCAAAGTGATCCCTATTACCTATAGAATCACTTCTCCAATGGATTTTTTTGGGTCGAAGAGGTTAGGACCCCTTTGTGGACAACTGTGTTCTATCTTTTATGTCAAAAGAATTTAACAATTAAAATTTTAATTGCGACGATTTGATTCATTTAAAATTTTTTTTAACTAATTTTAAAAATATTATAAGTTTTAGCATTTAAACATTTATGATATATATATATATATATATATATATATATATATATATATATATATATATATATATATATATATATATATATATATATATATATATATATACTTCAGAATTAAAAAAAATTCAAGTAAGGCATTTAAATCAAGTCAAGTTTTTCTGACCATAAATTTTTTACTAAATTTTGAACTTTGTTATGGTCAATTTCACCGTTAGGCAACTTTAGAGAGTCTAAAAGGTATGCTAGTTCAGGTTTTTGTTGAATTTTATTGATTAAAGCCTCGTGGACACATTTTACTTTCATAGTGTCAACCAGCACGTCGTAATATAAAAAAATACGACCACTCAATGTAACATAGCAAAAACAAGGTTTTGATATGTTTACGTCGGTTGCATAACTTCCAGCGCAAAATGCAGCAACGTTTTCACTAAATTCAAAGCAAACTATATCTCGGAACTTATCAATAACGTAAGTAACCCCGCTGGTAGCACATAAAATGACCTCTTCATCTCCATTTCGGGTTACATCAAGTTTAGACATAGTCAGCCATTGGTGCTGAGATCTTCTTTTTACGGTATGCTTATTTGATTGAACTGAGTTGTCAAGAATAGCAAAATAGCCATCTTCAGTGCATATAGCTAAAACTCCGCTAGTGTTACCTTGACGTTTAATCCCGCCAATAACCTCTGTACCCGTGTGATTAAGTTGAGTAGATTTTGGTCTAATGGGATAAAATGTTGGATAAGACTCTTGTTTGGTCAACGAACAGGATTCCATAATAACAGGAGAATCCTAAAAAAACGGGATTAAGCAATTACACCAAGATTAAGGTTTTAGTAAAATAAAGTAAATGGTGCAAACTTTTTATCAACGCGATAAAATCTATACCGGGGAATCAGCACACTCATTTTGTCCGTTAAATCCGCCCAAAATACAATAACCACCATTTGGTTGTGATGCAATAACCTGTGAAAGATAAATTTAAAAATTAGCATTTACCGATTTCATCACATAAAAATAATCAACAATATGGCAAATAATAGATAGATTACAGCTAATAAGACCAAAATTAATTAAATGTAAAAAAAAAAAAATGTTTGAAGAACATAAACCTGG
>NC_061167.1:16175908-16230908 GCF_022113875.1 Hydra vulgaris | reverse complement strand
ATACCTTAAAATTCAAGTTTATTAAATTTTATTATCATTCTTTAAAGAACAAAAAAAAATATTTTTTAAAACATTTTGTAAATCTATAATGATTATCATTATATCAGTTCTATGATTGTTATTATATGTTATTGTAATTAATAAATTATTAAATTTTCTTAGTTATGCCTGTAATACCTTTAATTAGATTCAATAATACCTTTGTAAATATGCAAATCGCCATTTGTGTTGCTAACACAAAGTTCATTGTGCCCATCATTGTCAACATCAACTAAAGCTACAGCATTTTGAAACACGGTTCCTTTAAAGTCTATTTCAACTTTCTGAACAAGCGATATAGATCTCATTTTAAAGACATTATAAATGCTCTAAAAATTAACATTAAAAAAATGGTTAAATATTTAAGAAGTAGGTAAAAAAAAATGTATTAAAAACATAAAATAACATTAGGTTACTGTATGATAAAAAAAAAAAGCAATCAATAAAGATAAATAATTAGAAAACAATATAAAAAAAGAAAAAGAATTCAAGTAAATCAAACTCACAATCAAAGTAATATCAAGACACAATTATTAGCAATTCTGAAGAGAAGTTTATTAACTATCATTAATTATAATTATGATATAAACATTATTGCATTTTCTTTTCTCACGTCTCATTTCTTTGTAAGTTTGTTCTATTTTGCAATTTCATTTATTTATGCAATTTATTATTTATGTTATAAATATTATGTTATTTTTTCGGTTTGGTATATAATACTTGTTTTGTATTTTTTTTAGTGTCTCAGTATTTTATAAAGATCTTTGTTTTTGTTTTTCTATGTTTATGTGATTTGTCTATTTTATATTTGTCATTGTTAAAATAAACTTAGTGTTGCTTTATTAGCTTTATTTTTGATTGGACAACTGTCTAAACTTGCTAAGTTAAAAACTAACTTTTCTTTATTATTCTTCTCTCAGGCATTCATTGCTCGTGTGTGACCATTTGGCAAATTTATATACTAAAATTTTAAGTATAAACTTATAAACTGTTATTAAATATAATTACATAGCATCATTGTGATTATTAAAAATTTATTAAGAATTTTTATGATCATTTTATTATTTTTTTATATTTTGAAAGCTTATTTGAACAAAAATTACTGATAACTAATTTATTATCTAATAAAAGAATATTAATCAAAAAAAAAAAAAATCAACAATAAAAGATAAATACACATAATCAAAAGAAAAATATTTAAAGCTATATTAGTTGGTGGAATGGAGATGGAAAGAAGTGTCTGGAATATCATTTGAAAAATACCCTAATATACCTAAAATAAATGTTTTAATTTAACAAACATGATGCTATTCAAATAAAGTTTCATAAAAACAATACTTAGTCACACCAAACCATAAATTTTTTACATTTTAAGATTATTATACATAACATAATTTTTATAACCAATATAAAGTTTTGTTAAGAATATTATTTTACTTTAATTATCAAAATGTAACAACCCTTAATGCTACGTAATTAAAGATAATGAACAAAAACCATGTTAAACCATGAAGATCAATTATCATTTTAAATTCATTATTCCTTTTATTTATTATTACTTCTAATTCTTGATTAAGTAATTTAATTCCTCATTAATTTGAATAGCTTTTTAGAAATTATTAATTTATATTATAAGATATGTAGAAAGTAAAGATTATGTAAATTATTAAATTTCAAATAAAAAATTTTTGAATTCGAAGACGTTGATATAGTAGAACAACAGTAAAAACAATAAAAATCAAGAAAATAGAAACTAAACAAAAATAAGAAATTTCCTTTTTCTACATAAACCAAATTTTCAATCTTCTGTAAAAATATAATTCAATTTTATAAAAACTTTTTTTCTTAAACTTATATAAACAATAAAATTTTATCGATTAAAACTGCATGCAAATTGTTTTTTTTTCCATAAAGAAGTCAAATGAGTAATCTTGACCCTCTCTTCCCAAGCCTGACATTTTCATTCCACCAAATGGCATGCGCAAATCTCGAATCATCCAGCAATTACACCAAACTGTTCCTACCTGAAAAAAAAAAAAAAAAACATTTTTGTAAAAAAAACTTTTTAAAATGTCAAATCACTAAAAAACATACATTTTTTTTTACAGGGCAATACAATTTTTATAGATAGAGAATTCAGGAAGTAAATTTTTCAAATAATTTATTTTAAATAACTTGGCTTGCATTAAAATTTTTTTTACCTATTAATTCATCTTGTATCTATAAATGTATAACATTTAGTCAACTATAATTCTACTGATTAAACATTTAAAATTTATAGATATAATTTACACCATAAAGGTGTGTGTTTAAGGCTGTTTTCCATAAGATGAAATGTTTGTGTGAAACAAACTTTTTCATCAATAAGCATGCGCAGATAAAACATATCTGGCAATTATGCTGATACAACGTAATACAACTGTCAATTACGAAAGTAACACTTCACAAGAAGATTTATCTTCAAGTGGTTACTCAAACATAAACGTTGTTGCAAAAAAAAAAAGGTCTGATTTATTTTGACTTTTTACAAATCTCCATAAGCATAAACCAATCAAGTTTTAAATATTATATCACGTGATGTCAACAGTAAAAAAAGCAAATACACATTGTTTTTAAAATGGCAAAGGTACAAAGTTCTCAACCTGGCATTCTTATCGATTTTCTATGAACTTAACGAACATTGGCAAGCATTAGTAAATTCATCAAATAAGGAGCAAGATTTAAAGATTTTATCTTCAAGAATTTGATCAAGAATTTAAAAATGTAAATTTTCACTATGTCAATTCTGAAAGTTACATTTTGCAAGAAGGTTTATCTTTGAGTGGCCACTTGAAGCTAAACCTTTTTGTAAAAAAAACCCACATGGAGTTAAACCTGCTGTTTGTTCTTGCAGTAGCAGTTTTTTAACAGAAATGTTTATTTCAAAGTAAAGCATTTATTTTCATATACTTTCTTATAAAAAACTTTATATTAAATTATTATATTACAAAATGATATAACATCTTACATATAAAGACAAAAATGTTAAAATTATTGAATGGAAAGAAATTTTCCCGTGTTTTGAAGTAGAAAGTATGTAAAAAATGTAATAATTGGTTTTAGTTAAACATACAGTGTAAACTTATTGTTGCCATTTTTATTGTTGATAACAAAAAAAAAGTAGCACAAAAGAAAATAAGTGGAAATCAAAACAGCATTTCATAATAGCAAAAAAAAAATTCGCTTCGAGCAAATATTTTGTCTTGTGGAAAACGGCCTTTACATAACATTTGCACACTTAAATTTTTTTACAGCAAACTAATATGTTTTACTGATAGAAAATGATGCTCATCAGATTGCTAAATTTCAGAAATTTGGTCCAAGAAACCCCAAAATATCATCATTTCGTTGCAATGATTATTACAAAAACTATTAAAGCTATTAACTTGAAATTTTCTAAATTTGCTTTTAATACAATAAAGAAGATCCTGTACCAAAATCAAAAAAATTTACTAAACAGTTTTTTTTTTTTATAAGAAAAACACTTGGCAATCAAAAAATAAGGTGTTTTTGACCATATTTGGGATCAAAAGTCTTTGAACTGGATTATCGTATTGTCATAAATGTGGTAGGGGACATCCATAACAACAAAAGGAATAACTTCTGAAAATTTCATGGAAATTGATTTATAAAATCTTGAGATATTCACCGCAAGTCGTACCGCTTGAGATATTCACCGCAAGTCCCTGGTAGTACCGCGCTCAACTCGTTTCTCTGCGCAGCGGCCTTGTTCGTCAAGGTTCGTGTTTCGGAGTTATAGAGTTGAGAAAGGGTTATAGCCACAAAATAAGTAGCCTCCTCGTCTGTAGTGGCCTTCTCGGCCTTGAGGAGGTGAAGTAAAATAAAATAAAATAAAAAGTCGTGAATTTTAGAGAACTGAGAAAAACACATTCAAACAAAAAAAAGAATAAAATTTTTCAAACAAATATTAAAACTCACATAAAAAGCCTATTGACAAATATCAACTTATATTAAAAGTGTTGTGGAGTAAAAGTAGAGAAAATTATAAAAAAATTGTTTTAAAAGACATGTTTTATTAACAATTGTTTTAAAAGGTTTTATTTTCAGAATATAAACTTATTTTTAGAGCTTCTTCGCTGCAGCATTGATGCATGATGATCGCTGCAGCATAGCTTCAGCTATGTATAGTTATAGTTTAACTAATTTAAAAATTTCTTTATGGGATCAAACATGTTCATAAAACCACAAAACCTTTCAATACTACGGTATTCTTTACCCATTTCTCAAAAAACTAATATTGTACATAAATAAACATTAAAAATTCATTGCTGCTGGTTTGTTTATAATTTTGGTAGAATTAAACTTCTAAATAAAATTAGGAGACAGTTTTATAAGCCATATAGTTTTGAGCATCATAAAAGTTTACAATATAAAAATTACATTCTAGGAAGTTTTTGATAGCAAAAAATGGCAGCTAATACTCCATCTCATATGTTGGTGTTTATATGTTGGTGTCATATATGTAGCAGTCATTTGTAACATTGAACTGATCATAATTAGTAGAACTATTATTTTTATTTACAAAACCATTATTTAAAAGTTTTACAGATTATTTACTGCTGGATCTGTATGTACACATGTCCATTTAAATTTTTTTTTGCTATGATACATTCAAATTTTAGTTCATACAAATTAGATACCATTTCTTATTTAAACTTTTTAAATACTTATTTAAAAAGTTTAAATAAGTATTTTACGATGCCTTGTTTAATTTTTTTTTCTTTTTTTCCATTACTTTCCATTACTAATATTATTTAATCAAAGTGATAGGATAAATGTAGAGTGATGCAGAAAACAGCAACAGTTAAAAATTTCAATAAAACTCATGTAGCCAAATGCACCAAAAGTATTAATCAATAAACAAAAAGTAGTTTAAAAGTTGAAATCACCACATCTGGTATTTTATATAAAAAATATATACTATAATTATGATACAATTTCCTTTTCAGCTATATAGCAACAGAATAAACAAAGCGTTGCTATGGAAAAATTAAAAAATTTACCTATACCGCTTTATTAAAAAAAAGTTTTTAATGATGTTAGCTATTTTTTTTCATAAAACTAACTTGAAATTCGTAATTTACGATAGCTATATTACTTAAAAAAATCATAATTGAAAAAAATGATTTTTTTGATTTTTAATAGTGGTCTACCACCTTAAAAAAATTTATTTTTTTTCAGTTAAATATAATAACTATTCTAATAATAAATCACATGATAAATATTTAAATTAGTTTTGTTTTAAGCAATAATGCTAATAATAATCAAGCCAAAATATTTTTTATTTTGATTGCAAAATAATTTACTTAGATGCTGAACATCACAATTTTGGTTTGTTTATATTTTTAAGTACTTATGTAACAACTACAGACTAAGCTTAAAACCTCAACAAATGTCATTAAGGTGGACATAATAAAACTTTTTACCATGGCATTCAAGGAACTAATTAAAGTTGATCACAACAATAAGTTTTATTTATAAAAAAAAATTTTTAATGAAAAAATTTAAAATTACATAAAATTACTTTTGAAAGAGTTATTTTGAAATTACCGGGAAAAATCATTTTATCCTGGTTATAGGCAAGGTATCTGGGTAACTTGCATCACGTCAATAAGTGACATTAAATTCAAGAAAATCTTTGTGAAAGACAAAGAATTACCACTTCAAAAACCAATATGATACATTTTTGGCTGTGAAGGTCAAACAGAATTCAGCCTCATAAATTTCCTACTTGACTACCTCCTTGCATGAATGTTAGTGCTTGCACAGTTTGAAGACACCTCGCCAAGGACCTTAATCTTTGATTGTATTGTGCTGCATTAAAGCTGCACCTTTCTCAAAAAAAGCATTTGTGATTGTCTCAAATATTACAATGAACACAAGGATTGGACTGTTGAAATCTGCAATATGTCATGTTGAAAACAAAGCACCATTTAAGTTGTTTTTTTTTATGTTATTCACCTACTTAAAGCTGAGGGAGTCACTATAGTTAAGGAAACTTCTTTTGTGGTTATAACCTTCTCTTAACTCTTTAACTCGCAAAGAAACAGGTTGAGCACAGTACTACTAGGGATGCAGTAGGGATCAAACTTAGAACTTCTCGCTTATGAGCTAGCGCTCTGCTGCTACACCACTATCATTTTTATTGCAGTTTGCAGAACAAAAGTCAAGGTTTGCTAGCAACCAAACTTACACTTTCATCATTACCTCAATTGTGATTACACTCCAAATCATAATTGCAATGTCCACCAAATCAAAAAATACAAACAAAACATTTTGTAATTCGTATAAAAACAGTAAAAACATTTTTAAATAGTTTTTAAAAAGTTTCAAAAAATAACTTACATCAAGTTTTCCAGACACTCTTTGCAAAGTTGATGCATTTTGACTCCATACACAAGCTGATAAACCATAAGGTACATTATTTACACGACTTATAACCTATGAAAATTATTTAAACATAGATGTTAAACAACTGTTTATTCTCTGAAAAGTTATGGTACAATTATGTGTAGCTGACTAATGCAAAAAACATCATGATACTGAGGTAGAGATATATTGAGGTTGCATAGAAGAAATTTAGCTACCTAGAGCTTTTTTTGCATAAATACTATTCCAGCAAACAAAATTTAGCCTCTAAAATGATTAGACTTAAACACTTTAGGAGCACTAAGCAAAAAGTCACCAAAGAATGTAAATATTGAAACTAATTTTGTGCTTATACCTAACAAAAAATAATAAGTAACAAGGTGAAGGCAATCATAAAGATGTTGTTTAATAGTTAAAAACAACTTATAAGTTTAAAACACACATTAGAGTCTCCTCCAGCCATCCTGTACTTTGACAATGAAGTTTTGGTCCTTGAAATTCATTTTAGTTTTATCAATTTAAGAATTCCATTCAAACCCATATGGTCTTATTTTGTTATTCAAAATTTTTAATATACTTGATAAAAGTTTATTAATATATTTGATCAAATCTCAAAATCCTTTTTCAATGGGATTTAAGTAGCAAGTAAAGACAAAGAAGCTTCAAAAATTACACAAAACAGAAAAACATGCAGCAGATGATAAACTGAGGTAAAAAAAAAGTTCAAGTAACAAAAGTTTGGTATAAAACCAAGAAGTTGAAGTTGGCATAAAAACCATGATAAACTAAAGAACTATAATATTAAAAAATATTAACAGAAATAGAATAAATTTTTCTAATGCATTTATAAAAAGAAAATAATCCATAAGCAAAAAGCCCATAATTTAAGAAATACCTCTTCTTCTGTTGTAAATGGGGAAATACAAACAACTGGACCTATTTATAAAAAATCCTAATTATAAAAAAATAGTATAGATATATTTATAAAATATATGTATAAAGTAAATATATGGTATTTATTAAGTATATAAACTAGAACTTTTACAAAGTAACTTACTAGCTTACACTGATTATTTTTAATACAAAAGTTAACTTTCTTAAGACAAAAGGCTATTTTTGTTAATATTTTATAAAACTTTGAAATTAATTCATATGGCAATTAAAAAAAAAGAAAAAACATTGGGTTATAATTTTATTTCTTATTTTCCTTCATGTTTTCAGTTTGTTATTCAGTTTACTATAAATTAATTTTCAGCTTCTTCAACTCTTTTTCATGAATACATAAAAATTTATGAGTAAATATAATAATAATAATAATAATAATAATAATAATAATAGCAATAATAATAGCAATAATAATAATAATAATAATAAGAATAAGAATAATGCTAACTGTACATATAAAAAATATGTGAGCCACTCAACTGTAGTTGCATGACTTTAACAGTAAAATGAAAAACACTAATGAAATTCGTGATATAATAAAATAATAACAATCCAATTTTTATTAAGAATTGCCTTTCTCATGTTCCTTGAGTTTATTTTTAAAAGTATTTAAATTAACAGAGTTAACAACGTCATAGGTTAGACTGATCCATTTATTAAAAATCCTATTAGTAAAGTAATGCGTTAATGCATCCGAAATATAAACATTTTGTTTCTGCAACCGTTGATTACCTCTTAATTTTGGATATAATTTGTTTATTGGAGGGTATCTCTAACTTACATTATGAATGTCATTTTGAATTTTATAATATTCTATTATATCGCTCCATTCTCTTTGTTTTTCTAATGATGTCAATATAAATTCTTTTAATTGCTCCTCATATTTCATACCTTAAACACCTTATTTTTGTTGCTCTTCGTTGTACTTGTTCTATTTTATTGATGTCTTTTTTATAATAAGGATTCCAAATTGGTGAAGCAAATTCCAAATGAGGTCAAACTAACGAACAATATAGCAGTTTCATTAGGTCTTTATCTAAGTATATAAAACAACGTTTTATTTGACCAAGTATTCTGTTTGCTTTTACTGCAATCATATCTATATGATTTTTCCATTTTATATCATTAGATATTAGGACCCTTAAATCTTGTTCCAAAGATGTTTTTATCATAGTGTAATGATTTTCATTGCTTGTCGATTGGCTCATATAATAATTATAACAAGGTTTTTTTTCTCCCTATAATGCATAATTTTGTATTTTTTGTTGTTAAAGTGTAATAACCATTTTTTACTCCATTTACTAAGGTTCAATAAATACTCTCGCATTGTATAGTTACCGTTGATATTGTAATTACCAAAATAATTTTTGTATCGTTGGCATACAATGTAAGGAAAATATTAAAACAAACAACTTAAAAAGTTATTGGTTTATGTGAAATTATTAGCTAATTATTTATATTGTTTAAATCAATCATTTTATAGAATCTATGAATTTAAATTTAAATTTAAAGAAATTTAAAATACACAAACTGTAATGCGGTGAAGAGATTTTTAAACTGTATTTTAAAATTAGACATTTTCTTTAATTTCAGGGTCATACCCACATGCATTATTTAATTATTAGAACTCATTAATTAATCATGCATTAGTTAATTAATGGCAAAATCAATGCTTTTTTAAATTAGGGATGGCAAATTAACATGTTTTTATCGCATTAACGCAATAATTAATTAACGCCAACAATTAGTTTATTGTGCATTAACGTACTTTATATTTTGAAATTCCAAAAATAAATTTAAAAACAGACCTGTCTAATCTTTAGTTTAGAGAACTATTGAATTTGAATTAAAAAAATATTGCTGGGTATTACATCAGAGTTACTGTGCATTACATTGATGAATAATTTAAAATGCATTCACATGCTCTGAAAGTAATGAAAATACAAGAAAGACTTTTTTCTGAAATGGGCGCAGAACATTTTATTCAAGTTGCACAGCAGTATGACATTTCAGAATACTTAGCACAGATGATGCAAGAAATATAGTTGCTGCTGCAAGATAACTGCCTTTTGAACGCGACCTGTGCGTCACACACAGTCTCCTGCATTCTGTCACAGTATCTATACACAACAGCACGCTTAACAATGTCCTGGCCAAATGCAGTAAAGGGGTGGGCCATTTAAACACAGCCCAGAAAGTGCTGCAGAATTAGAAAAAAAAAAAAACTAAGTTTGAAAAAACCAAGGAATCGCTTATACAAGACATTCTAACCAGACGGAATTCGACTCAATATTAATATGATCATAATAAAAAGTGAAATGAACAGCCACTAAGAAATATCTTCACCACACACAACACAAAGATTGCTATGCCAACATCAGCTGAAATGAACAAACTACATAGTTTGGAAAAGCTACTGGAGCCCTGCAGGTATATTTTACGTCATATATTTCTTACAGACTGGTTTGATTGCATGTGAGAGAGAATTAATGTGCCTGTATGTATGTGTAAGTATGTTTATGAAAACATTTTTTGTGTATAAGGGAATGCAAAACATTTGAGTGAAATGGGTTTGATTTGTTGCAGGTATGTGACTGAACTTCTGGGTGGAGAAAATAATATTTCATGCTCTGTGGTTCTGTCTCCTTTTTGCTGTCTCTCTCGAGTGATGAAGAGCTTAGATGATAACCCTGTGATCAAATTCAAGTCTACATTCAGAAAAGACATGGAGACACACAAGGAAAATGCCAACATTGCATTTCTAAAGATTGCAACCTGCATTGGACCTGAGATTAAAAGACCTAAAGTAAACAGACCCAGAGTTGAGATGAGGTGACTTTTTCTTTGAGGTGAAGTTATCAAAGAGAAAGTTTGCTCTATTGTTTGCTTAATCAGAATCTGATTCTGAACATGAGGAAGACTGGTGAAGACTCTATTGAGAATGGTGTGCTTTGATACAGAGCAGAACTCACAATCAATACAGAGGCCTATGCATAACAGTGGTGGTTTAAACATGCATGCTCACACAGCAGGCTTACCTCAATTGCACAGAAATACTTAGCCACACCTCCAACATCCAACATCCATCCAATTACAATTCTTTTTGCTGGTCATATTGTACAAAAGAAGAGAGACTTTATCATCTTAAAATGTGAACGATATTATTTGTCTTAGCTACTGGCTTGGTGCGAAAGTTAGAAGAAATAGATAAAATTATTTAAAGTTTTGACAAACCAAATGTTTATTAATAAATATATTATTACCTATTTTTATATTAAGTAATATGAAATATAAGTATGAAATATAAGTATGAAATATAAGCATGTTCATATTTACTTTGAAAAAATATGAACATGCTCTTTAGTAAATAGAAAATTAACAAATAATTTTTCACATCAGGTCGGTCTACAATTAAACACAGCAGTTACATGTCGATGAAACAGTGTCTAATATAAACACATTTATAATGTGTTTATATTATAACAAATCAAAAGTTAAATATTAAAAAATATAAAATATTAAAATATAAAAGTATTTCAATTAATAAAACATTTAAGATGTTTAAAATATTTGTGGTCCTTAAAATATAACATTTGGTTTGCATAAAATTTTTTACTAGTTTGCAAATCAAATTTTACCAAAAAAACTTTAAAAAAAAAAAAATTTTAAGCGATAGACATTCAATAGCTTTTATAAATGTTTTATATCTTGTGTTACTTGGTGGAATCGATTTATAAATATCTTACCAAAAATTTCTTCTTGCATACACCTTGACATATCTGATAAATTTACCAAAACTGTTGGTTGAAAATAATAACCCTAAAAAAAATTTATGAAAATTGTAATTTGTAATTAATTTTATATATATATATATATATATATATATATATATATATATATATATATATATATATATATATATATATATATATATATATATATATATATATATATATATATATATATATATATATGTATATATATATATATATATATATATATATATATATATATATATATATATATATATATATATATGTATATATATTAGGCTGGATCATAACTTCAAAAATTTTGATCAATTCCTTAGAGAATATGCATTTAGTGGTTCTCAAACATACTGAATCTTTTTCTGCAAACCATTTTTCTCTACTACTTTGCTATACTTTGCGTTTTTGTCTTTGAAAATTTACTTTAAAATGCCATTTTGTAACATATTATTTATTGAATATTTAGTTCATCATTTATTTATTGAACACTTAATACTATTAGAAAAACAAATTATGTCAATAATGCATGATTTTCATATTATCAATTAACAACAGTTATAACATTTTAGTTAAATCTGTTTGAATTCAGACTTAGTATCAAAGCGTGGCATTAATTTTCGGCGCTCCAAAAGAACGCAAATATAGCCATCATGGCTATCATAACCATAAACCTTAGATGCAGATTTAGTGACAATTTTTATTAAACGTTCAACACTTTGATTGTGGCAAGTAAATAAAGGTTCTATATCAACAACAATATCTTCATCTGACTGAAGCCAGGCCTATATTTGTGTGGTAGAAATATGTTTTGTCAAAACGGGTTCCAAGCGGGGAATAGTTTGCCAATCAATCAGCTCTTCATAGCTTGTTGCTTGAAGTCTAATTCCAGGGATTTGGAATTTACAATTTGGTATTTCATTTTCCCGTACATGTAGAATTCTTTTCAGAGCAAGTCTACAAATTACTTGTCTTTCAACATAGCAAGAATAATGCTCTCAATATGAGCTAGATAGCTATTACACTTCAAAACTTGCTGAACCACAATTCTGTACTGCACAGGAAAAAAATGTGATGTTTCTATCATTTTAATCCATACTTGCAAGAGTTTATCAGCCAGTCCTTTAAAGACAGTTCGCAGTGGCTCAGTTTCATAACTCTTTTCTAACAAGTATGCTTTGCCAACCTGCTTGTGCGTTGGCAAGTAAACATTTGGTAACTCGTGAGCTTCACCAAAAAATATATGACAATTTTTTACAGCTGCTGATCTTGATAACATTATAATTGTTTCATAGTTTTTAAAATAGATTAGAATTTGAATTAATTTCTGTAAATGCAAAAAATAGACAAAAAATTACAATTAAATATAAAACTACAAGCATTTATGCAGTTTGCATAAACTAATAGTTTAAAGTTTAAACACCAAACATTCATAGAAAATAATGTTTAAAATTGCCTAAATCTTACTGTCATGAGTGTTTGTTGTTCACATGATAGCTACGTGACGGTGGCTTGTATGTGTTCTATGGCCTGTATATTTGTAACCTCCTTTGTCGCTCCTTCGTCGATCTAATCGTCTAATCGCTAATTGGTTGTTTGATTATTCACCTGTGTTTAGCAATGTTGCATCAGCTAGATGGCGTGTTGATAGACAAGGATCAGGGCCCAGTGAACATTTAGTGTATAGTTTGGATTTTGCACGTATCGTACACTATGTGTCTGGCTTGCAGACATATCTGCTGTTCATTAGTTTGCATATGTAGTTTGAGATTGACTTATAATAAAATAACAAAATAATTTCAGTTATTAGATAATCTACAGGATATAGATTATTACACTTACTAATATTTACAAATCCATATAAAATACACATAAACTAAATATTGGTCCCACAATATAGGCAAAATTATGTGTAAATCGAAAACTAGTAAATATTTTTTATAGTTATACAATTACATAATTATGCAATAATACACATATACTTAAAAACTTAAAAACACAAAGTACAAACAAATTTTATTCAAGTTTTTATTTGCTAATAGTAAACAATGCTATATCATGCCACTTTTCTTAAATTCTTAAAGCAACTTAATTTTTATGATCCGGCCTAATATATATATATATATATATATATATATATATATATATATATATATATATATATATATATATATATATATATATATATATATATATATATATATAGACTTACATCATAATAAACAATGTTAAGGTAAATACTTCTTTAATTTCTTCTGGCAAATCCAGACAATCAATTGTTTCTCCACATAATATAGTTCCACCATCTTCAATTGCATATTTTATGTAAGTCTTAACCTAGTTAAATTATAGTAACATCATCATAAAATAATAGTGAATAATGGTGAATAAAGACAACATATCAATATTATTTTTTATTTAATAAATATTTTTATTAGTTGCTAAACTTTATTTATGTTCATTATTATCATCTGCTATTAATTATTAACTATTGCTTAATATATTTTATTTATAAATATAAACAAATAAAAAGTATAGAAATGAAATTGAAATAAAAGTTAACAAAAATATATTCTTTTATTTCGTATACTTCTTGTAGTCACCCCATTTTTAGAAGTGAATATGTGCAAAAAAATATATAAATTAAAAATGTTCTTTTATATTTAAATATAAAAATCACACATCTAGATATATGAGATAGGATATAAGATATTAGATAGTAACATAAAAAAGTTTTTCTAACCTTTTCTAAATGTTCTTTACTCACTAAAGCACCTATTTTTGTAGACGCATCACATGGATTTCCAACTTTAAGCTCTCTAAATTTTACAAACAAAACAATACACCTAACTCTTTTTTTTAACTGATTACATAATATTAAAAAAATCATTTGCAATAAATAAATTTTACAATATTTTATAAAAACCTTTTTTTTTATGCATGTTAAAAACAGTTAATAAAAATATTTCTTTTGTACATTTTGATTAAAAGTTGATTATAGTACTCTTGAATTTTCTTTTAATTTCACTAGGTAATATTAATGTTGTATATAAACAGGTGGCAACTAAAAAACGAGACTGGATTTAAAAGACACATATATTTTCCTATTAAAGGTTTTTTAATAGGAAAACTGTTTTAGAAGGTATTTTTATTCTAGTTTTTTAATATTTTATGTGTTTTTATTTTTTTATAGAAAAATTAATAAAAAAATAAATTCAAAACAAGAAGAGATTAGAAAACATGTGTATGAATGTTATTTAAATTACAAAAATGCTGGTAAAAAGTTAACTTAAGACCACTTTAAAGTTAAGAATATACCTAAAAGTACTATCTACAAGATGATTAAACGTGCTGAAAGTGAATCTGGGTACCAAAGAGTTCAAGGAAGTGGAGTAAAAGCTAAAAAAATGACCAGGACAAACATTAAAAGGCTCAAACTCATGTTTGACCATAAGGACGGAGTTTCTCAATGAAAGGCAGCTAAAAAGTTCAACTGTACTTTGCAACACATTAGTAAAACATTAAAAAAAAGAACAAAAATTAAATCAAAAAAAAAAATGACGATTCCAAAATGCTCTGACCAGCAAAAAGCAGTAGCTAAAACTAACTACAGCCAATTGTGTCAGAAATTCAAAAATCCTAAACCCATCATTGACGATTAGTCTTATTTCACGTTAAATCACTCCAGTATCAATGGAAATGATATATTTTATACTAGTGATGTAAAATCTACTCCATCCACAGTTAAACACCAAACAAAACAAAAGTTTTAAAAGAAATTACTTTTATGGAATGCTTTTTTTGAAAATGGAATTTCTCAACCTTATTTTCTCTCAAGTGGACTGGTTGTAAATCAAAAAATCTATTTAAACAAATGTATTAGGAAGAGACTTATTCCATTCATAAATAAGTATCATTCAGATGGTGCATATGAATTCTGGCCAGATTTAGCATCAACTCACTATGCAAAAACAGTAATCATGTACCTAAACAATGAAAATGTGCAATATGTTGAGAAAGCGGATAACCTGCAAACCAGAATGTCGCCCTATCAAAAATTTTTGGAGTATTTTAAAAGGCCTTGTCTACAAGAATAATTGCATGCAGAAATTGCTTTAATAAAAATTGATATTGAGCTCATACAAAGACCAGCTCAATCTATACCAGGCTTAGTTGATAAAGTCAGAAGAAATGGTTTAATTGACAACAACTGATTATATATTTAAAAACTAAACTAAAAATACTTTCTAAAACATTTTTCCTTTTTGCTTTATCTTATTTCTTTAAAGAGATATGTGTAATCCAGTCTCGTCAACACAGAACAAAAAAACTTGCATGAAATGTTACCCATGACGCTACTGAAATAACTACCTTACATATATCAATTTTATATATATATATATATATATATATATATATATATATATATATATATATATATATATATATATATATATATATATATATATATATATATATATATATATATATATATATATATATGTATACATATATGCATATATATATATATATGCATACATATATATATATATATATATATATATATATATATATATATATATATATATATATATATATATATATATATATATATATATATATATATATATATATATATATAAATTAGTGATCCATCTAATTTTTTACTGCAACACTGTTTCTCCTCCTTTAGGTTCATAAGGTTCAAGCCTGATGAACCTAAAAAACAGCCATTGAATTAAAAATTCAATCAATCATCAAAATAAATTTTTTGAGTCTTATTTAATAAACAAAAAACAATTCAATTTAGTCAAAATATGGCACGCTATTCAATAAACAACTGTGTGTAAGCTCAAACTTGAAAATTTTAAATTACTTCACATTGCATTCCTGAAAAAACACTATTTATTGTATTTTAAAAAGTATATGAAATAAAAACTCCTATGTACATACCTTATTAAAGAAACATAACGCTCACAAAACATTTTAAAGATATCTTGATGAACAAACAACCGACTGGTGCATAAACAAATTTCGCCTTGATTTGTAAAAGCTGACCTTTTTAAAAAATAATCAACAATGTACTGTATGATATATCTCTATAATAAATAAATTAATAGCTTTACCTGTTGTGCCAACTCATGCATTTTGGCATGTAGCTGGAGGATAATAAATAAATAAAAATAAATAAATAAATAAAAAAGAATAACAATAAGATTTTGATAACTTTTTTTTATAAGAAAATGAGGAAACTTATATACAAATAAGTAAATATGTGACTTACGTAAATTAATAGCAAAATGTCATTTAAAATAACGCAAATGAAAAAATTCCATTTGTACAGCTTTTGTTATGTACAAACAGCAGTAGGTTAAGTTAAATTTGTGGGTTGTATAAGTAATGATTTTTCAATCTTGCTGTTTTTTATTAAAAAGAACAGCAAGATTAAAAAAAATCCCTCAAAAAATTTCTTACTATATGATGGATTTGAACCCACAAAAACATTAGGATGTCTGCACTGAGGGCAGCACACTTAACCACTGAGCCACTGGAGATTGTAAAAAAATCCATTTTAAAAACTTTTTATATCAATCGTATTTATCCAACATTTTTCAAATGAAGACTCTAAATCAGCACAACTATTTTGCGCTGGAAAATATACGTTGCATAGCAGCATTGCATAGCAACATATTATACATTAGAATTATAATAATTGTTTTTACAATAATTTTTTTAAAAATTTTAACTTATTTAAATGTAATTTTTATACTTGCGGGTTTTTTTATTTAGTAAAATATTGCAGTTTTTAAATATTTTTTTAATACGTTGCAAACATCAGAACACACTTTTTTTGGCGTATTGCGTATTTCCGCATAACATTTTCAAATTTAGTGACATTGAAAAACTTACAGTTTAGCTGCATTATCGCTATAAAGTGTAAACATAAGCCACTTGGTAGAAGTGGGGATTTTTTAAAGTTTTTTAATTCAACACAATGTAACAGCAAAAAAGACTTTATGGCTTGGAAAATGGCTTGTGATGATATAAGTCTTGATAACGAAGATAATTTGCGCTTAAATGACGATATCATGGATCTAACTAAATATGTAATATCATCTCATATATGGCGACCCAAGAGCTGGGTAACTTGCATCTAAAAAGACATTTAGAGTGTCATAAAATTAATTTACCATGTGAGAAGTCTTTTGTCTTTAACATTATTACTAATGTAGTTGAAAAGATAAAAACCAATCACCAAACACCTTTGAAAAGCCAAAACGTTCATAACTGTGTTACATTATTAGCTGACATCTGGGATAGCCGTTAAATGGCTGATTTTTTGGTCTTATGCTACCAGTTTACTTTTGCCGATTTCAATAAAAAAAGAATAGTTCTTGTTCTACAATGAATGAATGGTTCACATAATGCTTAAAATAAATAATAATAAATTCGGAACTATTAAATCAATATGATTTCGATAAATCTTAAGTTGATGGTTATGTGAGCGATGGTGGTAAAGTTTTCTCAGAGCTTTTCCTCAAATGCTAAATTTTGACTTAGATTTGGTGATTGGATTGAAGAAGATTTTTGGGAAGGCTTTTTTGAAAATGGTGATAGCAATGAGAATGACAAGGAACTGAAAGATTCAACTGAAAAAAAAATTAATCCTGAAATAAACAAATTGCTTACTGAAGAAACAAATCTAATTCAAAAAGATATTAAATTAAGCAAGCTATCTAATGAGATTGACGCTAAGGTTGATCTTACTGCAGTTGATGATAATGAAAATTATGAAATTGGGGATCATAGTATTATAGATCAACTCAGCAGCAGAAAAATCCCTCAATTTGCATTGGAAAAACACAAATTTAATATTTCTATACATAATACTGTTTTGTCAAATGCAAACAATTGAAAACTGTTTGTCATTGCTTTGTTCATTTGCTAAACAGACGTATCAGACAATTAAAACTGCTCCAATATTTCAACAAAAAAAAAAAAGTTTAAGAAATGAAAATTTAACTCATTGGTCATCAAGCTTTTTAATGTTGATTTGTTTTCACAAAGCATATCAAAAAAATTATTATGAAACAGTAAAATGTCCAGTTACTCGAGCAGAGATTGAACTCTATTTATTAATGATGCTCCCAGCATATAGATTTACACTTTTGAATCAGAGAAATTGCGTATGTATTGATGATTTGGTACTACGTTTACATTTGTTAGAAATGCAATGTGGCAATGTAAAAAAGACGAAAAAATAAAATAATTTTTTCAAATCGTTGATAAAAAATGTAAAAGAAAACATTGAATTCATGAGCTTAAATCTGCTGTTTATGCAGCTGCTGCAGTTATAAATGTTTCTAGACTTTAACTCTGGCATCAAAGACCGATAGCTAAAGCCACAGTCAAAGAGTGTTGTCCTTGATGGACAGCACTCTTCTTCTTATTCTGTGACCTCAGGGGTTTCCCAAGGTTCAATCCTTGGCCCTATACTCTTTTTAATTTACATTAACGATCTTCCAGACATTCTCACATCTAAGGTGGCATTGTTCGCTGATGATACTACCATTTATTCTTGTCACGATAAGAAGCCAACTCCCTCTGATTGCTTGCAGGGGGCATTTGAGCTTGAAAAAGATCTCATTTCTGCTACAGCATGGGGCTCACAGTGGCTGGTGAACTTTAATTCAGATAAAACTCAATTTTTTTCGGCCAATGGTTATCACAATAGTTTAGACCTTCCTATATTTATGAACGGTAATGTACTCGATGAGTCTTCTACCCTTCATCTTCTAGGATTAACTCTTACTTCTGATCTTTCTTGGAAACCTTATATCAAATCCGTTGCAAAATTAGCATCTGCTAAAGTTGCTTCTCTTTATCGAGCTCGTCACTTTCTGACTCTGGATTCTATTCTCTATCTCTATAAATCTCAAATCCAGCCTTGCATGGAATACTGTTGCCATATCTGGGGCGGATCTTCTAATTATGCTCTTTCTCTTTTAGACAAGGTGCAAAAACGCATTGTAAACATACTTGGACCTGCTCTTGCAGCCAACCTTCAACCTCTGTCACATCGTCGTAATGTTACTTCTCTTTCTCTTTTCTATAAATACTATAATGGGCACTGCTCTATTGAGCTAGTGTCTCTTGTGCGATCTACTAAAATTCATTATTGTGTTACTCGTCATTCAATTAAGTCTCATCCATTTTCTGTTACTGTTCCTAAGTGCTCCAAAAACTCTTATTTGTCTAGTTTTTTTCCTCGAACATCAGTTCTTTGGAATTTGCTTCCTTCATCTTGCTTTCCTGATTCATATAATCTGCAATGTTTTAAGTCGTCTGTCAATTGTTATCTTGCTCTACAATCTTCATCTTTTCTCTTCCAGTAACTTCCAACACTAATTAGTGGTTGCTTGCAGCCTTGTTAGAAGCGAAGATAATTAAAAAAAAAACAAAAAATAAAAAATTTAGGACTAAGCTCATTAGTAAACTTGGCAATTGAATTTAATAAAAAAAGTAAAAAAAATGATCTGACTGTAAATGCTAAAAATAGTTTTACTCAAAAAAATGTGCTTGACTATGAAGCCTTTAATCAGTTTTATCAAAGCATGTTTGATCAGGTAGAATACAACAAAACAGAACTCAGCATTGAGCACTTAGCTGACAAAGAAAGAGATAACTTTGTAAATATTTTAAGAAACCATACTTTTACCAACAAAACTCAGTACAATGCATTTTGGTTTGATAAAAAAAAAAGAATTGCTGTATTTTTATAATCTGTTTTCTTTATTTTCTGTTTGAATTTCATTGAAGTAAAAAATCGTATTACTGAAAAACAAAATTCTATTTTACACTAAAAAAAAATTACATATTTTTCCGCAAAATACTTAAAAATAATACGTATGATGAGTAACGTATTGAGTATTCTACTCAACAAAAATGGGAATCATAAATTGCATACTGAGTTGCATACTCAAAAAAAATGTATTGAATTGTGTTTTGAGTATGATATGAGTATTATAAATTATATATAAATTAAAATTAAATTAAAATTTTTTTAAAAAACTATTAAAAATAAAGATGTAATACTCAAATGTAAAAAACAATATGTAATACTCAAATGTAAAAAATCAACTTATATAATGTTATGTATAAATGACTGTAAGTGTAAATGTTAGTACTACAGACAGTAGGTAAGTCGAGATGGTACATGTATTATGTATAATAAAAGGAAACTTTTAAAACCTTCTAGAAGACCATTAAAAGTCTTTCTTACTTAAACTCGTATACTTTATATTTCTGTAAAACATACCTAATCACCAAAACTAAACCAAACTACTTATGCTTGGTGTTTTCTGAGTTCATGATAAAACATTTTATAAAGGTTTTATAACAATAATTATTAATTTACTTTGAGTATCTCATTTGATAGTTTCTGTTTGCAAATTTACATCTAATAATCGTTGTGTCTAATAATTAAAAAAATAAATTATAAATCCTTTAAATCCGATATTAAAAACAGCTTATTTAAAAGTTTATTTTGTTGAGAGTTTATCGCAGAAAAGATGTTACAAAAAAGTCTAACTCTCTACATGCTGATACCATCTGCATCTTTACAATCTACATGGCAAAACTTTAATCATGACCTTAGATAAGAGTGGGCATTTTTGATGCACAAGGTCCACATAAAATGCCCACTCTTGTCTAAGATCATTGATTTTTTTCTTATTTTTTTCAAACCACATCCTAACACCATCTTCTTTGTTCTTTTAAGGTCCTTAACATCAACCATCTTTATTTACCATGTTTCACTGTCATACAACATAACACTTTAAAAACATGTAGTAAATAACTTTCCTTTAACCTTTAATAATGCACTTTTTGCTTACAAACTATAGAATCAACAAAGTTTGATGAAAGTTCATTTCTATACACTTTACACGCACTTCACACTTCTGCATAGATGTTAAATTAACACTGAACTTTCAAAACAGAGAGAGCTTATATATTTATATAATATAGATTTTATATATTTTATATTATATAGAGCTTCTAGAACAATAATAAAAAGAGAAGGAAATTTATATCTCTCTCTATCTTTTATTTTTGTTGTGAAATTAAAAAAAAAAAACTGCAAAAGTAAAGCAATTTTACACATTTGGCTTTAATTTTATCAGAATTTTTTTTTTTTTAACAGAATAGGGTGTAACAATTTGCACAAAAAAGAATTGCTTATAATTCTCATTCAAATTATATTGTTTCACAACAGATCAAATAAGTAAGGATAGCAATAATAGATCATCTTATAACTGAAAGTGTCCTATAATCAACAGCAAAGCGGATTTTAGTCTCAAGCGAGGAAAGAATGTTTTTAAAGTACTCTGGACTGAAATCTCGTAACTTAAGTTAAATTTTTTTTTCAGGTGGTTTAAATTTTTTGCTTTGAAATCATTGGAATAGACTCTCAGTTTTAGGTATTAAACTTCTTATAAGTTTCAATTGCTAGCTTTGCATAATGACAGCTTGCACCATCAAGCCAAAATATATATTTTATATTTTTGTGATGCAAATTGATGAAGGTAACAAGTTTTTTTTCAATGATTTCTTTGGAATATATTTTTGCATCAATGGCATTATTCTTAATTGCAAAGAAAGGCTTTGAGTTACTAATTCTACTCATTGCAATCCATACTAAAACTTTTGAAAGAAACTTTGTCTTAAACTTATATTTAATTATATTTTCAGTTTTGTCTTTATCTTGACTATAAAAGCCATCATTTCATGATGTGTTTTGGCTGCTCAATATAAAATAGGACTCGTCATCCATGATAATTTTAAACTCATTTGATGGTTAGAAAAAAGTTGTTGAAAATTTTAACAGTCGTTGTTTTTGTTTAATTATTTGAACTTCAGAGTCCTCTGGTGCTTTCTTTCTTTTGAAATATATAAGTTCATGGATGTTAAAAATTTTATAAACATAACACATATGAATTCCATATATTAATGCAAGTTTTCTCTGGGAAATTCCAACTTTATTTTCAGCTTTGTTAGTGAGTGAAGTAATTTTTCTTATGTCCATTGTATATGGTTTTCTGCCGCTTTCCGACATTTTTTTAAGGTCAATATTGTAGTCAACTCTTATAATAATATTTTAAATTACTCGCTATGAAACTTTCATTTGCGTAAAATGATACACTGTAAATGTTTTCCCTTTTTCTATGTTATCTAAATAAAAGTTTCCAATAAGCTTTTGTTTGTCATTTTCTTTAATTCTATTCATTTTATTTATATAATTTTATTTATATAATTTATTTAAAAATTTGCCAAAATTAGTATCAAATTATGAAATAAGAATGTCTAGTGAATATATTTAACTTCAAACTGCAGATATATTCAAATTTGTTTGTGAGTTTCGAACGTTCAAAATTCATACAAATTTTTAGTAGCCTTGTGTTATATACATAGAGAAAGTGGGACAATTTCATATAGACAACTTTTTTTATTATCTTCGCTTCCAACAAGGCTGCGAGCAACCACTATTAGATTTGAAATTATTTCACTATTTAAGTTGATGGAAGAGAAAAGATGAAGATTGTAAAGCAAGATAAAGATTGACAGACAACTTAAAAGATTGAAAATTATATGAATCAGGAAAGCAAAATGAAGGAAGCGAATTCCAAAGAATTGATGTTTGAGGAAAAAAAACTAGAGGAATAAGAGTTTTTAAAGCATTTAGGATTTAGATGAGAGATTAAGTGTTTGTTACTTAAAGACTCAAAAACCTTGCTTATGATAAGAAGAAGACTAATGGGACGGTAGTTGGACGAATCAGATTGCTCTCCAGAATTTTTGAAAATAGGGATAACAGATACCGCTTTCCAGCAGGCTGAAAAACAAAACTCTGATAAAACTATTTAACACTTGTTAAATAGTTTTGAAAGTATAGACGACAGCTCCAGAGAACACTTCTGCAAAACTATAACAGGTATGTTGTCCGGACCACAAGCTGTAGAAGAGTCTAAGCAGGAAATCACTTTAGATATAGAAGCTGGAGTGATACAAATGTCAAGCAATGGATCAACCTGTTTGACGGCTAAATCAGGTAGAACGCAACTAGTGGAATCAAGAGATGATATTGATGAAAAGTTCTTAGCAAACAATTCAGCTTTGTCTTTAGGTGAGGTGAAAAAACCTGAACCATACAAGAGAGGTGTAATAACAGTTTTGGCTTTATTATTGATACTATTAAAGATTTTCCAGAAGTCACAAGAGCCTAATTTTTAAACCGTGATCAGAAGCACCTAAGGGTGCTTATGATCACGATTTAAAACTATTATCTCATTCTTGGGCACCTAAGGTCAAGCAATTACCTCATTGCTATTAACAAACCCTAAGCCATAACAAAAGGTTCCAAATATTGTCTTGACAATGCACACCAAAAGTACAAACAAGGACACCATCGATGGTGTCCATGTTTGATAATTTTTTACAAATCAACTTATAAAAATCAACATAAAAGTTGATTTATAAGAATTTTTTTGTGCACTACAACTTTTTACCATATTCTTTATTGACACATGTGTATTGTTAAATCCTAATTTATCTTGTAATCAAAAAGTCAGATGGTTTAAAAGGTTTTTAAACTTCCTAAAATAGAGAATATACATACTATATTTAGTTATTCAAGCCAATCGTCTTTTTTTAGATATTTTATCAACTAAAGAACATTTTTCTAAAAGGAGCTAGATCACTATTTACATATTTAAAAAAAAAAAAAAAAAAAAAATCATCTTGATAATTTTGTAATTGAAAAATTTTTTTTTTATTCATTTACTAACATAAATTTAATATCAATAATTTTGTAATCGTAAATCAAGATGATGAATTATTTTTTATTTATACTAACATAGTTAGATTTGTACCTTTTTCAATAAAGAACTCGAATGTTGATATTACTCAATTTTTGAAAAAACTGGACTTCTCTTCCTTTTAGAAAAAAGTTCTTGAAAAAAACAACAACATAATAGCAGAAAAATTAAATGCAATAATAGACTAAAACAAAAAAACTACCTTACACATGTTAACAAACATGTGTAAGGTAGTTATGTGTAAAACAAAAAACTACCTTACACATGTTAACAAACATTTCTCTATGTTAGCATCAGGAAATATTACTGCTGCATTTTTACCACCAAGCTAAATTAAGGTAATAATTTAAATCAAAGTAAAGAAAAATTTTTTATAATATAAATGATAAAAATATTTTTTATTGATTATTTACTTATTATTTTTATTGTTACAACTAATATTTAATACTATAATGCTAATAATATTTTTATTAATAACTATGACAACCAATATTTATAAGAAGTTTACTTCAGATTAGTAGGCATACTATTTTGAAATATCCTTCATATTTTAGTATTAAATATCTTAGATTTTTTACTTATCTTTTAACAATTTAAAAATAGAATTATGAAACATTGATGTATGAGTAATAAAACTAGATGAACATAAAAACTGTTACAGCAAAAATACAACTTAGTTAATAGACAAGTCAGTTTTGGTTGATAGAGCAAAATATTATAGCTCATTTGAGCAGCAACCATTGTATTATTTACAAGAAAGAGAGAAAAACATGCAATCCTAGAATAATAGAAGAGACGATCAATAATGGAAGATTGATACATATGGTTTCCATGGTTTTCATCTCATGGAAACAATGATTTCCATGGTTTTCATCTTATGGAAACAATGGTTTCCATGAGATGTGAGTAGTGAAAGGAAATCCAAAAAGATGTAAAGTAGAGGACTCAGTAAGACTGTTGCCATTTATCAATATATGCACAACAGCATTGTGACCAGAAAAAAACAGCTGATTTGTGTTAGCTACTGCAAGCCTCAAGCTATCACAGAAGAGAGAGCATGTACAAGATTGGCTGTCTGTTCTAAATAACCAAAAAGTCTTTGTCAAGACTGAAGCATATATATGAAGGTTATCTTATTTGAAGATTATCTTATTTGAAGTTTATTTTATTTGAAGGTTATCTTATTTGAAGGTTATTTTATTTGAAGGTTATCTTATTTATATGTTAGTAATAGTGAAACCAATAATATTAAATGTCTGATTTTTAATATCTTCACAACGAAGTGTGTTTGGTGTTGTAATGTATACAATGGTATAATACATATTGCTTTGAGAAAAATAATATGTAATCCTTAGTTTCAAAAATTAAGGTTTAAAGAAATTTTAATTACAAAACTATTTGTATTTAAAAAAATAGGCTCTGAGTTAGTAAATGATTGGGGCTCCGGTCCCAATGAGACTTTTTATAAACCCGGCCTTGGTTCCGGCAAATTTATAGGAATTAGCAGGGTTTGATAGCTGGGGTTAGAATAAAATTTATAATACTTAATATATTATAATTTTATGCTTACATTTACTATTTATTAAATACTGGCATACATTTATATATTTTTAAACTCTAATTCACTTCCAACAAGATTGCAAGCAACCATTATTAAGTTATAAGTTAGTTTAAAATAAAGAATAAGTTAAAATATTAGGAAACGTATAACTAAAGACTTAAAAAGTTGTACGTTGTATAAAAAAGATAAACATAAAGACGTTATCTTTTTTATACAACTTACAACTTTAAGTTTAACCTTATAACTCTTGCCCTTTTACAAAGGGTAAGAGTTACAAGGTTTTTTTAATGTTCAAGGAAAAAAAACTGGATTATTAAAAGTTTTTTTGCATGAAGGGACAGATACAGCAAAAAGATGCAACTTGTTAAATAAAAAGCCAAGCAAAAATGATTTTTAGTTTATCGTTATAGAGATGATAGCTCGATGAGCATTGACTATGATTGTATTTGTAAAAAAAAGAAAAAATTTAACCTTAGAACAATGGGACAGTGGCTCAAACTTGGCAGATAAAGCAGGTCTAATTACATTTACAATGTGCTTTTGTTATCTTTTTTTTTGTTTGTTATTTTGTTTTTGATGAGTTTTGTTATCTAAAAAAAATTGTGTATTTTAAATCCAGACTTAAAATCCACAAGCCACTGCAAGCCTTAGACTGTTACAGAAGAGAGATCAGATTAAAAATTGGCTGCTTATTCTAAGCAATTAATAAGACTTTTTGTCAAGAGAAGAGTATTGAGTTGCCAGCAAATAGAGCCACTTTAGATTTTATGAAGATCATTATTATAGATAAGAAACAACACAGGAGCAAATATAGAACCTTGCCGTACCCTTAAAGTTACTTGAAATAAAGAAGAGTGTAGACCTTCAAGAATAACTTTATTACTGCAATTAGAAAGAAATAATTTAATAACCTCAAAACCATTATATAAAGAAACTAATAACAGAGTAAAGATTAATCGCAGGATAGTTAAACCATTGTTTAACAATGAGTTAATCTATTTAAATGTCAGGAAGAGTACGGCCATTATACTTAAGAGTCAAATTAGAATAAGATTTCTTTTCAAATAACTCTGCTTTATTCAGGGAGAAGTAAAAAAATCAGACTCATAAATTAGAGATTAAATGTTTGACTTACTTTAGTTAATAACACTGTTAAGACTAACCAAATGTCTCTAGAACCTAACATCTGAGATAAGATACAAGATTTAATAAACTAAGAATAACAGAGCTTAACATCAGACAGGACTTTTTTACACCATTTTTTTGCAATAATAAAAGGATATTTGTTCTTAAGAGAGATGTTTTTGTAAAAAAGATGAAAAAAAAATTAATGTTTTATAAAGCAACTGCTCAAAAAGGTGAAAAATGTGGAGTAGAATGAAGCTTGACTTAAAATTGAAAAGAATAAAAGCTTATTAAAGTAATAAAAACTTCCAAACTTTTATTCCAGTAGGAATAAAAGCTTCCATGATGCGCTTTATGCATGCATATTATGGGTATAAACATATATGCTTGCTATTTATTTAGATGCTGGCATAAAATATCCTTTTATTGTTATATAAACTTTAGTATTTATATGGATTAGTATTTGCTGAAAGAGAAGATGATCAGATGGATGTGTGGTGTGACTAAAGCAAGACAAGAAAAAGACGGCATAATCTTAGACAGATTTGGAAAAACAATATTGAACAACACTTATTTAGAAAAGATTAAAGTAATTTAGGTATCAGCATGTAGAGAAGTAGCAGCTTCAGTAGAAAATGTTAGTGGTAGAAGTAAGAAAACTTGAAGAGAGTGCCTTACATATTGTATAAATGAGCTTTAGTTAAGAAAAAAAAATGCTCTAGATTGTTTATATTAGAGAAACAGCATTAAAGAGGAAGGCTAAAGCCTGATGATGATCATCATTATCATCATGATTATGATCATCATCATCAGGCTTAAGCATTCCTATTTTATGCTGTTGATGATGACGATGATCATGATGATAATGATGGTCATGATCATGATTATCATTATCATCATGATTATGATCATCATCATCAGGCTTAAGCATTCCTATTTTATGCTGTTGATGATGACGATGATCATGATGATAATGATGATTATGATCATGATTATCATTATCATCATGATAATAATGATGATTATGATAAGGTATCATCTATGCTTTATTGATTAGGTATCACCTATGCTTTAGCCACTTTTAATTTATCTTGTTTATTAAAAAAAATCTTCAAAATATAACGGGTGATAAATTTTCTTAACGGATTGTATGAATACAATCCACTATTCAATTTCACTATTCAAATTTCCATTTTTACACTTAAGGTTGTGAAGCAAATATTAAAATAAGAAAAAGATGGTGCAGTTAATTCAACAACAATGTTTACTGGAGAGAAAGCATTAGCTTTGATTGGACTGCCGACTTAATAAAGCTGATTACCAAACAAATTGTGTTGGAGCAGTTTCTAAATGAAACTAATTGTATCCAATTTATAGTATGGGATTATGCATATGTTGATCATAATGATGTTTATATATGCATATATATACAAAATAAAACATGAACTTTGAATAAAAAAAAAAAATTTATGATGTATGTTTATGCAACCCTGGTCACAAAATGGACCCCGGCTATATTTCATCAAACCCGGCCCTGACCCCAGTCAAATATCTGGGGTCAGGGCCGAATAAAAAATAAACCTCGGTCACTAACTACTCTGATTTAAAAAGTTAAAAATGAAGTTTTTTAATAAAATGATTTACTAAAAAAATAATATAATAATAAACATTGATTCACTTTTAAGAAAATTTTATCAAATGATATATTTTATATTGAAAATATAACTTCTGTGTAAAATATATTAAATTATTAAAAAATTTCAATCTCATTATACAAATAAACTACCATCGTAATAATACAACATAATAACAAAAATAGCCATATCTCTTATCATAGCTTCTCTTTGAAAATACAAAATGTGAAGTACAACCAAATAAGCAATATTACTTTAATGGGGCGACTTTATAGATTTGATAATAAATATAAAAAAACTATAACTTCCAATCAAAAACTTTTAAGCAATTATTTTGTTTAACACTTTTAATAAACTGTCCTTTTAAATTTTTTTAAACAGAAACATTAATAGCAGTTTAAATTATTTTGTCTGCAATTCTCCTGTGTAAATATTTAAAATAAAAAAATAATAATAATGAAAGCAAAATAAAAATCCATAGTTATGCTTACTTAATAATAAAAATGGTTGCCCAATAATAATAATAAAAAACAAAATGAAACAATAAGATGCCAATCTAAAATAATTCAAATTTAAACTTTGTAAAGAAGATTTATAAAAAAACTTTATTTTAATTGTATGAATATATATTAAGAAAATTAAAAAAAAAAAAAAAAAAACATAATAATAAGCTAAAGTCAAACCTCCAATGAATAAATTACTACTCTTAATAGAAATTTCAATATACCTCTAAAGAAAATTTTCTCATAAAAGAACTACTCTTTTCCATAATGTATTTTCCTGTTACAGTGGAGCCAGTAAATGATAGTGTTTTTATTTCAGGATGAGTCACAATAGCATTGCCAGTAAGTTTACCAGTGCCAAATACAATATTAACAACGCCAGGAGGTAATCCTAATTATATATGAATTATATTTATACTTATATAAATTATATTGTTTTTAAATACTAACTCTAAGTGCAATTTATATTATATATAAACTGCACATAATTTAAAAATTCTAAACACAACTGAATCACATAAAAACAATTATTTTCAAAGTTTCTTTATGTAAATGATCGACATATTGTATTTAAAAGTGACAAAATCAAGTACACTTTATGTAAAAACTATTAAATTTGAATAAGGAAACTAATTAAATTTTATTGTTTTTTAAAAACCACAAAAATGCAACAATAATTTTTTAACTGTTTACATACTGACAAATAGGTGTTTATAGACTGAGAAAATCGGCTGACAAATAGGTTGAAAATGTAAGGAGTATTGCTACATCGACCAAGGGTTTAGGCTTAGGCAGGCAATCTATTAATTTAAAATAAAAAAAATCAAACTTTTTCCGGTCTTCTAAATTCACTTTTTTGTAAAAAAACATTTACATTTTGTGATATTACAATATTTTAATACTGAACCTTATGCTATTGCTGCCGTTACTCATTCCTGAGTGTTTGATATGGAAGTCACAGCAGCCATTACACCATAGTTCCTAGTTAGATTCGCAGCACTTTTTTGTATCAGAAAATGTGAACAAAAGTGATGCAAAATTTTTCAGAAAATGTGAACAAAAGTTTATGCAAAATTTGCAGCACTTTTTGTATCAGAAAATGTGAACAAAAGTGTATGCAAATATCTAACTTATGTAAATTCAAATTATGCAATCAAGTTTTAAAGTTTTACTTTTATTTTAAAATTGAGTTGTGGCAACATTTTCTTAATTTTGATTTATACCGTTTTAAAAGTTTTTAGTTTATTAAATAATTTTAAAACTTGCATTGAACAATAGCCCTTAGTGGCCGAAGTGATCACAGTATTCCAAAGTGAAATGCAGTGGTTCAAATCCTTGCTATTCCAAATTTATTTTTTCAAATCTTTTTCGATTTTTTAAAATAAAAATAAAAAATAGTGTGCCTTAGTGGCAGAAGTGGTTAGCTTGCTGTACTTTCAAAGTACAGCAGGGGGGTTTAAATCCTATTGCTTGCATATTAACTTTTTTAAATCTTTTCTAAAATACAAGTTGAAACATTTTTAAAGTTCTATTGTTGATATATAAAGATATAATATTAAATTAACAAACTATAACAAACAAAAGATTTTAAAAAGCTTATAATTGCAATAAACATCAAAACAGCCGCATGAGCCGCTATTTGCACATGATAGAGATACTTAAGTCATGATAGAGACACTTTAGTTATTAATGTGCTTAAGTAACTTGTTTAGTCTAAGCATTTAACACGCATTAAAAAGACAACCTTTTTTTTTTTGTAGGAAAAAAGATTTAACACTCAAACTTTTACTTTTTTCCTAATTAAATAATAGGTCAATGTTCCTAATAAGCTGCAGATGGTCTGAAAAAAAAACTTAATAAAAACTTAATAGAAAATTAATAAAGAAAAGCATTTATCCTGTCAGTATCCGTTTTTTATAGATGTTTACAATTTTACAATGGGAAGTTATAAAGTAATGAACATTAGTTGTCAACTCAAAACAAAGATTTAACTGAGTTATATAAATTATTTTTTTACTCTTAATTTTAAAATGTAGACAATATGTATATACATACATACATATATATGTATGTATATATATATATATATATATATATATATATATATATATATATATATATATATATATATATATATATATATATATATATATATATATATATATATATATATATATATATATATATATATATATATATATATATATATATATATATATATATATAAGGATGTGTTGATTTTTTTCTTTTTAATTTCAAAAACGGCAAGGTTACTTTTGGTGAAGAATTTTATGGATTCCGAATCTGCAAAAAAAATTCAAAAAAATATTGTCTTGCTGGGTGGGTCAGCATTGTTTTGAATGGAAAAATGATTAAAATGTGACTAATTAACAAGAAAAAATATGTTTTTGCAAAAGGAATTTAATTGAAATAAAATATGCCGAGGTCCCTCTTATGAAAATATGCAAACAAAAAATTTGAAAAAGTAACTTAAGGAAAACAACTTATTGTTTTGCGATATCTTTCAGCTAATCAGGCTTGCAAATATATTTATTAAACCTTGAAATAGGGGCTGTTTCTCATTCCAGATGGCTCACTACAGCCAGTCATATTTTTGTAGATTTTAGGTTTTAATTTATAAAGAAAATAACGGAAAAAAACCTCAGAAATTTACCTTTAACTATTGAATTTGTGTGCATTTCCATTGGTGGTTTCAAATAAAGGTAAAATATTCCTGGTTAGATGGACCTCAGCATATTTTATTCCAATTGAAACAGCACAAATATCAAAAAAAAAAAAAAAAAAGGATTGTTAAAATAGAATGAAAACTGTAATGAAATCTGCATGGTTTGCAATTAGTGAATGCAAAATTCAAACTGTTTTGTGTTTCTTGATGATGAGGAATTTCTTGAAGATGAAGAGGAATGAAAGTTAGGAGTGAAAAAGGTGCTAGAGATTAGAAAGGAAGATGATAATACTCAGTTTGGAGAGTTTCAGTAAGAATTCGCAAACCCCAAACATAAATATTGATGCTGATAAATTGACCAATCAAATTAAGTGGAAAGATTCAATATACGAACCACTACTTACTACAAGCCTCACAACCCACAAGTCAGAAAATATTTTCACAAGCCTATGGTTGTTCCAGATTGACTGTGCCATTCCCTATCTATCAAAAGTTGCCTTAAGCAGGTTTCTTTTTTATACAATTACAAGAATATAATAACTTATTAAAAATTTGTTAATGACTAAATTGTTTATAATGTTTAGTATAGG
Organism: Hydra vulgaris; assembly: GCF_022113875.1. NCBI lineage: Eukaryota > Metazoa > Cnidaria > Hydrozoa > Anthoathecata > Hydridae > Hydra > Hydra vulgaris. Next base: position 16,198,754 of record NC_061167.1, on the reverse strand, counting down.
TTACAGAGGCTTGTGTAAAAACATAATTCCATGAGAAGCAAGTAGGATATATAAGAGCACAAGAAATCAGTAGGGGCACAAATAATGCAAAATATAGCTTAGTTGAACTCGCAAATTTTATATAAAATTTATAAACTATTAATTGTTAATTACATGTAAATTTAATAAAAATTTCAGTATTACTAATATTTATTACAAATGTTTTAGTATATAATATACTGTTTGTTATAACAAAAGTGTTTGACTTATCATTAGTTTTAGAAAAGAAAGCCCACCCTATGATAACATTTACTGGCTAAAATATGAAAAAATTGACTAATTTTTCTAAAAACAACCTTCACAAAAGCCCCCATTATGTGTTTATTTTTTTGACTTTTTAACAAAATTATATTTTCATAAAGTTCAACATTGTTTATATTGAGTTTATCAAATAATTAAAAAGTTTTTTTAATTCATAATTTTTCCTAGTTAATTATTTATATTTTAGTCATTTTTTCGCTGAAAACTAAGCCTTTCCTCCAACAATACATATTTTATTTTTTTTTATTTTTTCAGATTCAGATTCCCTATAAAATTCAAAAATGAACTCCCCTTATTTTTAAAATTTGATAAAACTGGAAAAAAACAACACACTTTGCCGTAATACTATTTGTCTAAAATATGAAAAAGTGCTTGATTTTTTGTAAAAATACCCTTCACAAAAACTCCTTTTCTGTATTTATTTTTATGACTTTTGAACCAAATAACCAATTTTCTTAAAATTCAACATAACATTTATTAAGTTAATCAAAAAGTTTAGAATTTATTATTATTGAGTTAATCAAAAAATTTATATTTATTATTTTTTGAGTTAATCAAAAAATTTAGAATCTTTTTTTTTAAGTTATAGTTTTTCCCTGTCAAAAATTGACACACTCTAATATATATATATATATATATATATATATATATATATATATATATATATATATATATATATATATATATATATATATATATATATATATATATATATATATATATATATACATATATATATATATACACATTTATATATACATATACATACATACATACATACATACATACATACATACATACATACATACATACATACATACATACATACATACATACATACATAATAATTTGTAATATAACTAAGTCAAATCTTTGTTTTGAGTTAATGATTAATGTTCAATACTTTAAAGTTAAAACTTCTTATTTTAAAACTGTTAAACTTCTATATAAAAAAAAAATAAGTATGCATTTATTAATTTTTTTCTTGATTGAGTTATTTATATCCTCACCCTCAACCCGTTGATTAATTAAGAATAAAATAAAAGTTTGAATGTAAAAAAAAGAGGCCAATTTTTTTCTGTAAGAAAAACTTTGGCCTCTTTTTTTAAAAACTTTAAAAATGTTTTATTTTGTTTAAATGTTTTATTTTGTATAAATGTTTCATTTTGTATAAATGTTTTATTTTGTATAAATGTTTTAACACTATTAAATAAACAAAAAACTTTATAAAATGATAAATAAATGCTATAAATCAAAATTAAAGAGATGTTCCCGCACTGCAATTTTCAAGTAAAAGTAAAACAGTAAAACTTGATATGTTTTAACATTACATAATTTGAAGTATAGATTAGTTAGATATTTGCATACAATTTCGTACACATTTTTTTATACAAAAAGTGCTGCAACTCTTTCTCGCTATCAACTTGGAATCAATTTTATGACTATCAACTTTATGAATTAAAAAGGTAACAATAAAAATATTTAATTTTTCTTAATTGTAATTTAAACATTTATTTTTACATTAGTTGTAAAGATAACTTCTATTAGTAATATGAAAATTCAAACCAGCTTCAGAAAGAACATTGCACAACATCCAAGCAGTTACAGAAGTCATTTCACTTGGTTTGGCAACAACACAACATCCACATGCAATTGCAGGAGCTAGCTTAAATGAAAGTAAATACAATGGTAAATTCCATGGTGTTATCAAACCAACTACTCCACATGGTACATTAACAGTGTAATTTAGAACATCAAACTCAGGTTGCTCTGTTGAGCTGAAAAAATAAGGGTAACACAACACTTTTTCAAGGTAAATTTTTCTGATGACAGTCTAATTTTTTTTAAATAATCAACATACTTTATACTAAATTAAAATAGATATGACAATCTATTTTTAGAGAATAGTGATGTAAAATTGTACAGCCTTTTTTATCATTGAAAATATATTTCAAAAAAGACAATATACAAAATTTCAAAAAACTGATAAAAAAATATATTTTTGAAAAAATATATTTTTGAAAAAATATATTTTGAAAATTTTTTGAAAAACAGGAAAATGTTAGGAATAGGACTCCTAATTTATATACAAAAAATTTTTTTTTGCTAGAGTCACCCATGCAGCAAATATTAAATACTTAAAGTTTATAATCCCCAATAAAGTTTGCAATCTAGAATATTGCTGAGCAAAATTCACATCTAATTTACTTCATTCATTCTTGTTTTAAAGTTATTCACTACTTCAATTGTACCAATAAATTTATGTCTTTTGAAAAGTGTTTCGGATATAATAAAATTAAAAACAAAAGTTGTGAATTGTAATGTCAAGATTGAGCAAATAAAAATACTGGAAAGTAGTAATGTGCAGTGTGTAAGGTAAGGAGTTAAAGCAAACTTGATCGTTTGTACAGTTTCTATGCAATGAAAAAATACTATTACAAAAATGCGTTTGAAACAAATGTTTTAAATTTTTTTTGAAATTCCAATAAGAATTAGTATAACATAAAACCTACTGATTTAATGTGTGTAGAATAGCTGAGGCAAAAAAACGAAAGTTATGAACAACACGAGTAATGTCAACTTGCTTAGCAAGCCAAACTGGTTTGCCTTGATCTTTAGACTCTGCAAGGGCAAACTCATCTATTCTGCTTTCAATAATATCAGCCACTTTGAGCATTATTTTTGATCTGGCTTCAGAACTAAAAGTTTTCCATCTAAACCAATCATTAAAAAATGCATACTTAGTTAGAAAGTGTAAAAAATTTTTAATTCAAACAGAAAAAAATTGAAGTGTAAACGAAAAAAAAAGGAAAAAAAAAACAACAACAAAACACAAAAAAGAAAATCGCAAAATAAAAAATTATTACATATCCAAAAACTAGACCAACCCCAAAAATGCAGATTTTGCAGCATTAACAGCCATTTCTACTTCTTCATTGTCACTATCTGGAATTTGCGCATAAATTTTTCCATTTGAGGGATCAAAACCATCAATAAATTTTTTTCCATCAACAAATTTTCCATTTATAAAGTTTTGTAAGACCAACATACTTTATATGTAATTTTATCTAATAGTTGGAACTATAATTATTACAATTATAATAACACATTTTTAAAAATAAAATATTGATTTTTTTATTACCTTTTTTCTATAGCTCCTTTTACCTGTCATCTCTGTGCAATTCACTCAAACAATCTTTATACCATTGAATAACACCCCCCAAAACCACCCTTATAGCACTATATAAAACAAAATATACTTAAATAAAGTATTTTAACAAATGAATTTTTAAATAAAATTTTAAATCCTTTATATCAAAGAGCAACATTTAAAAGGTAAACAATTCTTTTAACTTGGAAAATAACTTAGAAAATGACCTTAAGCACAACCAACAATAATCTTTATGATTCTTGCATGTGTTGCTGACTGTGGTATCAGAACACACCCTAATGAACAGAACACACCCCAATGATCTTATCTAATACCTTGTAGTATTCGAAAATAATTTAAATGACAATGACTTGGTCATTTCAGTTGGTCCTTTCAATCTTCAAAATACAAAAATTCAAACAAAAACAAGAACAACAAGATCAAGAGGAAATCAAAGAAGTTAGAAAGGAAGAGGAAATCGAAAAATTTACTTTGCTCATCAGAGTAAAGCTTTTTAAAAAGAATTTTAAAAAAATCATGGAAAATTCAATTACAAAGTTTCTTGATTTTGTAATTGAATTTTCCATTAACCCAAAGCTGAGTTTTTATTATTTGAGTCAACGCATAAATGAACCAAAAACTTAGATTTGTTATTTGATGCACTTAAAACTATAAACCTATTTTAAAATCCTATTTCCTAATAATAAACTACGATAAGTGAAATAAATATAATATATGAATTAAGTATTTCTCGTTATTCAATTTTAATAAAGAAAAATTCGAAAAACCGGGTAAAACCGTTTTTTTTGGGAATTTCGAAAACAAAACTGGTTTTTCAAAAAGTCGGTTTTTGTCCAAACCCTAATATAATATATAAATAGATATATGTATGTATATATATATATATATATATATATATATATATATATATATATATATATATATATATATATATATATATATATATATATATAGAGAGAGAGAGAGAGAGAGAGAGAGAGAGAGAGGCCACAATATATATATATATATATATATATATAAATATATATATATATATATATATATATATATATATATATATATATATATATATAATGTATACAAATATATATATATATATATATATATATATATATATATATATATATATATATACATATATATATATATATATATACATATATATATATATATATATATATATATATATATATATACATATATATATATATATATATATATATATATATATATTATATATATATATATATATATATATATATATATATATATATATAATGTATACATATATATATATATATATATATATATATAGAGAGAGAGAGAGAGAGGTCACAATAGGTGTTGGACATTGCCCCCCTTGGACTATTATTGAATGAACAATGGTTGATTGCCCCCCTTAAACAGGTCAGAAAAATAGTCTGAGGGGTGCCAATGTCTGACACTTATTTCAACCTCTGTATATATATACATATATGTTTATCTACTATAGAGTGTTTAGATAACAAATTGTTACATAATTTTTGCTACATTACATAATAGAAAATTTTCAGAAAAAAAAGAAAAAAACAAAGTATAATGAAAGAAAATTGCTGCCCTATGCCAAACCTTCAGTTGATGTAGAGGCACTCTGTTGCGGCAACAGGCTATATGATAGTCAATGTATGTATTAAAACCCCCAGCAGCAGGGTATTTCAGCGTGATGCCATAAATGTTATCTGAACACGCATTAATACTTATATATAGATTTAATTATTAGGGATGATCCAGATTCATAAAATTCTCAGAAGATGAACCGCTTGGGTTTACAAAAACAAGTCAATCACACTGTGCTATTACTGATATATTGGCAATTCATTTCAAAGAAACAGCACCAAAACTCTCACATCCTCTTCTAATCCGGAGTTAAGCTGATTATGATGCAATATCTACCAAAATAGCTTCAAGTAACTGGCATAACTATTTGAAAGTCATACAGTTAACAATAATTTTAACTTACTTTTTAATATCTACAAAAAACCTATTGCATAGCACATACAATCAACTTTAATTCCAACCACAAAAAGATACCCTATGTGTTACACTGGAGGTAAAAGTAGCAATAAAAGAAAAACATACGTTAAGGCTCAAATACATCGCTGCAGTCTGCCATACTCATGCAAATTTAGGAAATGCACATAAAGTTGCAAATTTAAAAATACTTTAAAAATACACACACACACATAACATAAAAAAATCATTCATAAGAAAATCACATTTATTTTGTTCAATTCATAAAAAAGTTCCTATACCTAGACACCTGACAACATTGTGGCTGCCATATATTACCAAAAATATTTCTCTCCAAAAGTATATCAACAACAACAACAACAACAACAACAACAGCAACAACAACAACAACAACAACAAGTCATTTATTCTCCATTTTAAAATCATTTTTACAATAATAAGGTATAATTATTATATATTTTAAAATGATAACAATAATTATTATAAAATAATAAGCATTAGTAATAATTTATAACAATAATAATAATAACAAAAAAAATTATAAATAATAATAATTACTATAATAATAATAAGTAAAATGATATGTTATTTCTTATTATAATAAGTTAATGATTAGTATGAATGGTGTCACTCATATAGAAGTCTGATCAAAGGAGTGACACCATTTTTCAAAATAATATGAATAATAATAAACATATAAAAATAAAACTTAAAACATAGACACATATAAAGTAAACTTTTTAAAAATCATATATGTAGGTAATAATAAAAGAGAAAAGAAAAACAAACAAAAATATATAGATAATTATTATAGTAATAAAAAAAAACTATAACAAAATATTTTTCAGAATTTTTTTAAATTGATTTTAATTAAGATTAAGAAAAGATGACAAAGGAGTTTAAAGTTGGAGTTTATTGAACTTATTCACAATGCACACAAGGCTCTTGTTCCATTCATAGATGCACCGACACACAACAGAATTCTTACCATACTTTTGAGTTTTATATGATGGTACAATAAGTTTTCCATTATTTATATTTCGCATAGAGTGCAGATAAATTAATCTACTTTCTATAAAAAAGTTTGCGATAGAAGAAGGTAAATTTTTATTTAGAGAGTTAAAAACAAAAAGAAGATTAGCAAACTTTACTAGCAAATGAAAGGTATAATATATATATATATATATATACATATATATATATATATATATATATATATATATATATATATATATATATATATATATATATATATATATATATATATATATATATATACATTTTTTATTAATTTTAGATAAACATGTTAAAAAAATCAAATCAAGATATATCATGTTGATCATTTCCTTTCCACATAAAATCAGTTTTTGTGCGTGAAACATTTGTTTAAATATCTGGTGATATTGCTCTACTGAACAACATAAAATTGTATCCTTGGTTTCTTCCTTAGGAAGAAAATCATCAGTTAGAATATTTCGCAATATCAGTTAAATCCATTTTTAAAAACCTACTTTTAGAATTCTAAAAATAATTTATTTTGACAAAAAACCCAGAACTCCAAAAATGTTTTCTGATTCTGAGGTACATATACTATACTTTAATGCTAGAAAAATATGAAATCCAAATGTGTTGTTTAGATCTAAAATTACCAGAACTCTTTATGGAGCCCTTATAAATTTCTACATGCAATTTTAAAAATTATTTATGCAAATCTAAACATCATTAGTACTGCAGAGTCACATAAATAAAATAAGTATCTAAAGACTATTTATAACTTACTTGAAGGTCTTAGCAATTATTTTCTTCATTGTTTAAGAAATAAAAACTACTTAATGAAAACAAATATTAAAATGAGACCTATACTATGTTAAAAGATGAGCAAGCCATTTTAAGACCTCACAAAAGTGTTTATTTAAAAATAAAATAAAAAACACTCTTAAGTGGCACAAAAAGTGATAAACTCATAGTATAAAAAACTTTACTGTCTATTCAAAAATATATTTAAATATCATTTTTTGCCATCTAGATATTTTGTTAATAAATTATCAATCCTAGAAATATATAAAAAATAGACAATATGTAAAAATTTAAAAAGCTTTTCTTTTTTGAAATAAAATATTTATATATATATATATAAACTACAAAAAAAAAAATATGAATACAAAAATAAATAAATAAAAAAGTACTCATGAAGTAATTTGAAAAAAAAAAAAAAAGAAAAGAAAAACTGTTCTATTTATCTTCCTGATGTTGCCGTGGACACATAATTTATAAAATTATGGCGCAACTCGGGTATAAGTTCCATCAAGATTAGCTCAATTCCAGAGTAAATGATATGTCTAAAATTTTTTTAAAAAATTTTATTATAAATTGTTTAAAAAAATTTTGTTTGAATAAATTTTAAATAAGTTTTTTAAAAAAGTGGTTAAACAAGTTAAAAAATATTAACATTTATTGATAATGTATTATTAAAAATACCAATAATTATAATAAAGTATTATCAAAACTAAAATAGTATCAAAATTTATTAATAATAATTTATTATTAATATTTATAATATTTGTATAAATTATTGTTATTTTTAATGATTCACAGTTATTATTATTATACTATTAACATGTTATTAATATATTGTTAATATTTTATTAATAATAGAATGTTGTTATGAATAATGTTATTTTAATAATATATTAATAATGAAAATTAACATCAATAATAATATTTATAATGACCAAAAAATATATTAGAATAAAAGCTCAAAGCAAATTTAAGCCCATTTTTACTTGTTAATTTTTGGATACTGTATTGTTTGAAGCAAATCTTCACAACACTTTTCGATGTTATTTTTTCCAACGGTGAATGATAAAAAAGCTTTTAAAAAAATAAAAAACATTTAACAACAAACAAAGAAAACTTAAAAAAATATATAACGAATTATTACTTAAGTAAATAAAATAACAATTAAAACAAACTATAAATTAAAAAATTGTTAACAATACATGGTATTATGTCAATTAGACTGTTTAAAAGTTTAATTCTAGTTTCTTCACGCTGTTGAAGTGTTGGATCTGGTTTTCTTTCAAGTAAAATTCCTTCCTCATCCCAAATCAAATTATATAGATCACACAGATACTTATAACATCGTTCTTTGATTATAACTTCATCTAACTGACGCCCAAGAAACCTGGAAAATAAAATTTCTATATATTAAACAAAATAGAAAATATATACAGTAGTGTGCAAAAGTTTAGAAACACCAACTTTTTATAGTTTTTAATGCATAAATTTTCACAAACTTTCTAAAATAAGATGAAATTTCTATTAAATGTGTTTTATATTATTTCAATTTAAAATACAAATCACAAAAATTGTAAAATTTAACAGTCGATTAAAATTTAATTGTTTTTTTGAAAAGACTTCCGTGTAAAAGTTTAAAAATAACTGAACTTTAATTAAAATTTGAAATGCAATAAAATACTAAAATTTTTAATAAAAATTACAGAATTACAATTTTTTTAATAAAATAGTTTCAAAGCAAACAAATATATGGTCTTTGTTGGTTGACTTTCTACTAATTGCCGGTTGATGTATTCCCAAAGATAGGACTATTCAACGTTTTTTGATTTTTTTGTGATTTAAAATATTCCAGTCAGGCATAAGTCATCAGGGATCAGTCACGCTATGGATCATTATCTTATTGTAAGATCCATTTGAAAGTCATTTTATACTTTGAATTTGGCAGCATAATATTCTTTGTGATATCTAAATAAATTCTCTGGTCCATAATAACTTTTATGCAATGAATGAGGCCCACATTGTCATGAATAAAACACTCTTAAACCATAATATTTCTTTCTCCATGTTTCACAATAGGTAACTGATATTTTAGATTGAGTCTGTCGAATATTGGACATTTGATCTAATTCTGTCACTACCCAATAGCACATTAATTCATAAGAGAAAAGGACTTTTGACCAGTAATTAACTGGTTAACTAAGATAATCTTTTAAAAATTTTATTTTGGCTTATAAATTTCTTGCAGATATTAGCGGTTTCTTAACTGGACAGCAGCCATACAGATTATATTATTGTAATTAACATTTAGTTGTATCAACACTACCCAGTGGGCACAGAACATGTTAATGATGTCTAAAAGACAAATTAAAAAGTATTAATATGTATTTTAGATGTCTTAAACATGTTTTGTGCACACTAGGTAATGTCAATAAAAATAATTTTATAATTTAAAATCATCTACATGACTTTATGTTTTAGATGATTTAGATGAACTTTCTAAATATGAAGCGCAACAGACAGTACAATACTTACTTTCTAAATATGAGGTGCAAGTACAATATTGGGTACAGGAACATTTTTTTTTCGTTTTATTCACTTAGTTACTAAGTTACTAAGTGAAAAAAAAGATTTGTTAGATAGATAAAAAGATTTCAATGTTTTGCTTTAAAAAATTTTTTTTGAAAAAATTCAAATGCAAAACATTCAAATGAAAAAAGAAAAATTTGAAAAAAGAATGATGTTTTTTAATGTCTATTAAACACATTATACACATAGATAAACATATATTTTATTGTTTAATGAAGACATTAAAAAACATTAAAAACTTGAAGTTTTTAAATAATTAATTTTAAAACTTCGATCTTTTCTTATGTCTAATTGGGGTCATCTAAACATCATGTCAGTAAATAGAGGAAAGAGGGAGGTGAGGGGTAACTGAAAAGTTATACAAGAACTAACAATTAGGAGTGGGTGTTGAGACCAAAAGGATTTTTAAACAATTTAAAAATTTTTTTAAGTTTATATTTACACAACTTGAGAGCAGATTTGAAAAAAAATTTGACAAAAAATAAAAATAATTCCGTAAAAATATTTATGGAAAATACACATTTTTAATTTTATTTTAAGGTGGGGTGAGCGGTTAACAAAAACTGACAAAATTTTTAAGGGGAGTTGGCCATAAATTCAGTTTGACAAAGGGCAGATGGGGTGGGGAGAAGAGGTTGAATACCAGGAAAAACACTAATATTATTTATGAATAACCCATTAAGTGAAACACTTTAACTTAAAAATGAAATATATATATTATTTTTTTTTTTAATTAATCTTTTATTTATTTTCTCGCTTGTTAGGATTTATTTTCTTTTTTTTAATTTATAAATTGCTTCCTTTTTTTTTAATTTTTCTTTAGCTTAGTTTATTTTTCCAGAACATTTTCAAAACGCAAAAATTATCATAACATGCAATAAGCCCTAGCCAAGTTGTCTTAGCAAAATATTATATGCATGGTCAGATAGGGAGTGCAAATGCATTCCTCTTCTCAGAAGGCTTGCTATTTTTTTATAATTTAATTATGGTTACTAAATTGATAGAACTATTACACAAAAAGCAAGCTGATGAGCCATTTAACTAAAGAGTTGTAACTGTAAGTAATTTAATAAGATTTGATTAATTTTAGATCTGAAAATAATTTTATAAAACCCATTCACTTAAAGCTATTTCTTCCTTTAACCAACCCTTATTTAAAATTATTCCTTCTGACTCACATAAAATTGTTAAGAGAGCAGTTTAGGAAAAATTCCTCCACAGGCTCTCTCTCACTTTCTTTCAAGTTGATTAAAATAATCCTGATCAGCTTCAGCTGAAGTTGACACTTCCAAACCTCTGCACACTACTTCAGATATGTTATGACACTTTGATTTTTAAATATAACAATTGCATAATTTATTATTAAATAAATTATTCTTTAATTTATTTGTGTAAATTACAATTTTATTCTCTAGGGGATATAATAAACTAGGGGAGAGTTTCTAAAACATGTTTTTCCCTAAAAATGCACCCCCTGTTTAAAATCACTACCTGTAATTTCTACACAATGCATAATTAATCCAAATTAAATTATTCCATTTGTTAGATAATGCAACACTAAACATTTGATATCAAAACTGTGTTTATGTCGGTTTTGAGTGTGCATAAAGATGAAACATAAGTTTTGGTATAATTTTTATTTATATTTAGCTTTTTGAAAAACTTCCTTGTATTTTAAATTAGATGATTTTCTAATATTTCTAAATTTTTATCGGAAAAAGTAATTAACTCAAAAAGTTGTCAATACTGTTGTGACTTAATAAAATTTGTCATATTGTCATCATATCAAAATGTCATCAAATCAAAATGTTGTGACTTAATAAAATTGATGATGTCATAATGTCAACATATCAAAATGTTGTGTCATCAAATCAAAATGTTGAGACAATATAATTGATATGTAATAATGTCAACATAATGTCAACATAATGTCAACATATCAAAATGCCATAAAGAATATTTAATATAACTTTCCACATAAAAGTTTGAATTTAAGGAAAATTGATAAGACAAAATGATATTGTCACAGATTAAATTCAAATTTATTCTGAAAGCTAAAATGTGAAATTTTGTAAAACCCCAAACAGTCAATAAAAAACTTCAGAAAAAATTAAAAACCTCATATTTAGTTTCTATTTTTTTATAAATTTAAAATTTCATTTGCTAAAAAAGATTTTACAGATTCTATAATTTCTATTCAAACATGTGATTTAGTGACATCATAATTTCAAACATGTGATTAGTGACATCATAATTTCAAACGTGTGATTTAGTGGCATCATAATTTCAAACATGTGATTTAGTGACATCATAATTTTAAACATGTGATTTAGTGACATCATAATTTCAAATAACTTTTTTATTTACTATATAAATAAAAAAAATTATTTTTATTAACAAGCATTTTTTTAAATAAAAATTTACTTTAAGATGCAATCATCCACTATTTAAGTTAGCACTTAAAAAGTAAAAGAGAAGAGTAGATAGAGCAAGAAAATGGTTGACAAGAGATCTTAAAAATTGTAAACAATAGTCAGGAAAACATTAAAGTGGGAAGGAATTTAAAATTACCAATGTTCAAGGAAAAAAATCAATGTAATTTTGATTAGATTAATCATGATAACTTGTCATCATGGTTATCAAGGATCTATCTTATCATCAAGGATCCTGATAATGTTAAACTAGCTAACCCAAGAAGGCCATTTACATGTATGATGGCTTTAACTTCAAGGTACCCCTGTGATGCAAACTTTAAAACCTTTTAATATTGTCTTTTCTGAAAATTAAAGCGCACAAAATGTATTAGGAATATTTAATAAATATATATATTATATATAAATATATGTATGCTATATAGAGATAAATGTATGCTTATGTTTATATATATATATATATATATATATATATATATATATATATATATATATATATATATATATATATATATATATATATATATATATATATATATATATATATATATATATATATATATTACTTCTTGTGAAGTCATTGCAATGATCACAGCATTTTATAAAATGCTGATATCTTCTAGTATTAAATATTCATTTTCAATTGTTTTAATTTTTTTGTGCTAAAAATAAACTAGATTAAACTTCATATGATTATTACATTTAAAAAATTCATTAGATTAAAATTTGTATTATCATTACATATTTTATGTTTTTTATGTATGTTTGTGTTCTGTCTGAACCTCTGACGCGGTGTTGACTCACCCATAAGTTGATTTATGTTTATGTTTGTTTGTGTTCTGTTTATACTTTAATGCAGCGTGAGCTCAGTAACTAACTACTTACTCCAACTACAAAACCTACACTCACCTTAGACTCCTGTATTTTGTTAGATGCAGTGTTTTTCCTAATGCACTTCCAAAATGTCATGCCTGGTTTTCTCAAAGTACTGTTGCGGGAAGTAACTCCTTTTAACTACTCCAGGTCAGGTCAGGATAATCGAGATCAATCTTGCTACTGGTATCACGTAACCCAGTACCATCTGCCACAAGCCCTGCTGCCTTGCAGAGTGTGCTCTTCTTATGCAAAGGCTAGGAGAAATAAACTCCGACTAAAAATTCCCCTGCCTTGGGGCTCTTGGTTGAGTAAAGGCTAGAGATGGTGTCTCGATAAAAACACTCATCTTGGGCAGATGTTAACTGCATCCAGCTAAACATCCCCTGCCTTGGGGCTCTTGGTTGAGTAAAGACTAGAGATGGTGTCTCGATAAAAATACTCATCTTGGGCAGATGTTAACTGCATCCAGCTACTGTCTTGTAGAAGGCCTCCTAGGCAAAGACTTTAGGGGTAAGCAGAAAAATTCTGCTAACCAGCCTCGAACCCCTTCTTCATCTATTAGGCTGGCGTAGATGTAACCTGCGTTACATTGTTTCCTGACTAGGATGATGAATGCTGGATCTCCTTGACTCTACTCATAGAATTTTGCTTATGCCTCCTTGATAATGGCTATGCAACTCTTCCTGTTATCTCCATATGAGGGTACAGCTCTAAAACTCAGTTTAATGGTTCTGAGGCCGGCTGGTAGTAAGGTTTCCCGAACTCTGTGGTAGCTCTCAGAGAGGCTGATTCCATCAACAGCTGCAAAATATCAGAGTATTAACAGTGCCATGTTGCGCATGGATGGTGTCCCTGTTAATGCTTTTGGTGTGCATTGTCAAGGCCACATAAGGAGCCCTATGTCACGGCTTAGGGTTAATTAACAGGACTGAGACAACTGCATAGCTCATTGATAAGGAGGCTGTACTCTATCTATGAATGAGTCAAGTTCTCATTAAACCCAAATCATGACAAAGTAACCAAAAATTTAAAACCTAAAAAACCATCCCCACCACCTAAATATTTTAATTTATCTTTTACAAATATTCGCGGTCTACGAAGCAACTTTCCATCAGTTGAGTCTTACCTCCTGCAAAATTCACCAGACTTGCTTGCACTCAGTGAAACAAATTTAAATTCTGCAATTCCTTCTTCAGATGTCAGTGTTGATGGCTACTATCCTTTGATTCGTAAAGACTACAATAGTCACATGCTAGGTTTAGGGGTATACATACGCATTAATTCCCCTATTTGTCGTGAAATCAGGTTCGAATCCTTTGACCATTCTTTTATGTGCTTTCGCCTAGCACCTCTTCACTTTATCACCTTTCTCTTTGTTCTTTATCGTTCTCCTTCTTCCCATGATTGCACTCTCTTAGATGTTATCTCTGATCAAATTGACCATGCCCTCTCTCTTTACCCCTCTGCCAATATTGTTGTTGTTGGTGATTTTAATGCCCATCACACTGAATGGCTTGGTTCTAACACCACTGATCCTGCTGGCACTAAAGCCTTTAACTTCTGCGTTTCTCAATCTCTTACTCAGATAGTTAACTTTGTGACTCGTTTTCCTGACAACCCTAATCATTTACCTTCACTCCTTGACTTATGTCTTGTCTCTGACCCTAGCTTATGTTCAGTTTCTCCCTTTTCTCCTTTAGGTGGTTCTGACCATGCAATGATCTCTATAAATCTTTCTTCTCGTACTTCTTTTTTGGGCTCACCTTAACATCGCACTACCTACTACTACCCTAAAGCTGACTGGGATTCCTTTCGTGATTTTCTTCGTGATGGTCCTTGGGCTGATATTTTTTCTCTCTCAGCTGACAAATGCGCCTCCTACATAACCTCCTGGATTCAGGCTGGAATGGAAGCTTTTATTCCTTCGCGTCGGTTTCAAGTCAAGCCTCATTCTACTCCATGGTTTTCTCCTTTTTGTGCGGCTGCTATATCCAATCGTAATCATTTTTTTCATCTTTTTCAAAAGAAAAACTCTCTTGAGAACAAACGGCTATTTATTATTGCAAGAAATCGATGTAAAAAAGTGCTTTCTGATGCTAAACTCCATTATTCTCAGTTCACTAAATCTCGCATCTTATCGCAGAAGTTAGGCTATAAAGACTTTTGGAAAATCTTCAACAGCATTATTAACAAGGGTAGATCTAGCATTCCATCACTCATTCATGGGACTGATCTTATTACCTCTCCCAAGGATAAGGCAGAACTGTTTGCAAAGAACTTTTCTTCTAATTCCACTCTTGAATCTTATGGACATTCTCTTCCTTCCATTCCAGTCAAACAGGTTGACCCATTGTTAGACATTCAAATCACTTCGGCTTCTGTTGCTAAAGTCATATCTCAATTAAACTCGTCTACAGCTTGTGGTCCAAACAACATTCCTGTCACAGTCTTGCAGAATTGTTTTCCAGAACTTTTTTCAATTCTCTCTAAACTATTTAACAAGTGTTTGACTGAGTCTTGTTTTCCTGCTTGTTGGAAAATGGCATCTGTGGTTCCAATATTCAAAAACTCTGGAGAAAATTCTGACCCCTCCAATTATAGTCCGATCAGTCTTCTTTCTGTTATTAGCAAGGTCTTTGAGTCTTTGATCAACAAATTCCTCACATCTCATCTTGAGTCAAATAAACTACTGTCAGATAATCAATACGGTTTTCGATCCTCTCGCTCTACGGCCAACTTGCTAACTGCTGTAACTGAAAGATTTTATCGTGCATTAGATGGAGGCGGTGAGGCTAGGGCTATTGCTCTCGACATATCTAAAGCTTTCGACAAAGTTTGGCATGCTGGTCTTCTCCATAAGCTTGCTTCTTATGGTGTTTCTGGGAAAGTTTTTGAGATTATCAAATCATTTCTTTCTAACCGGTTTATTAAAGTCATCCTTGAAGGCCAACACTCTTCTTTGTTTCCAGTAACTTCTGGGGTTCCCCAAGGTTCCATCCTGGACCCTGTTTTGTTTTATCTACATAAACAATCTTCCTGACAACCTTTCATCTAAAGTAGCTCTTTTCGCTGATGACTCAACTTTATACTCCTGTCTTGACAAAAAGTCTTCTCTTTTCGATCGCCTAGAACAAGTAGCTGATCTTGAATCTGATCTCACTTCAGTAATAGATTGGGGTTCACAGTGGCTTATGAATTTCAACTCTAAAAAAACCCAATTGCTTACTGCAAACAACTACCGTAATATGGTCAACATTCCTATATTAATGGCAATCCTCTTACTGAGTCCTCCTCTTTACGTCTTCTTGGATTATCCCTTACTACTGACCTTTCATGGAAACCATATATACAATCGATTGCTAAATTAGCTTCTGCTAAGGTTGCTTCTCTTTATCGTGCTTGCAATTTCCTTACTTCTGATTCCATTCTCTACCTCTACAAATCTCTTATTCGTCCCTGTATGGAATACTGTTGTCATATTTGGGCTGGTTCTTCTTACGATTCACTTTCTCTTCTTGACAAAGTCCAAAAACGCATTGTAAATGTTGTTGGACCTGGACTATCTGCTAAGCTTGAACCTCTTTCCCACCGTCGTAAAGTTGCATCTCTTTCTCTTTTCTACAGATACTATCATGGTCACTGCTCAAAGGAGTTATCATCTCTAGTTCCATCAACTAAAATTCATTCTCGTTTTACTCGTCATTCAGCTAAGTCTCATTTGTTTACTGTATCTGTCCCTGCATGCTCTAAAAACTTTTATTTGTCTAGTTTTTTTCCCGACCTTCAATCCTTTGGAACTCTCTCCCATCTTCATGTTTTCCTGACTCATACAACTTTCAACTTTTCAAGTCTTCTGTCAACCGTTTTCTTGCTCTATAACTCTGTTCTTTTTTTTCCTAGTAACTCCCAACTTAATAGTGGTTGCTTGCAGCCTTGTTGGGAGTGAATGCAAATTAAAAAAAAAAAAAAAAACATATAAAATTTCAGAGTTTCTACAGCTACACTAGGTTTCTATTTTAAAAAAATGATTTCTCGAGTGTAGTAATAAAACTTGTCAATTAAAAATGTTTTTGTGTGTTGTAAACTATTAGGGGGTACTAAATTACAAAAATTATTTTAAACTTTCTTATGTTTAATGAAACTTTTAACTTTTTTACTGTAAAACTTTGCTATGAGATTTTGTTAAAAAAAGTGTCGAAAATAATACTTTCATAGCATTAAAATATTTCTTTATTTGCAAAGTTCAGTAAGTGTTATGTTTAAAAAATTTGACCAGCCAATAAAAACAGTTGGCTGTCAATTATATGTGTTAGCCAGTCAAATTGGTTGTTTTTAATTAAGACAGTAACCAATAAATTTTTTGTTGAAAAGCAACAATAAATCAAATGTAGTGCTATTGTTCTGAAAAGCCAATACAATTTCCCTAAATCATTAATATGCAATTAAAATCTAAATTTCAAATACTTAAAATTAAGTTTGTTTTAAAGTTAAATGTTTAAAATTCAAAAGTTTTATTTGCTAAATATTCTATAATTTTAACAATTGTAAAAAAACTTTTTTTTTTATCAATGATCGCTGCTTTTACGAGAAGTATTTTTCATAGTTATCTTTGAATAAATTTTATTTTGCAATTTCTGAAGTAGATTACAATAAATTATATTTAAAGACCAAAATCTTTTCATAAAAAAATTATCCATTTTGATAAAACATATACCCTAATTGTGTGTATAGTACTGGTTTACAAAGTCAAGGTTACCCTATTACCTATTACACGAATGAAGAGTGAAAGAAAGTATTACCATGGCACTTGTAAGTTATTATTAACAGAACCAGGCACTTTCAGACAGGTTATTCAGTACTACTACACTCTTATTCATGTGGATCCAACTGTAGATATTGTATCATTAACTCAGCAAATCAGCAACAATCTAAAATCTATTTAGTTTAAATCTTATAACTCTATTAATAAAAACCTTCTTGTAATTGTTAAGGAAGTTATTCATAAACACGTCAAAGGAAAATTGCTTTGAAAAAATTATTATATGCCTTCGCCCTCAAAATAATAAAGTATCTCTTGAAGACAAAGCTTATCTTTGTAATCAGAGAAAAAAATCAGTACAAAGGGTGCATATTAACTATCCATTGATAGATAAGTGGTTAAGAAAAGCAAAAGGATTGATAAAGATTGATAACAAATATCTGACAAAACAGAATCTCTCATACCAAATGTGAACTCATCTGAAGAAATAAGCGGTTCAGCTAATACAGAGGTAAATTTTTTATAAATGAATTGAATATTTGTTGTAAATAAAACAAAAATGAAAAAAAACGTTATGAAAAAAAAAAACTTTTTTTTTTCATAACGTTTATTTAGGATGAAAGTAGTTCAGTAGTTCACCAATAAAGCACAACTTAGTTAAACTCCCAATGTTTGTCATGGAGCTAGTAAAAAGTGAGTGTTCATCTAACATAGATGCAGCTCTTGCAAACCCTTTACTTTATGACATTAAACAGCTCTTAAAAAATGATGTTGATATCAACCATATCTTAATTGACAAGTGTAAGTTAAATATAGCTAAATCAAAAGTAAAAGTTGTCAGTGAAAATATGGACTATGAACAAAAAAATCAGTTAATTTGTCTTGGAGTTGATGGGAAAGTTTATCAGACTAGACTAGTTTGTCAGACTAGTTTATCAGACTAGTCTATCAACTAGAATAATTAAAATATTAAACTCACCACAAGGAAAAACGCTCAATAAAGCATTGAATCTGAACTTAACCTAACATTTATTATGGTGAAAGTGGAAACTGGAAATTATTTGACACATAGGCAATTCCTATTATTGGCACTACAAGTTTAGTTCTTGCTACTGAAACATTCACTGAAAATATTCAAGATATAAATCCAGTTTTGTAAAAAAACTTTTACTTATTGATTGAAAATTTATTAGTAGATGTCTATATTCCATAAGAAATGCTTATAGTTCTTAGTTGCAATTAAAGACTATTATTTGAATATTGTAAAAGTATAAACTCTAGTGAAGTTTCTGAAAAATGAACTGCTTATAAAATTGGACCACTCAACCATGCAGGGTGGCTAACTTTTGCTATTCCCCTTCTCTATTTATATACTAAAGAAAACAAACCGTGTGTGTCTATAAAAAAACTTGTCTATTTTTTTGTTCAAGTTTACGCTCCAGCATGGTTTGAAATTAAATAAATCTTCAAAATTTAACTCTCTAAAAGTTCAGAAATCAATTTAAAGAAAATTCTAGAAACCAATTTTTATGCTGATCACGAGTATGAGTTGATTGGCCTCAGTGTTGTGGAAGTTACAGAACCCCCTACAACATAATGCTTTTCAATTAAAGAAATCTGGCATAATAGACGATAATATTAAGCAAGCAATTCTTCATTAAAAATCTCTCAAATTTTGTGAGTAATCTTATTTTAATTCCCTTCAACTACTGTAACATTATGCATAAGTGAAATCAACCTACCCTACTTAAAAATGAATTTCCTTGCTGTTATTCTGTCACAAAAGCCTGCTTCCATCAATCACCTCTTCACTATTGTCATAGATACTAGAGCAAGTACAATTCAATGTATGGGTTAATTGGTTGTTTTCTCTTGTTTTTGATTGACCAAAACTTCTTTCTTCATTTTATAATTCTCCAAATAAGTCAAAATTATGAATTTTTTCAAGCAAAAACAATATACAGAAATATTTAAATGTTTATGTTGATTACATTATACAATCTTCATATAAACATATATTGTATGATATTTTTAGTCATGCTAGCCATTAATACACAAAGGGATTTATACAAACTTGTTTACTCATAAACCATTGTTTTATTATTTGCTCAAGATGACTAGAGCATCACCCTTTCTCTGAGTCCTAAAGTTTTATTCCACTTACAAAATAGTCTTTACATTCATTCATGATTCTTACCCAATGACATCATCTACAATCTACTTCTATTTTCACATCGCCCAGGTCTACGTAACTGGACGGCTCTATTGGTCACTTTTTGCGATTATTGTGTCGCATAAACAATAAAATATACAGAAACATTTATGTTGATTACATCTTCCTCTAAAAATAAGATAATTGCATGACTTATGAGCAATTGACTCAGACTCGATAATTGTGTGATCAATGAGTGATTAACAAAGGAATACACTTAATAAATTACGAAATTAACGAAAAGTAAAAAATTATACATTTCTTATTTCATTTATTTACCATTTCAATACTTTATTCTACTTAAATGATCTTTAGCTTCTAAAAGAATTTTACATTTTATTAGTTGGAAAAATGATAAAAATGGTATACTTATTCAAATATTCAAATGCAATCCAGTAGCTTCAGATATAAAATGATCTTACTATTTTTTTTGTATAATCCTTTGATACCTTAGAGACAAGTTTATTTGTGGTATAGATAAAAAATCAGAAAATTTTTGTTCCATCATAGTATATATATAAATGTATATATGTATATATATTTATATATATAGTATAACATATATAGTAAAAAATATATAATGTATAAATGATTATAAAAATTATTGAAATGTATATAAATTTATACATACCATTCAATGACACCTCCAACACTAAATAAAACTGACTGCTGCACTCTCTCAAATGTCAAAAACGATGGATACTTTTTAAGAAACTGGCATAGAATAGAGAGAAGGGCATTTGTTAGTGGCCACGAGCTTTCAAACAGATCTTTGTCACGAGCAATAGCACGGGCTAAATTACCTTCATGCAAATCAGCAGCCAGTTGCTAGATAAACAAAAAAATTTAGGTTGATTAACATAATCATATATATGCATAAAAAATATTCAAATACATCTTTTTGTATATATGTAGCATAGTTATACCTATACAGACTTAGAACAGAATAGTAGGCTATAGCTCACCTTGCTAGCTTGCCTCTACACCTGTGTAAGTCAGTTTACACAGGCATAATTAAGCCCGCACAAAATATAAACTTTTTGGTAAAAAAAATGTTAAAAATGACAAAAATAAATATGTTGATGTTTTTTATTTTAAAAAAATGTTAAAAATAAATGTTGATCTTTTTTATTTTAAAAAAATGTTTAAAATAAATATGTTGATGTTAGTTATTTTTTAAAAACACATGATGTTATTTCAATGGATGGCAAACTTAAAAAAATTCTTTTTTAAATAAAAAACTGAAAAAATTAAGCATATACTAAAAAATTTTTTTTTGATTAGTATGTAATATTATGATGTAAAAAAAATATATATATATAAAATCAAACAGTTTTTTCAAACAGCGATAGCTATTCAGTACTGTATTATGTTATAAGCTCTGTATTATGTTGTAAGTTAATTAATCAATATATTAAAAAGCAGAAAAAATATATGCATATATTACAAAAGAATTTAACATGTTCAAGTTTAACAAGTTCATTTGTGAGTAAAGAAACAAATCAAGACAAAAACATAAAACAAAACAAAAAACAGTGAAATGCATACAAATGGCTCTAAGCGCGAAAAAAAAAATAGATGCAGTGTATTTTCAAAAAATTTTATCTTAACTTTATAAATTTCCAACTAGGGATGGCTCTTTTTTACTTATTTTGATGTAAAAATGCGAATTACTTTTAAGTATAAATTACTTACATAACTCATATTAAAATATATTATTCACTTTTTTTTTCTATTTACAAAAATTAGAAAAACTTAAATACATATATAAAGTTACTTAAATATAGTTACTTATATATAGTTACTTAAATATAGTTACTTAAATATAGTTACTTAAATATAGTTACTTAAATATAGTTACTTATATATAGTTACTTAAATTTATTTTTATGAGTAAAAGTAATTGTTACTAAGGTTTTACTAGGTAAGTCGTTAAAAAGAAAAAATTTACTTAGAAAAGTAATTTTGATTATACTTATGTGCAAAATTTACATTTAAATGTAATTTACTTTTTATATAAAAAAAAATTTATTTATGAAGTAAACTTACATAAAAATAATATTTAAAAAATATAACACTTACTTTACAAAGTAAAGTAATCCTAACAACTTCATCATAACAACAAATTACTTTTACGTGTAAAAGTAACTTATTAGCAAAAACAGTTAACATAAAAGTAACTTGAAAAAATTGTTATTTACAATTACAAATAAAATTAAATTTTGTCTTTAAAATTTTATACTTTACTTTGTAAGTAAGTAAAATGCAAGTTATATGATTTACTTTCTCAAAGAACAGCCATTTCATGTTGATTTAACATTTATTTTTGAGATAGGTAGCGTATTCAAATCCATTGCCTGTTTGTGGGTACTTCTGGGAAATAATTCAGGTAATACCCTGACATATGTGGGCAGTGATTGTGGTGGAGCATTGTGAAAGGATTTCTTTTTACGTATATCATAAAGGGTAATTCTATTATAATTAGGGGCAAATATAGTTAACAGGCAGGTATACCAGTAGAGTAGAGACAGGCTCTACGCCACATGAGAGCTATAGTGCTAATAGGGGCTGCTAAATAATCATTGATTTTACATTTCTTTTTTTGTTGAGCAGAAATAAGTCAGTGGCCATAATGAAATTCTAGCAGAGGGAGGTCTGATATAATTTATATATTAAAAGGAGTATTTATCGGATATAATCTT
>NC_061167.1:16168408-16170908 GCF_022113875.1 Hydra vulgaris | reverse complement strand
CTTTTTTTAAAGAATTCTTGAACCAATTTAACATTGTGTTTGGGTTTGTTATCCCGATTGTACATCCATCCTCAAGTCATTTTATCATTATTACCTTGCATAAGGTAACACAATGCTCTTGCATACCGCCTTTGTATATTTCTTAATCAATAGTTTCAGTATAAACATCCTAAAAGCATTACCTCCTTCATGTTTTAAGGTAAACAATTGGGATTTAAGACCATATCTTGTACCTACTATAAGAACTGTATAATTATTATAAACTTATTTTTTTACTTCATAAACTTATTTTCAAAATAAGTTTATGAAGTTCTAAACTATAAGATTTAGAAGGGATTGATAGGCGGGGCTAGAAAAAAATTTGTAATACTTTTTATATTATAATTTTATGCTTACATTTACTATTTATTAAACACTGACATATATTTATATATTTTCAAACTCTTTTACTAACTCTTGTTTACTTCCAACAAGATTGCAAGCAACCACTATAAAGTTATGATTTACTTTAAAATAGAGAAAAATTAAAATACTAGGAAATGGTTAACTGAAGACTTAAAAAGTTATAGGTTGTTCATAAAAGAAAAACATAAAGATGGCTAATAGTCATATAGTTTTTTTGATGTGCAAGGAAAAAAACTGGATTAATAAAAGTTTTTATAAGTTGAAGGGACATAAACAGTAAAAAGATGCAACTTGTTGAATAAGAAACAAGCAACAATGAGTTTTGGTTTATTGTACTAGAGATAATAGCTTGTTTGAGCAATGACCATGATTGTATTTGTAGAAAAAAGAAAGAAATACAACCTTATAACCATGGGAGAGTGGCTCAAGCTTGGCAAATAAAACAAGTCTAAATAATAATAATTATTTTTATAAAATGTTAATTCAACTCCCTAATACTGAATTAGTTAGAGGCTACTTAATTGTGGTTATAACCCTCTCTCAACTATATAACTCCGGAACACAAACCTTGACAACCAAGGCCGCTGTGCAGAGAAACAAGTTGAGCGCGGTACTACCAAGGACGTGGTAGAGATCGATCTCAGTACCTCTCACTTATGATGCAAATGCTCTACCACTACACCAAGACCACATAACGCTTACTATGTGTTTTTAGACTTTGTCTGAGGGGTTTGTTATTCATCATTATAGGTATACCAACATTATTGCAATACTTTTTTGCAGTAATTAAATGAGATTTTTTGGCTAACAAAAATTGCAGATTTTAAGTCCAGAATTTAAATCCATAAGCCACTGCAAGCCTTACATAGGTAAGGCTTATGTAAGGCCACTGCATAGGTAAGGCCACTGCAAGCCTCAGGCTGTTACAGAAAAGAGATCAGATTAAAAAGCAGCTGTTTGTTCTAAACAATCAAAAAATGAAGATGTTTTTTCAACAGATAGAGCCACTTTAGATGCTAAATTTTCATGAAGATTGATATTGTAAATACGAAACAATAAAGGAGCAAAGATTTAAGGATACCACAAGATGTGGTACCCTTAAAGTTACTTTAAATAATGAAGAGTGTAGGCCTTCAAGAATAACTTTATTATTGCAGCTAGTAAGAAATAATTTAATAATCTTAAAACCTTTATATAAAGAAACTAATAAAAGAGTGGACTAATCGTAGGATAGTTGGAAAGGTCAAAGTGTTTTCTAGAGTTTTGAAAAATTGGAACCACTTATTCAGCACTTTTTAAAAATTAAATATTATTAAATATTATATAATAAATAAGATTAAATGTTAGACTTACTTTTGCTAATGACACTGTTGAAGACTAACCAAAAGTCTCTAGAACTTAACATCTGATATAAGATACAAGATTTAGTAAACTGAGAGAATAACAGAGCTTAACATCAGGCAGGACCTTTTTATTGGTTTCTTGGAATAATAAATGGACATTTGTTCTTTAGAGAGATGTTCTTGTAAAATAGATGAAATAAATGATTAATAAAGCGACTGCTGAAGATGATGAAAAATATGGAGTAGAATGAGATTTGAATTAAAATTGAAGAGTAGGAACAAAAGCTTCCAAACTTTTAGTCCAGAAGAAATAAAAGCTTCTGAGATGCGTTTTATGCATGCATATTATGAATATAAACATGTTTGCTATTTGTTTAAATGTTGGCACACAATATCCTATCATATTTATATAAACTTTAGTATTTATATGGTGTAGCATTTGCCGAAAGAGAAGAAGAATCATCATCATCATAATTATCACCATCATTATTATAATGATGTTTATATATGCATATATAAACAAAATATAACATGAATTTTGAATAAAAAATGTATACTTTAGGATGTATGTTTATGCAGCCCTGGTCACAAACCTGGCCCCGGCTATATTTTATCAAACCCAGCCACGGCCCCGGTTAAAATCAACCCTGGTTATTAACTAATATATATATATATATATCAGCCTTCTTTGTTTAGCCAGCGCTTTCACTCTTAAGTCATTTTACGCTCGCCCACACGGCTGCAAAAACAAT
>NC_061167.1:16093408-16163408 GCF_022113875.1 Hydra vulgaris | reverse complement strand
TAATTATATTTAAACTTTTATTAGTCCTTTATTCAAGAAACAATAAATTATAAAAAACATTGTTTTTAAAAATCTAATTTTTTATTAAGTTTCTGACGATGTTTTTTGATTTATTGACGATAATTTTTTAATTTATCAAAACAATTTCATTTATTTGTTTCGTTTTATTTTAAACGCATTTTATGTTATTAAACTGTATAAAACAGCAACAAAATAGCATCACGAAGTTGTCTTACATTAACACAAGCTATTTATATTTTAAAGACAACTTTTTCTTTTATTGTTGTTTTACAGTTTTTTAGAATAACAATTAAAAAACACATGTTTTATCGTCTTTTTAAAAACACATTTCTATGACTAATTAAAGTGTTTTAAATATTGCAGTGATGGATCCAGGAATTTTTGGTGGAGGATGTTGAAATATTTTTGAATTTTGTAGCATGTTTGCGTCTCCTAAAAAAAAAGCAAAAAACAATGTCCTCAATTTCTATGATATTTTCAAGACTTTCAGATTCTGGTGGTGGTGGTGGGGGGATGCATACCCCCATCCTTCCCCTGGATCCGTCACTGAAATATAGTAATGTTTGCTTTTTACTCTTGTTTTTTTACTTTTACTTTTTTAAGTATCATGTTAAGCAAAAACAACTACTTAATTAATAGTATTAAATTTTTTACTTGCTCATTACACTGTAACTGCAACTTAAACTTTAAATTATAAATTAGGGTGTAAATGATAACAGTAACTTACGCTATTTTAAACTCCGCCAAACAAGAAAATCATAAGATAACATTTAAATATGAGAGATAGTATGTTAAAAGATAACAATTACTTGCTAAAGAGACAATTTTATACTAACGCATTAGATTTTTTTGCGTTAATTCGAGCCCTGTCTAAATTTAATTTCTAATAAAATGTCTATTTAACCTTATCAATTTGAACAAAAAAAATATAGCAAAATTAACATAAATGTTAATTTAACTAAAACATTTTACAATAATTATTTTTTATCAAGCGAAAATGAGAATAACCATCACTTTCGAAACCATAAAAATGACTAAAATAAATAAATTTTTGTACTAAGGAAATATTTTAAATAAACTTTCATGTGTCTACATCAATATTCATTTGTTAAAAACTGACTAAAAAGAGTTTAAAATATGACTTAAATTCATTTTTGGCCGTGGAATTGCCCTTACAACACAAATATATAAATAAAAAGTATAAAAAAAAATTTAATATACAAATATATTTTCACAAAATGCTACAAAACTTAATCTTATAAGTAATTATGTGTTAGTTAAAAAAAAACGACTTTACTTTTAAATATAATTACCAACTAAACGCTTGCAATAATGACATTTTGTCTACTTAGTTTAATTTGACGTACAAACGTTAGTTTTTTGAGGCAATAGAGTCAACAAACTTTGGAGAAGACGCATTTTTTTAAATCGAAGTAAAGCGTTTTTTTGAAAATTAAATTTGTTAGTGTGTGTTCATTATTACATTTTAGAAAAAATAATATACATCAAACAATTTTTTTTAATGCTCTTTCATATGAGATCATATCTTTATAGCACTTAGGGATCCCTTTAAATCTTGTTTCATATTGAATTCAAAATTTAACAACAAACGACTTAATAGATTAACATATAAAACTTAAACCAAAAATTCAGCTTTGGCATTTTTGCAGAAGCTTTGGCAGAAGCCAGGGTTATGTTTGCTTAATCATCAGCTTCAGCAAATTAATTTTCAGTAATTAAAATTATTTAAGCTTAGTTTTCAATAATTGTAGAAATAATGTAAAATAGTTGTGCAATTTAATTGAACAACTTTTGCAGGAACCAAATTGTTTGTATTTCCACAACAATTGTTTTACAATATAAAAATTTATTTGATATTATTTAGATTTTTAAACTAAAAAAGTTGTTTCAATATAAATTTTATTTTGTTAATACTTGATAATTTAAACTAATCATTTTGAAAAGTGCATTTGTATCAAGACTAACAAGGGGGCAATAATAATTACTACTTTATTAAATGTATTAAATTTAACCTGTTAGCCTTGATAGATTAAAGAGATTAAATACAATATTATTATTTAGCATAGAAAATAAACAGGTTCAAAGGCAAGAATTCATTTTTTGACACGAATTCTTGCTGGTCAAAGTTGACCAGTAAAAAAAAAAACAGAATTATGGAAAATAGGGTTTTATAAAATATAATGGGGTTATTAAATATAATGTGATAATATGGAAAATGAGGTTTGATGAAATATAAAAATAAATTATATGTAAAAAAGGTTTTAAAATATTAAGGATATATTTTGAAAAAGTGTCTAAAATATTTTCAAAACTGATTATATTTTTATTTTCTTTGTTGACACAAACTATTTCTTTGTTGACACAACTATCTTTTTTTTTTTTTCTTTTTTTTTTGCTTTATTCAGCTTTAAATTCACACTTGACTGGGGGCAAAAACCATGAGTGTATTTTTTATATCTGTAATTTAAAGCTAAAAAAGAAACTACACACTAAAAAAAGGGTAGAAATTTCTACCTTAGGGTAGGATATGTGATATACTTTAGTAAGGTATAATTTTCTTATAAGGTTTAATTATAAAGTAAATCTTTGAGGTAGAAAATTATATAAAAACAATGATTTTCATACAATTTTCTACTTAAAGGTATAATTTTATATGTATAACTTGAAAAGGTAGAAACTATACCTAACTATAGGTATATCACACACATTGAAAAATAAAGGTAGAAATTTTTATTTAAGGTAGGATATGTGATAAACCCTTAGTAAGGTGTAACTTTCTACCATATAAGGTTGATTTTAATATAATTTCCTACCTTAAAAGGTAGAAAATTATATCTTACTATATATATACATAGTAAGGTATAATTTTCTACCTTAATATATCACATATCCTACCCTAAGGTAGAAATTTCAACTTTTTTTTTTAGTGTGTGGTTTTTTAACCTTCAAATTACAGATACAAAATTTACTTTAAACCTTGTGTTATTTACTTAATAAATAATGACTTACTAATTAGTAATTACTTTAAGTAATTACTAATTAGTAAGTTAGTGAAAAGTCTAACTACACACATAAAAAATGAATGCCTATATGCAACTGCTTCCTGTATTGTTTCCTTTGTATGACTATAATTTTGTATTACTTTTTTTTTAATTTATATTTAAAAAAAAAAAAGCAAAAAGGCAAAGCTATAGCTTAAAACTCCTTAAACTTACAAGGGTTTTTATAATAATCATGATTGATAGTTCACAAAGTGATAATGAAATATTTTGTGTATTAAAATAATTGCGGTATTACAATACATACTATATATTGTAATTGTAATATTACAATACATACTATATGCTTTATTAGCCAGCATTTGGTCTAAAAAAAACGTCTTTTGAACTTTCAAAAGGCCTTCAGAATGAACAAAAACGTTTAATAGGCAACTTTTTTGGAATGAAGGAATTAAAGTTTGTTTAGTAATATAGTTAGATAGTTAGGATAGATACGCAAGATTTTTTTATAAATATAAAAGCTTCGGCTTCAGCAAAGTGGCTTAAGCAGAAGCCTCGGCTTCGGCAAATTCTAGGCTTCAGCACATCACTAATGACTAACCAATGTTATTTTTTTGCTCTAAGATATGATGTTGATAAATAAAGTTTATTTTTAATTACAAAACTAAAATTTAAAAGAAATCATATAAACAAATTGTTATTTTTCTTACCACTAAATACGATTCAAGGATTTTTCTCCTTCCTTCAATAACATCTGGATCCATTCGACCAAATGGCATGGCATATCTTCTATTTGGTCGTAAAATACCTTTCATATGTTTAGCCATTGGCCCATGAGTCAAGCGATTATGAAGATATAAAAACTCTCTTTAAAATAAATATGTGTGTGTATGTATATATATATATATATATATATATATATATATATATATATATATATATATATATATATATATATATATATATATATATATAATATATATATATATATATATATATATATATATATATATATATATATATATATATATATATATATATATATATATAGATAGATATATATATATATACATATATATATATATATATATATATATATATATATATATATATATATATATATATATATATATATATATATATATATATATATACATATATATTATTTGGGTTATATTTTCATTTATATTCTTATTAATATTTACAAAACAAACAAAAAAATTAAATTATAAAAAATTTAAAAGTATAACGTTGTAACTAAATATTCAAGTACTTAGGAAACTCAACAACTTTGAAAAATCATTTTATAAGTCATGGAAATAATAAGATAGAAGAATCACATTTGATAAAAGTTGAAAAAGTGTCCAAAAACTATTAGTGATATCCTAATATTATACTAATACAAAAAATAAAAAAATCATCTCATTGACAAACCCAGATATTATTTGAATCAGTGTTTTTTTAAATAGCTGATTTGACATTTTTGTGAAAATTGATTTTTTCGATGATTGGTATTCTTTAATAATAATTTAATTTTCTTTTAAAAGGGTGTTTAAATGTCCTCTCCTTATACAACTAAAGCTAGTTGAAAATATTTAGTTTTTATTAAAAAGACAATTTTGCTTTAAATAAGTCTTTTTAAAAAAAACTACTTTCATCCATAGCAAGCCACAATCAAGCCTAATCAAGCCACAGATGTTGCTGCCAAGTTACAATTTTTGCTAGCTACTAAAAACTTTGCTAGTTTTTATTTTAAGTACAATAAAAGGTTTTGCTATAGATATTGCTATTAGATATTGCTATCTTGTTATTCTGAGTCTTAGAAAAAGAAAAGCAATTCTTGTATATAGAATGTATAAAAAAAAGCAATCCCTGTATTTAGAAGCATAACATAATTAAACAAGCTCGTTTATGGGACAAGCATACATCAATCACAAGAGAATGAAGTTTCACCAAAGCACCCTGTTTTTACTGGCAGGAAAAGTTCAATTTTCCATTTATATTGAAATTAATATATGTTTTAATATATTATATCATAGAACAATTCAAAATACCTGACCTAATCTTAGATACAAGATAATAGTCCAAGTATCATAGGCATCTTAGATACCTTTAATACTTAGAATAGATAAGATATGGGTTTACCTGATTTAAACAGGCAAGATGAATAAAATGACTCTTAAGTAAACATATTAGAGTTCTTACATATACTTAGACTAAGTTAGTACTTAGGTTAGTACTAAGTTAGTATGGGCATACCTGTTTTATATAATTATGATGAGAAAAATGATAAGGAAAAATACATAGGTATTGAGAAAATAACATAGGTAGCAACACTAACAAGTCAAAACACAAATAATGCTGTTTAATATTAAGGTAGATTGGGGCCATTTCGCCACGAGGACGATTTTGCCACTTTTAATATTTCAAGAAAAAGATGTTATTCTGGCATAACATCATGTTAAGATGATGTAAAATATTTATTATTTTAAAAGTATAACCTTATAACTACTGATTAGTCATAGTTGCCGCCTAATTTAATTGGTTGTTGTAAATTTTAAATGAGATTTGTTATTTAGTGTAATTATTTGATATAATCGTGTCACTCTTGCACCAAGTGGCATTATTATTAATTTTGAATGATATAATTGTCCCACAGTTAAAAAAATATACATAATGTACAATATTTTTGCTTTCTAAACAAATATAAATTATTGATTTTACTAAATATTAATTATTATATAAATAATTTTATAAAATCATTGGAGATATATCAGGAACTATCATATGATAAATATATTAGAAGTATTTTGAAGATATAATAAATCAAATAGTTTTTAGATATACATTTGAAACATTGTACTTGTACTTTATAATTTAACTTAAAAATAGTTTTTTAAAATTCTCCTAAAATTTTGTTTTCTAAAATGTCATTTGTTATGCAAATATAAGAAATGCATATTGAATGCATTTCTTATCTTATTGCATTTTTATCCTTAACACCAAAATCTAAAATTCGCTGAATCTCCCAAAGTAGTCTCCCAAAGAAAAAGAAATCCTATAGTGATACCAATCTCCAATTGGCTAATCAAGCTGTTAAAGATTGCAGTAAAATATTAATGACAGCAAAAACATTTGGAGTACCAAGTATTAAATTAATGCTGAAAGATAAGTAAACAGGCTTTTTTACATGACGTAGATTTCCATTGACAACAAAATGGTTGAGGTATAATTCTTATTTATGTGCTAAAAAACTACATCGTCATTAATTACTTCAAAAAAATTTGCCAATACAACGCATAAATCTCAATTTGATTACTCACTTATATAAAAAATAGAAAATCTCTGGATGTGTTTTTTAATCCAAGTAACTCGAAGAAAAAGTTCTCCATTAAACAAAAAAAAAAAACAAGTGGCTCAAGAAAGAAAAGGAATTTTTTTTTCAATCAAACAAAAGCATATGGCTCAAAGAAGAGCAGCCGTGGCGCAGTGGTAGCGCAATTGGCTAAGAAACAAAGGATCTGTGGTTCAAACCCCACCTCTGAGCAAGTTTTGTGGCATCATCATCAACAGAAACAAAAAACAACTCACTGCTGTGTGTGCGGCTTAGCAAGGGGTGGATTCATCAGAAGACTGGCTATAATGCATTTCTTAGCATATATAGACTTTTGCATCGACATGTGCACAGAATATGCTTAATTCAACAAAATATATTATAGCTTTAACTCTTTTTACATTGGCAAAATTCCCCCATAAAAGGCAAAATCACCCCATATAAGCATGTAATACAAATTGGTGTTAATGAGTATAAATAATTTATTTTTTTAAATTTTTTAAATGCGGTTAAACTAAATATAGTTTATTCAATATTATTCAGTTAATGGTATATGGAAAAAGTGTATCAGGTTGAACAGGTAACATTAAAGCAGCAAAAGTTGCAAAATCACCCCGGTCTACTCTACTATTATTTATTATTAATATTAGAAAATTATTTCTTATTTCTAATAGAAAATCCACTTTTAAGCTTTTAGGCCATCATTAATCTTTGTTTTTTTGTTGTTTTTTTTGTTAGGTGCAAGAAAACATGTTTGGAAAAGCTTGGAGGGGTGAAATAAGAAGATATCTTTTCAAACTTTTATGAGATAAAAATCAAATATGAACAAGATATATATATTCAAGGATTGATGTCGTTAACTTAAAAGAAGAGAAACATTATAGAGAGCAAAGAATATCATTAAGAAAATGTGCAAGTTCAAGTACAAAAATTGATAACGATAGACAGTAATAAAAGTAAGAATGCAGGACGGCACAGAAGAAGAAGGCTAATAACAACAACAACAGCAACAATAAATTTATCAGTTGAAACTGAAAAGTTGTTGATTCATTTAATTAAATGCTTTAGTAATTAGGGTTATGATTTGACACAAGCCAATGTAAGCCAATGATTTTGATACATACCAATATAATTTCTTCAACACTATTTAAAAACACAAATAATAAAGGTTTGTCATTTTTGAATAATGCTTTTGGAATTTATTCAAAAATGGCAAAGCTTCATTAGAGTGGTGGTATGATTTTAAAGAGAAATGAAAACATGATATATCATGACACAAACCAGGTAATATTGCATCAAACAGAGTATTGCACTTAAAATATAATTGACAACTACTTTAACAATTATAAGAAACAATACAGTTTATACCTTTTCAGCATAAAATTGAAATTTTTAGTGGTGACTAAAAATTTCAATTTTATGCTGAAAAGGTATAAACTGTGCTTTCAAAATTAAAGGAAACCATGTAAAAGTTAATTATACCATAAACAACTGCCCCAATGTATCAGATTTTTACTTATCATAGGTACCATAGACATAACATAGACTATGCAGACAATCCAAATATACAAAATTAAGACGCAAAAGAATATAGAAAATACAAAATACATTTCCATATCAATTATGAAATGTGAAAACAATTTAAGTCAATTGTGGTTTTGCAATCAGATGTGGGCCCCAAAATGATATCAACAAGGCACTAAATTTTTCAGCATTAAAAAGAGTAGATGCGGCTCCAATATTATAGATTTTTATTATAGATCCAATAGATAGATTTATTTTTCTTTTTATTTCTTTTCACATATAAATTAGTTTTCTTTTTTATTGTTTTCTCATTGATTATAACAGTGACTCGTTTTAGTAGAAAAAAATATAAATCCAGTCAAATATAGTTTCTTGTGAAACTAATTTTAATAGTTATTAAAATTTTTAATAGACATTTATATTTTGAAAAAGAAAAAATCCCATAAAAAAACAGGTTTCTTATCAAAGATAAATTAAACTTTTTGATCAAATAAAATAAATATTGAATTCTAATAATTCCAAATGTTGACCTAAATTAGGCTAAATAAATTAAATGTTGGCAAATAAATTAAATGTTAGGCAAATAAATTAAATGTTGAATTCTATTAATTCCAAATGTTGACCTAAATTAGGCTAAATAAATAAACCATAAAAATTGAATAAACAAATTATATAAATTCTGCTTACTTTTCTAATTATACTTATTTAATATTAATTATTTTAACAACTTTAAAAAAAGTACTAAACACACCTGTATCTCCTTTTTATTTCTCTAATTAATGGCATTGCATTATCACCAATATGAAGATCTGTAGCTTGATGATTTAAATGTTTTTGATACAAATCTGGCCAAATTCGTATATCATACTAAACCATAAAAATGAAACAAAAAAAAAATACAGCAATTTTTTAGGTAGGGAAAACAATATTCATGTTTTTGAAAACATCATGGCTAAAAAAAATTTTAAATTTTAAAAACATCATGACTAAAACCTGCCCTCACCAAAACCCTCAGTTGATGAATGCACGCATTACTGCACCTATCAATCACAAATTACATCATTTCTAATTATTTTTAACTTTACAATATATCTGTGTTGTCTAGAAGCCAAAACCATTAAATTAAATGCAAACAAAACATTTTTTAATTTACAGCAAAACAGCAAACTTAATTGACTTTAATTTTTTTTTCAATATAGAATGTGTTTCTTTTTATTTTTTTAATGTTTTATAATGTTTTTATTTTTAAATTTTTTTTTTTTTTATTGTATTATTTTATATTATTAATATTAACATTATTATTATTGCTATATGTACTCATCTTGGCTAACAGAAAAAATCCATAACTTGAACTTAAATAAAGGTATTTATGAGATTCCATTATCATCTGAAAACTAAACAAACTCTCACTATTTTAAACTCCCTTATATTGGTAAAACATCTGAGCTAACGAAGCAAATATTACAAGGAATTATTAAGAGACTGTAAATCGGTTACAAAAAGAGGTACTGTAAAATTGATATTCGCCTAAAAGTGTCTAACTTTTTTTCATCTAAAGATCACCTTCTTGTAGATTTTAAATCATTTGTTGTTTACAAATTTGTTTGTGCAGGATGTAAATCCTGTTATTTTGGTGAAACTACTCGCCACTTGAAGACACGAATGATTGAACACTACAAGAGGGATAAAAACTACAAGTGTAGTGTTTAGTTACCACAAAAGTCATTTTTTCAAAAAAACTTGTGGACCCTAAATGGTTATATTTCAATTAAGGTGACAATTACAATATATAAAAATTTAATTTTTCAATATATAAATTTTAGGATATCATTAAAGAGTTTAAAATATAGTTAAAATAAAACTTCTATTATGGATGTAACTCTTTATTTGAAATTAATTTTCATACAATATTTCAAGGGATTATAGCTACCCTCGTTGTCAAGTATATACATATATATATATATATATATATATATATATATATATATATATATATATATATATATATATATATATATATATATATATATATATATATATATAAAACCGTAACGATTTTAAAGTTTATCGTAAAGATGCCATAACTAATGTCCAAATCAAACATAATTCATGCCATGATCCAAAAATTATAAACGTAGTTTTCAAAGGTTTTGTTCATAGAGCATTATATTTATGCTCTGATAATAATATTGAACAAGAGTTATTATTTCTAGTTGATGTTTTTGTAGAAAATGGTTATAAAAAAAACTAGCCTGGAAAATATTATAAAAACCACTAAAGAAAATTTACATAATAAAAAACAAAATATTGAAACTCAACATTCATCAATTGCATCAAATAATATTGTATCTTTACCATAGATTCCAGGAATTAGCCCTAAGTTAAAAAAAGTTTTCAAAAAAGCAGGTTATACACCAGTCTTTAAATCTCCAAAAAATTTACAACATATACTTACCATAAAAAATAAACCTGCTCTTCCTATAAATTCTTACCCAGGTGTGTACAAACTTGAATGCTCCTGCAATAAATGTTATATCGGTGAAACAAAATTAAAAAATCTCATCTGGCATTTACCAACATCAAAAAAATACATATAAAGGAAAATGGGATTATTCAGCCATAACAGAGCATTCAAAAAATTGTCATGGTAATTTTTCATGGAACAATAAAAATACTTTAAAAGTAGAAGTTAATAATTTTAACAGAAAAGTGAGGGAAGCCCTTGAAATACAACGCCATGAAAACTCACCTTTGGACGGCGGTCTAAATCAAGATGACGGAGGTTACGTCACAACTTCCTTTTGGAAACCTATGTTTCGGTATTTAAATGAAAAGAAACTATTGCATTGATTTGTTTTTGTTTTTATTTTGTTTTTAACGGTTTTTTATATATATATATATATATATGTATATACTTGACGAGGGTAGCTATAATCCCTTGAAATATTGTATGAAAATTAATTTCAAATTAGAGTGACAATATATATAAAACAATTACAAAATAAAAAGTAGCACAAATAAAAACTGAAACCATAACATATGTACGACATGTATTTATAACATGTTATGCAACATATATGCATGTATATATATATATATATATATATATATATTATATATATATATATATATATATATATATATATATATATACATGCATATATATATATATATATATATATATATATATATATATATATATATATATATATATATATATATATATATATATATATATATATATATATATATATATATATATATATATATATATATATATAGATATAGATATAGATATATATATATATATATATATATATATATATATATATATATATATATATATATATACATGCATATATATATATATATACATGCATATATATATATATATTATATATATATATATATATATATATATATATATATATATATATATACACTCATGCATGGTTGTCTTTAATTTTTACCATAAATTTTTTTTTTTTTAATTAATAGAACAATTATTTGTATGGTGTCAGAAAGGCTGCCTAGAAAAACAAAACTAAAAATTATGAATAAACACTAAACAGTGTGATTTCTACTAAAACGTTATAAAATTAGTTGCTTGCCACACCACCGTGGAAGTAGGTTCAAACCAAAAAAATGTCCCAGGGTCATGTGATACTTTTTTGGATCCGTACTGACCTCTAGTTTCAGAAAATAACACTAAGGAAATAAAATTTTGGGCTTCAAGAAAAAAAAAACATTTTTGTAAACATAACAAAAGACCAGTATTTTTCTTTATATGTACAATAAATATTTTATTTGATCAAGAATTATTCCAAGACTATTACATATCTTAAAAGCTTTAAAATATTCACAATAGACATATTTTTGAAAGGATTATGTTCTTAATAGGGAAATATGTTGACAATAGACAGATATTTGATGGGAATATGTTCTTATATCAATTATGGTTACTAAGTTATTGAACAATCATTTCAAATAATTTTATTCCTTTATGTTAAAAAACAATTCTAATGCATTGGTCAAGCTCAATACCTTTATAAGGAGGTTTAAAATTGCTGGAAATTTTAAATAGCTATTTAATTATTTCCTATGACAAATGAAACCATAGAGACTTTGATATTTACCATATTGATATTTAAATACATATAAAATATAAAATTAAAAATATAAGTCTTCTAAAAACATAACTGCCTCCTATAAAATTAAATCTTGAAATGTGCCTGTCTACTATTATAAAAAATAACCGATCTTAGCAGTTTTGATTGATACAGTTTTTGACAACTAGGAACTTTGTATCCTTGTTCAAAAAACTGTTTGAAGTCATAATGAATAGATTCAGAAGCCTGATCTGACCAAAAACCAAGATCATTTCGAGGGTATTTGTCAACCATTGATTCCAAAAAAGCTGGTACATGAATGACTATAGCATGTATCTTTGGGGATATTTTTGTGTTCAATGCCATATATGCTTTCTTGTAGGAACTAATGTGACTCTTGTAAGATATGTCTAAAGACCAAAGCATATTTTCTTCACATTATTTAGCACTTTCATTCCACGCACAAGCATTTTTAATTCATCAGTTATAACTTAAATATTGGATTTGGGAATTTTTTGTAATGTTTCTGTTATCTAATAGCTTTGAACATTGTCCTCCCTTGAATTGGCCACCATGCAACCTCGGCCTTATAAATCCAATTGCTTTATTCCACAAATCAATGGAAACTGATGTTTCTGTTTTTGACAGTATTTTATCACCTGTTATACAAAAGGTTTGTATTTTCAGAAAATAAATGAAGCTCCATTGGGGGAAGGATTTCTGCAAGATGTACCATCTGGTAGGTCTAGCAAAGGAGTTGGTACAAAATTCTTAAATAGGGCAGCTGAGAGTTTACTTTTTTTCATGTGATTTTCATAAGCCTTTTTGTACTGTTTTGCATTATCTCTAATCATACCAAGTGTTCTAAAAAAAAGGAGATTAAAATCCTGAATTAAAAAAAAATATCTAGAATAATGTTTCAACTGTACAAAAAAAATGTTTCATAATGCCAAACTAATTTCTAAATACCTTAAGCAGCCACTGATTGCGAAATCCTGCATTTCTTGCTTTAAAAGTTTACACCAACTGCAAAGGTGACTAGAAAAAGCTGAAATAAATATTACGCCAAATAAATATCCACAAGCTTTAAGTCAAATGCTAATAAATACTTCTTAGTCAAAATCCACAATAGTTCTATGATTTGCTTAATGTTTTGGTGAATCTCTTTAACATTTTAAACAAAGGCCAGAATAATAAGTTTCTTAACTCTTCCGTCCTTAAATTTGTCTTGTTTTATTCCCTCTCTATACAAGAACTTAGTTTTAGGTTCATTCACTTCACTATCAAGAATACTTAAACAAACCTTTAAAAATCCTCTTTCCTCATCTATTCCAATCTTTACAATATAATCTGTGGATATTTCTCTTTTTTCCACTAGTTGATTTATTAGCTCAGACACATTTGTACAGTAAACTAAATATTTTGTTTGCTTATTTGAAATTCTGCAACATCAAAGTAACAATTTTGAAAATAGTCTCGAAACACAAGTTTTTCTTTTAGATTGGGTTCAAAAAACTCTCCTTTTCCAGCTTCTAAGAACACTACAAGCAGTTTCTGTTTAAGAGTTGCTTAACCCTAGTATATTTTTGTTTAAGGGTTGCTTAACCCTCGTATATTTTTGAATCTTGTAACTTCACTAGCTGGCATGTTTTCATGAAAAAGGGCTTTTAACTCTGTTGTCTTCAGAATTTTAATAAAGTTTATGTTCTTTGTTAGCAAGCTTTATTGAATCACCTGATCCACTTTAGATTTCAGTTCCCGCTATAGGATTTTAGTACAAAAAAGCTCTCTGACCCCCTGCATCTGAAATATATAACATTTTTACCATCAAAAACTGTATGCTCCTACTATATATTATATTTTATTGGTTTTAAAGTAAATTATTACTGCACATATGGTTTTAGGTTAAATAACTATTATATATATACATACAGAATAACCTCTAGACAGTGCTGTCTCAAGATTATCCTTGCAAATTTAGTGGATATTTGTCTTCCACTTTTTTTCGATTTTTTCCTGATCCCGGGGAGATTTCCTTGCAACAACACAAACTGAACATTCATATGTAGTTTGAATTCTTGTAATAATGGAAATTCTTATTCCAGAAAAATTGTATGGTACTGAAAGAGCATCAGGTTCTATTATACTTTTTTCAATGAGCTCCAGAAATTTTGCAAACAGATACCAGAAGTCTAAATTTGGGATAAAATAATTTTGATGTCTTCTATAGATTGGCTAAGTTATTTCTCTAATCATTTTGACTTTCTCAAAGCACACAATGCAAACTTTTTTCGGTTATCTTTGTGGTTTAATACCTGATTAGACATTGTTGAAGTACTGATGGCACAAAATGTAGAGTTTAGGGAATATATTAAAAGAAATATTGGGTTTAGTCGTTGATTCATGTAGTTGGCCTTCATAGATATCCTTAAATATATTGTAATAACTGTTACAAAATTATTTCCTCGGGATAATCATTTTTAACACTTGTTTAGAATAATGATAAACAATTGCAACACAAGCAATTCTCTTTGAAGAACTATATGAAAAACTCTCTATAATGATTGATCTATATAAATGATCTATAATAATTGCTAAAATATTTCCTCAGAGATTTATTTCTTTTGAAATATTGAACCTACTTCCACCGGAGTGTGTTGCACAAATTGTTAAAATCTTATTGACTTCTAATGTATACAACAATATATGTATATGCATATATATATATATATATATATATATATATATATATATATATATATATATATATATATATATATATATATATATATATATATATCAAGCCTACCAAAGGAAAGGCGTGTGGGTTTTTTTCTCATATGACCACACGCGATTACACTATTTTAGAAAACGCGAACACGGTTGTTTGCAAGTTTTATAATAATGTTGAAAAAGTTTCAAAAACAAGAAAAAACAAAACTAACAAAATAAAAAGAGATTGAAATAGAAAAAAATAAAAACAAATTAATAATTTAAATAATTTGTGTACTGTTTTTATTTTTGTTTCTTTAGAGTTACAATCAGCAACAAAATTAGATAAGGCGAAGCAAAAAAAAAAACAGTTTGAAGCCTACAATAATAAGAATGATTTTCCTTTTCTTAATTTTTTTTTAAGAGGATAGCAAAAATACAAATTGCAATGTGTTTGTAAAATTTATTTGTATAATTTTAATGTAACAACAAGGATTGAATTAAGCAAATGCAAAACGCAAAATCTGGAAAAATATCTAGCATTAAAAATTTTAGTTTATACAAAACCGTGTTCCTTGTTTATAAGGGGAGAATCAACTTAAATTGTTAGCAAAAAAATAAAAAATAAAACAATAAAGTTACAATTACATAAGTAAGAACATTCTAGTCACTAATTGCATTACAAAAATAATAACACTATAATAGTGTTATTACTTTTTTAACTTTTAAAATCCATTCTTTGGTCAAGCAACATTAGCATTCCCAAATTTTAATTGAAGTAGAAAAATATCTAGAGGAATAAAGTGGATGTTCAAATAATATTAAAACTAAAGTAACTTATACAATCGTGACAGACAATTTTACGAAAACGTGTCGTAGCATAATGAAAAATGTTACTAATGGACCGTAAAAGCGCGCGTTAATTTTAAAATTAATCAATATAAATTTTTTATTGGTTGATTTTAAAATTAACGCGCGTTTTTACGTAACGTTTTTCATAATGCTATACTTTTTATAAAGTACTTTTTTATAACGTTGCTTAAGTGATATGTGAAAGTTCCTGAAATTTTTAATAATATTTGAATATCTGTTTTATTTTTTCAAGATGCTTTTCTACTTTAAAAAATGTTTGGAATTAATAATGTTGTTTCAACAAAGAATGAACTTTAAAAGTAATAAGTGCTTTATAAATGTAATAACACTATTATAGTTTTATTACTTTTATAATGCAGTTAGTGACTAAAGCGTTATTACTTTTGTAGTCGTAAGTATATTGTTTTTGTTTTGTTTTTTGTAACTTTCTCGCTAGCAAACTTTTAATAACTTGCTCCTTATAAACAATGTACACAGCTTTGCATGAACTAAAATTTTAAAGACCTAATATTTTACCAGAATTTGCAAACGCGATTGTATAATTTAACTCTTGATATAAACTTGTTACATTATAATTATACAAATATATTTTACAAACAGATGACGATACATATTTTCTCTTTTCTCTTTAAAAGAAAAAACACAAAAAATATGGGAAAGTCATCCTTTTTAACGCCTAAAACCGTTTGTTTTTTTGCTTTGACTTAATGAATTTTGTTGCCAATAATAATAATAACCACTAAGAAAAAACAAAAATAAAAACAACAAACAAATTATTTAAATATTATTATTGTTTTCTATTTAAGTTTACTTTAATTTCTTATGCAGTTATTAAATTTCAAACAATTTTTTTTTTTTTCAGTAACGCATATAATATAACTTGCGCAAACAGACATGGTCACGTTCTCTAACTTGAAAAACGTTTTCGTGGTCGTACGAGAAAGAAAACCGCACGCCTTTCCTGGGAAGGTTTGATATATATACATATTATATATATATATTAGGGATATGACTTTTTAAAAAAAAATTTCCCTCGCCCAAAAATGGATGAGTTTTTACGCATAAAATGCGAAAATATTAATACTTCACGGTCAAAAAAAATGTCACGCCCCAAAGCACATAAAGATTTAAAAAGGTTTTAAAAAAATTAATGACCAAAATCATTTCTATTTGCAAACATGTTCATTCACATGATTCTATAAAAAAACATAATTTATTCTAACAATTAATATTAAAACAATGGCATAGTGTTATATTCAATGCAGGAAAAAACATTTTATACAATTTAAATACATACAGTTATTGTTTATTAGACAAAATGAAACGAAGTGGAAGATTGTCTTTATTTCTGCACAATCTATAAAGCTCCTCCATTACTTTAATTGCTCTTTCAGCACATTAATTACTTCTGGGTATGTTGATTGCTGATGGTTCTGAATTCCAATGACTTGTAAATGTAGCAAGAGGTTTCTTTTTGTTTAATAAAACTTCATGAAGGTCTGAATAAGTGTTTTCTTTATAGGTTTGGTCGTCAAACCAAAAGTCTCCCCACTTGTAAGAAATAAAGGTACATACAGATTCAAGTTTGTTTCTTGTTTTTGGCATAAGAATGTAGGCTAACAACGCTAAAATAGCTCTTGAACTCCACCGAGCATTACTGATATTAGGGATTTTTTGAAATCTTACATTAGTTAATATTTTATTTTGGTCATAGTATCGGTAGGCTCTCGTCAGATGAAACAGAAACTTCATGTTATCTCGCCATCCTCCTGTGTCTTTTATTTCTTCTGTACCATTATAAAAATTTGTCTTCAGTGTTTCATAATGTTCTAACAACTCGTTAGTAAAAAAGTAATTAATGTTTGGTGAGTTCGGATTTTCTCCCAATTTTTCTTCCATTTCTAGTCTAAGTATTCTATCCAAGATATGATGTTGACATGGTACAAACTGAGGTTTTTGTAATCCTTTTTTTTGAAAAATGTCCTGAAGTTTTACAACAACACCATTTTTCTTTCCGGTATTGACATTTGTAGTATCTGTCACAATCATTTTAATTGAATTCCATAGTTTAAATTCATCTATAATATCAGCTATGGCATTAATAATAGTGATAGATTTCCCATCTATTAACTTCAGTGCGCCCAACTTTATTTCGCTTCTTTCATTTTTAAGAACGACAACCTGTTACTCCCATTGGTCTATATGCTTTCCATCGAAGTGTAGACTCCAATTCTCATTCTTTAAATCTTGAATTTAAGTTTCTTTAAATTGTTTTGCTTCATTAAAAAGAGCCTTGTATATTCCAGACTGTGATGGCGCTGGAACATGTATGCCTTCCGAGGACAGTATTTTACCTATTTTAGAAGCTTTCTTAGTTGATACCTTAGCACAAAGCACTAACTTTGTTGCTATTTTACAACTACTATATTTTTTACGTCTTTTCTTCAAATTATTATATTCTTCATCTGTAATTTCATTATCTATCTCAATTGTTCATCAGTTTCTTCAAATTCGGAACTAGAGTTGTCTCTTTCTATTTTACTACTTTCAGTAAATGAAGAAAAACTTTTAGATGCTAAAGGTTGGCTGGAAAGTTTTTGCACAATTGATGGATGAATAGTCTTCTTTCCTGCCAGCTTTGAAGTAGCATATCCAATTTCTCCTTTGCTTTGTAACTGAATTTCATAAAATCTTTTATCTTCAGATGATAACCAAATGCCATTTTGATTTGTTATATCAAAAATCTCTTTTTGCAGAAGGTCGGCATTCGCTTTTTTTCTGAGACTTTCATATTTTTCTATAACATCATTAATCTTTCGCTTCACTGACTGCTCTGTCAGACATGGGAAAATTAATTGTTCTTTCCACAAACTTATAACTTCTTCTGAAATAAGATCTATCCTTTGCTTTTTGGCTTTCACATCAGTACTAGACAAATACTTAAACCTGCTAACAATATCACTTTTTAACGGCATTTTGGAATATTCTTGAAAAGATGTTTCTGACATTGGAAACTGTCTACTTTTATGCGAATCTTAAAATTTCACAAGATTTTTTTTATAAGTCTCTTTATTTTTTTCAACACTTGATTGGCAGTATTTGTATGCCATTTTAATTAAAATCAGCACAAAAAAATCTGAAACTAATTAATAAACAATTAGGTACGGCAGTGAAAAACTAAAAATTATAAAGTGGTAATGCATTTAAAATTATATATATAATATATATTAACCGTCTATATATATTTTATTATATATAATATAATAATATAATATAATAAAATATATATAGAGGGTTATGACTTCTTTAACTTATGTTTTCTGGCCCATATATAATATGTGTAGTATATTATGATCCTATCTATATTGTATTAAAAAACATTTTAGTCGAGGGGCGTGACATTTTTTTACACTTAAAGGAAAATAAACATTTCTTCATTGTTTTATAGCAAAAACTCATCCAAAAATAATATGGGGTTGTCCAAATTGTATAAAAAGTTAAAAGAGTCATATTCCTAATATATATACATATTATATATATACAAATATTATATATATACACTTATTATATATATATATAT
This sequence comes from Hydra vulgaris, assembly GCF_022113875.1. Taxonomy (NCBI): domain Eukaryota; kingdom Metazoa; phylum Cnidaria; class Hydrozoa; order Anthoathecata; family Hydridae; genus Hydra; species Hydra vulgaris. The sequence continues at coordinate 16,144,235 of NC_061167.1, read as the reverse complement.
ATATACACATATTATATATATATCTCATGGTCAATGGAGCACGTCTCTTACCCCCCCTCCTTTACATTTTTTTCTAAAAACCATTTTATTGAAGAAATTTAAAGATATAGAACTTGCCACCCCCTTCCTTTAACTTTAAAACCTGTGTTCTCAGCCCTGCGTGTATATATATATATTTTTTTTTAATTACCTTCGCTACCAACAAGGTTGCAAGCAACCACTAATTAGTGTTGGAAGTTACTGGAAGAAAAAAGATGAAGATTGTAAAGCAAGATAACGATTGACAGACAACTTAAAACATTGCAAATTATATGAATTAAGAAAGCAAGATGAAGGAAGCGAATTCCAAAGAACTGATGTTCGAGGAAAAAAACTAGACAAATAAGAGTTTTTGGAGCACTTAGGAACAGTAACAGAAAATGGATGAGACTTAATTGAATGACGAGTAACACAATAATGAATTTTAGTAGATCGCACAAGAGACACTAGCTCAATAGAGCAGTGCCCATTATAGTATTTATAGAAAAGAGAAAGAGAAGTAACATTACGACGATGTGACAGAGGTTGAAGGTTGGCTGCAAGAGCAGGTCCAAGTATGTTTACAATGCGTTTTTGCACCTTGTCTAAAAGAGAAAGAGCATAATTAGAAGATCCGCCCCAGATATGGCAACAGTATTCCATGCAAGGCTGGATTTGAGATTTATAGAGATAGAGAATAGAATCCAGAGTCAGAAAGTGACGAGCTCGATAAAGAGAAGCAACTTTAGCAGATGCTAATTTTGCAACGGATTTGATATAAGGTTTCCAAGAAAGATCAGAAGTAAGAGTTAATCCTAGAAGATGAAGGGTAGAAGACTCATCGAGTACATTACCGTTCATAAATATAGGAAGGTCTAAACTATTGTGATAACGATTGGCCGAAAAAAATTGAGTTTTATCTGAATTAAAGTTCACCAGCCACTGTGAGCCCCATGCTGTAGCAGAAATGAGATCTTTTTCAAGCTCAGATGCCCCCTGCAAGCAATCAGAGGGAGTTGGCTTCTTATTGTGACAAGAATAAATGGTAGTATCATCAGCGAACAATGCCACCTTAGATGTGAGAATATCTGGAAGATCGTTAATGTAAATTAAAAAGAGTATAGGGCCAAGGATTGAACCTTGGGGAACCCCTGAGGTTACAGAATAAGAAGAAGAGTGCTGTCCATCAAGGATAACTTTTATACTACGATTGGAAAGGAAGGATTCAATAATCTTAAAGATGTTTCCAGATACACCATAAGAAGAAAGCTTATGGAGGAGACCAGCATGCCAAACTTTATCAAACGCTTTAGAAATGTCAAGAGCAATGTCCTTAACCTCCCCACCTTTATCTAATGCGCGATAAAACCTATCGGTTATTACTGACAGCAAATCAGCCGTAGAACGAGAAGATCGAAATTTATACTGATGATCAGAAAGGTTTTGGCGTTATGAGATTCGAGATGAGAGATTAAGTGTTTGTTAATTAAAGATTCAAAAACCTTGCTTATGATAGGAAGAAAACTAATGGGACGGTAGTTAGATAAATCAGATCGCTCTCCAGAATTTTTAAAAATAGGGATAACAGATGCTGCTTTCCAGCAGGCTGGAAAACAAGACTCTGATAAGCACTTGTTGAATAGTTTTGAAAAGATAGACGAAAGCTCCGGAGAACACTTCTGCAAGACTATAACAGGTATGTTGTCCGGGCCACAAGCTGTAGAAGAGTCTAAGCAGGAAATCACTTTAGATACAGAAGCTGGAGTGATACGAATGTCAAGCAATGGATCGATCTGTTTGACGGGTATATCAGGTAGAACGCAACTAGTGGCATCAAGAGATGATATTGATGAAAAGTTCTTGGCAAACAATTCAGCTTTGTCTTTAGGTGAGGTGACAAAGTCTGAACCGTACAAAAGAGGTGGAATTACAGACTTGCCCTTATTATTGATACTATTAAAGATTCTCCAGAAGTCACGAGAGCCTAATTTTTGTGATGAAATACGAGATTTCATCATCTGAGAATAGCGGGTTTTGGCGTTAGACAAAACCTTCTTACAATGGTTCCTAGCAGTAATAAACAGACGTCTGTTTGCTGGAGAATTGTTTTGCTGATAGATATGGAAGTAATAGTTTCGATTGGCAATTGCAGCAGCACAATGTGAGGAAAACCATGGAGAAGAGTGAGGCTTGACCTGGAATCGTCGAGAGGGAATAAAGGATTCCATGCCAGCCTGAATCCACGAAGTTATGTAAGAAGCACATTTGTCAACAGGGAGACGAAAGATTTCTACCCAGGGGCCATCACCAAGAAAGTCACGAAAAGAGTCCCAGTCAGCTTTAAGGTAGTTGTAAGATGTACGATGATAGGGGGATTCTAATGGTAAAGAAGAATGAGATAATAGTTTTAGAGAGACCAAACCATGATCAGACGCACCTAAGGGTGAGTGTGAAGAAACTGAACACTGACTAGGATCAGAAACAAGACATAAGTCGAGTAGAGAAAGTAAATGATTCGGGTTGTCTGGAAAGCGAGTTGGAAAGTTGACTATTTGAGTTAGGGATTGAGAAAGACAAAAGTTGTGGGCCTTAATGCCTGCAGAGTCACTGACACTAGAGCCAAGCCATTCAGTGTGATGAACATTAAAGTCACCGACAACAACAATATTGGCTGATGGATAAAGAATGAGGGCTTGGTCAATATAATCGGAAATAACATCAAGAAGAGTGCAGTCTTGGGATGAGGGAGAGCGATATAGAACAAAGAGAAAGGTGATAGAGTAAAGTGGTGCTAAACGAAAGCACATAAAAGAGTAGTCTGTGGATTCAAACCTAGTTTCCCGACAAATGGGTGAATTCTTACGAATGTAAATGCCCAGGCCAAGCATGTGACTATTGAAGTCTTTACGAATCAAAAGAAGATAACCATCAACACTAAGATCACAAGATGAGACAGCTGAACTTAAATTAGTCTCACAAAGAGCAAGCAGGTCTGGTGAACTTTGCAAGAGATAAGACTCAACAGAAGAAAAGTTACTTCGAAGACCACAAATACTGGTGAATGATAGGTTTAGCGAACTTGGTGATGACTGTGGTTTTTTGTGTTTTATAGTTTTTGTTACTTTATTCATTTTTAAATTTGTTAATGAACTTGACTTGAAACATAGATAGTACTCAGTACACTGTTCTATAGCTAAGCAATTGCCTTATTTCCACTAATAAACCCTCCAATGTGGCCTTGGCAATGCACACCAAAAGTACAAACAGGGACACCATCCATGCGCAACATGGCACTGTTAGTACTCTGATATTTTTCAGCTGTTGATGGATTCAGCCTCTCTGAGAGCTACCACAGAGTTCGGGAAACCTGGCTACCACCCGGCCTCAGAACCATAAAACTGAGTTTTAGAGCTGTACCCTCATTTGGAGATAATAGAATGAGTTGCCTAGTCATAAAAATAGAGACACAAGCAAAACCCATGAATCGAGTCAAGAAGATCCAGCGTTCAACATCCAAAACTGGAAACAATGTATTAAAAATACATCTGCGCCAGCCTAATAGATGACGAAGGGGTGCTATATATATATATATATATATATATATATATATATATATATATATATATATATATATATATATATATATATATATATATATATATATATATATATATTTATAAAAATATATATATTTATAAGAATATATATATATTTATAAAAATATATATATTTATAAAAATATATATATTTATAAAAATATATATATTTATATATAAATATATATATATATATTTATATATTTATATAAGATAAAATTTAAAAACAGGCACATGTTTTTAAAAACCTTTTATACTTGTAAATGATATTTATTTTGATAAGGGAAGTGAAGCCTGTATACATATATATATATATATATATATATATATATATATATATATATATATATATATATATATATATATATATATATATATATATATATATATTATATATATATATATATGTATAAAGGCTCGGATAGAAATGGCATGCAATCGAGCGCTATTGCTGACCATGCAAATGATTTTATTTTTTGACAACTTGACCACAAATGTTTATATGTTTTGATGATTTAAACATTTCAGAAATGCTCTGAATATAGAAACGCTAAGCTAAACTTAAACTAGGAAAAAAATTAAAATAAAAAACTAACAAAAAAAAAATTCCTAAAGAAAAAAGAAACAAAAAACAAATTCGTAACAAAAAAGAAATCAAATAAGCACTAAAATAAAAATAAAAACTTAAACTAAAAGCAAAACTTTTTTTTATGTTTTTAATTACGTATGAAATAAATGTTATTAAAGCTTATCTTTTTAAACATTTAAAGTTACGCAAAACATTTTTAGATTAAGTAAATGAACAAATTTTATTAAATTTATTAAAAAGTGTTGTATATAATATTTTTAAATTGTATAAACATTTTTTCAAAAAAGTTGCACAAAAAAAATTGTTTAAAAAAATAACGTTGTCTTTTTAAAATAGTCATTTTTAATAATTTCATGCTCTAATTAGTAAGTCTAATTAAAAAAAAGATTTTCATCTTTTTTATTTGTGAAAATAGAAAAAATAAATAAAATGTGTCTACAATTTAAATAAAATAAAATGCCAAAAAGAATTTTAATTTAATTTTATTTTGAGCATTATAACTTTATTAATAAGCGCTTCACAAAACGAATTTAAAAATTATTATAAAAGATTTAAACTCATTCATTCCTATCAAAATAAAAAATAAAAAAATTTCAAAAAATAAAATGTTTATTTAAAACATTTTTAAAAATTGTAAGTTTAATTATAAAAATTAATCTTATAAATATTACAAAATGCTTTAAAACATGTTCATTGATCAACAAAATACATTCTTATATAAGTAAATAAATTGATTTCATATTCTTGTATAATTCACATAAAATATGTAAAAACTAGTAGTCACTAAAGCTTTTGAATTTATTCATAAACTAAAGTAACTTGAAAAAAACGTTATATATTAGTTTTTGAATTTATTCAAAAACTAATATATAACGTTTTTTATTAATTTACACATGCGTTTATGTAAACAATAACTATAATTAATTTTATAGTTTTATTTAAACCTTCGCATAAAATAAAAACTTTTAAAAAAATTAAAAGATATTTATAACGCAACAATTTTTTTATTGCATTCAAATTGTTAAAACATCAAAATAGCCTTGGTCAAATTGTAAAGTAATATATATATATATATATATATATATATATATATATATATATATATATATATATATATATATATATATATATATATATACATATATATATATATATATATATATATATATATATATATATATATATATATATATATATATATATATATATATATATATATATATATATATATATATGTATATATATATATATGTTTTATTTTCAAAAATAAAAGTACTTACATGAATATTATATAGAGTGTATTTATTTATACCAGGCTCCCACCCTTTCTCAAATGCAATTTCTGTCGAAGGAATAGAAATCATTTGAATAGGATAAAGCCATGCAGCTGGTAGTTTACTTGGGTGAGGCATAATCACTTGTCCTTCAAATATAGGAATGTAGGTTTCTTTTTTCATCATACGTTCTTTAGAATTTGTTACTAACTTCTCGCTTGATTTTTCACTAGAAACTTTGGATTCATTAGATTTTGCAGATCTTGCTGATTTAATTGATAAAACATCATACCCTTTTTCTGTAACAGTTATCACCTTAGATAATGGGTCAACGTTTTCAGGACATGGTAAATAATGTTGGGAGTTTGCATCCTCTTCAAAAAATATATCATCTTCATTTATTTCATGTGCTATTTCCTCAACAAAATTGCCCATGAAACTGTCACGCTCAATTTCAATTTTATCAGATTCATTTTCAGGTATACTGTGAAACTTGGTTCGAGTAGTAGATACAGAAGAAGATTCAAACCTTTGATTATCAATATCATTTTTTTTTTTGGTTTTTAAATTTTTATATATTTTTGGTATATGAGTTGCTTCTTTATTTTCTACTTTATCTTTTGAAATAACATCATTTGACACTTTTGAATCATTTGACAAATGAAATTTTTTAATATTGTTATGCTTGGAATTTTGTATTAAATCTTTTTTAAAAAGCCTAAAAACAACACTTTTGGTTTTCTTTTTGAAACTTTTTCTACCTTTTATTTTTTCATGATTTATAGATAAACTATTTTCATAAACACTTCGAAAAGAAGATGCAGAAACTGATCGAGCACTATGAGCCAGGACTTGATCATCATTTTTCTCAAGTTGATCAAAAAAGTTTGCATTTTTTTTAATGCTTTGTGTTGTTTCAGAAGAGCTGCCAGTTGAATCAGAGGAGCTATTAGTATCTGATAGAGAAGAAACAACATCAAAACCTTGCATAGAAATTGAAACATTCTTTATTTCACTTTCTTTTGATGATTCTTGTTCCTCATCTTGGTAATTGCTACATGAAACAAATGAGTCATTGTCTATTGAATCTAAAGTAATTTTTTTCTTCTCAACTAATGCTGGGTAAAAAAAATGCTGAGTTTTCAAACCACAATCATGCTCATTACCTTTGATTTTCTTGTCAACATTAAAAAAAAAACCATTTGATTTGTTTTGAAATGGGCTAGCAAAAAATGACATTTCCATGCAAGTAGGACAAGATGGTGCCACATCATAAAAAACACCCTCTTCTCCACTTTTATGAGATTCAAATTGTTGAAATTGATAAATTTCTGACAAAGAAGGCCTGTTTTCAGGAGCTACTTTTTCTGGAACACTTGAAAAACTTGTGCCTTTGTTTTGTTGTGGTTTTGTTTTGCGCTTTTTTTTATGCTTTGTATTAGAATGCTTGGAGTAGCTATTTCTATCCAAGCAAAAAAGAGAAGGAGAAACAACAATTTCACTTAATGATCTTAACTTAGATTTTACTTGCTCAGATATATCATCTTGATTTCTAGGCATATCTAAAAAACTTTTTCCAAGGAAAACTTCAGAACTAGAAGTAGGACAAACTCCCCAAGAAGATGCAATAGGATCAAGACTAACTAATGATTGTATATCTAGGTCATCACGCAGAGATGAAGAGCTGTCAGTGTATTTATTTAATATTTTCTTTTCATGGTCTCTTACTGATTTTGAACCGTAAACTGGTGCAGAAGATCTTTCATCGAACTTGTTAAACCGAATAATATTACTGCCAGATAAATCATCATCTTCATGTTCTAATGCTGAATAGACGGGAGTTAAATGTTCTTCACTTGTTTCTAACAAAGGTGCTCCTTCGCTAATACTTTCATTGTCAGTCTCTTTTTTTTTATTATACTCTATTTCATGACATAAACTTGTGTCCTTCTCAACTTTTAAAAATGCTTCATTCCATCTTTGTTGAATTACAGAGAGAGGTAAAGATGGCTCAAGTATAACATTTACTACCTCATTTAAAACGTGTGGGTCAATGAATTCTTGAATAAGAGGTTCAACTAGTTGAATAGCTAAAACTTCTCTCAACATAAACCGCCCACTTTCGCATAAAAAAGCATCTTTAGGAGCAAACTTATACAATATAATATCAAGCAAAGTTCTAATATAATCAATTTCAGCGCTTTTATTTAATGTTGCAATATGTTTATTGACAGCAGCTTCATAAAGCTCTGTAATACAAACAGTAAAGTCCTGTTTGTTAATACCAGGATATTTTTTATTTATAATACTTCGACATTCATCAAACAAATGTATGTGTCTTTGAAACATTCTAATCAAAACAGCTGTTAAATTCTTTAAATCAACATGTTCTAGTTGATTATAAACTTCTAAAATAACATTTTCTAAAATAAACTCAACTTCTTTAATAAAGTCTTCTTCACCAGGGCCTATGTAGGAATACCATGTTTTTACAAAGCTGTTTATAATGGAATTGATTATTTTTTGAAGAATATCAGCTATAGGTTTAGGAAAAGATTTAATCTTATCAAACTTTGGATGTTTTCGTTCTTCATTTGATCTCGGCAATGCTAAAAATAATAAAACAATTTTTAAACCAAAAATAGGCAAGTGAATGGAGAAAAACTTTAAAGAGACAAGTTGAGACAAATTGAGACAAGCTTAAAAGAAGCAAGTAAATACAAAAAAAATTTTAAAGTGAAAAGTAAATACAGAAAAACTTAAAGGAGAAAAATTGAGAAATGCTTTAAATATACACATCTTGATTATTTAAAAAAAACAATATTTATGTTTTTCTGCTCTTTATGCCCTTACTTTATGCAACTTTTTCTTTCTTTTCAACTTTATGCCTTTAAATTACCTACTTTACTACATGCCCTTAATTGCTCTACTTTAAGCCCTTAGTAGAGAGCCACTACAGCCAAGAAAGCTTCTCTTTTTTTTAATTATTATTAGAAAGAGAAAGAAACAAGCTGAGTGTGATACTAACAGGTACGTTGTTAGATCGAACTCAGAACTTCTCATTTACAAAGTAAGCACTCTTCCAATACATCATTATTACCATGTCTTATCCTAGATTTTATTTTTTTATTTTTAATTTATAATTTATTTGGTTTTAAAAATTTACTAATTTAATATTATAAAGTTCTGTTTAAGAGAACTTATCTTTCTGCCAAATTATATATTAGCTACATTGACTTTTTATAAAACTAATTTAAATACTCTGCAAATCAAATAAATAAATTAAAAAATGTATACTTCAGCATTTCTTTTCAAACCAAAATTTACAAGAATTGGTTTATAAAAGTAATTTAGGCAAATTATTTACTTTTTTGTCTTAAGTAATTATGGCTTTTTATATTTATATAAATAGATTTTTCCTCTTTTTTTGTGTATAATTTGTATTTCAATAAATTTATTTAATTGTAACCAGTACAGAGTTCAACCCTATTTTAATTATGTCTCTGAAGTTACCTACTCAACTGGTTTTCTGTACAGTGTACTTGTCAAGCACACTGTACAAAAGTGTTTATGAGTTATAGAACTAAGAGAAAGTCAACAATCTCCTTAACTATAGTTGCCTCCTGAGCCTTGGAGAGATAAATATCTATAAAAATAATTCATTGCTTTATCATTTTTGACACAATATAGTAAAGTACTAAGTACTATTGAGCATAGCAACAATTTTTTTCACCAATTTAATATTTATTTCTTATAATTTGGATATAACTCAAAATATTAAAAAACCTATGAAACCAGTGTACACTGAAAAAATCAAATCAGCTCCTGTGATTTGCTATGCGGGTCATGACATTTGTTAGTAAATTTAACCACACCAAAAATAGTATTTGATCACATGACCACAGCTAAGAAAATATAGGTTTTTAAAAAAATAGTTTGGCAGCTATTTTTTTGACAAAAAAAAAAAAGGTCTCATTTAGGAAATTATGACAACTAGATTTTATTTTATAGCTTTTAAATTGATGATGACATTTCACTTACAATCATTTTACTGTTTTTTGTTTGGAACTGAAAGGGTTTATACCTAAAAAACTCATGTTTTTATTTTATCTTTATTTCATAATATTTAATACAAATCCGTGTCTCTATGCTAATTTATAATGAATGGATATCAAATCAATGTAATTTTATCCATTAATTTGATGTCCCTTTTTTTTTTTTTTTAAACAGTTAATCTTTTTTAGTTTTACTTTTTTTTCAAATCTTTCATTTATTTTGCAATAAAGACTTTTAACACAAAAAAACATGTTGAACAAGTATGTGATATAATGCTCATATCTTTTGCTTACATTCATTGCATTCTACCACTATGATTAAAATATTCTTATAGTTAGAGATGTAGTTAAGAGAGTAAAGGCCAAGATTAAGACAAGACTTAAAAACACAAAAACATCAAAAAATCAACCCAAGACCAAGACTTTGAGAGTTTTAACAAGACCAAAATCAAAACTTAGGTTCTAAAAAATTCAACAAAATAATGCTTACACATGAATGTATATTATATGGCTTTTTAGGTGATGGATAATTTCATGTCAATTGACCCAGGTTATATCACCATACATTTTGTTAATTTTTATACAATTAAGAGTACTTAGCACAATAAGAATTGCTTGAAAATTTTAGCTTCAAGAAGATCCTAAAACATGACAATTTTCCTTTAGCAGATATTGGCCAGGCCCCTTTTGTCTCCTAAGAATTGCAATGTTTATTTAGAGGTTCCAAGTCGCATAACTTTAAAAATATTTGATCATTTTACATAAAAATTAGTTATAAAAAATAAAACAATAAACTTACAACTACGAAACTAATAACACTCTAGTAAATAATTTAGAGTTGCCATATGTCCCAGTTTTAATCTCTGTGACCCAGTGTTCCTGTCAAAGGATTAGTTGTCCCAGTTAATAAAAAATTATTAGACATATTTAAAAAACCTCTTACAATTCATAAATTCATAGAAATATTGATATGTGCATGCACAGAGCAGGACCTTTTACAATAAGAAACATTTTTTGTAACGTAAGTGTTTACTTGATAAAATTTTTCTAGAGAAAAAAAATTTTGTTTTGCAATGCAATGACTTCCTAATTCAGTATTTTTTTTTTTTAATAAAAAAAACGGTGTTTAAAATTTTAAGTAAGACTCAACCCATACTTATCTGTTGTGATTTACGTTGATTTCTTTTTATTATTAGTACCGGATTGTTTTTGAATTTTAAATGTTTGTTTTAATTTGAGTACTTTAACAAACATGCCAAAAAGGAAGCGTCACTTTTCAGACAATTTTACAAAAAAATGGCCTTGTATTAAAAAAGGAAAAAATTAATACGAAGCATTTTGTTACATTTGCAATATCTTTATATCGATGAGTCATGGTGGAAAATCAAGCATAAGTGATTACGTTAAGTCAGGTAATTACAGTTCCATATTAATGTCTGCATCCTCATAAAGAGATATATCGTCTTTTCTGATAATACAAAATTCTCCAGAAGATATTTTAATATGTACTGCCGAATTAACAACTGCATATAAAACTGTTAAACACCATCAGATATTCAGTTCATTAGACTGCACAACTAAACTCAATTCCATCATCTTTCCAGATTCCAAAATTGCAAGCAAGCAATCTACTGCAAGAACAAAAGCAACTGCTATAATCAAAAATGCACCTCATTCAGTAATAATTAAACAGGAATTACAAAAGGTTGCTTTTAATGGTTCTACTGATTCAAGTAATCACAAATACATGAAGATGTTTACAATACTCATCCATTATTTCATGGAATGTGATGGCCTAAAATTTAAACTTCTTGAGTTACAAACCTTGTCTAATGAAACCGCCAATACAATAACAGTATTTTGTAGACATACATTGAACAATTATAATATTCCAGCAAAAGGCCTGGTGGCATTTGGAGCTGATAATACTAATAATAGTTTTGGAGGGAGAGAAAGGCACGGAATAAATGTGTTTTATAAATTAAAAGAAACATTGTCTGCAAATATAGCAGGAGTCAGTTGTCTGCACACATTATTCATAATACAGCTTCTACTGCCACCAATGTCTTGTTGGTTCATATAGAACCTTAGTTTTAAAATTTTACAAATTTTTTGATTTTTATAAGGAATGAAAAACTTATATATCTGTAAGTCGGCTGAGTCAACATATAACAGCATATTATCACATTCAAGAAGTAGATGGTTATCACTCTTTCAAGAAATTGAAAGAATGCTAAAGTTGTGGGAACAACTGAAGAACTTTTTCTTGGAAGAAGATAATCTTCCAAAAGCAATAATAGATTTTATCAAAAATCCAATATCAGAAGTATACACTTTATTTGTACACAGTCAGATGTGTTTGTTTGATAAAAAAATTGGGAAACTCGAAAAATTAATTTTAACTGTTATTGAAGTAGAAAATATTTTGGAGGACTTGAAAAAACAATTAAAACACTAAAAAAAATTTTAGAGGGCTTGAAAAAACTATTGAAAAAACAACTGAAAGATTAAGTAATAAGCTTTTAAGTATTCAAACAAGCCAAGTGTACAATAAATTAAAAAATATAATGAAATTACTATAACACAAAAAGAGGAATTTGAAAATGATGTAGAGAATTTTTTCAAGGTTGGAATTAATTATTTCGCAAAATAGTCAGTTCCAATGGCCAAGTATGATGTTTTTTTGTGGAAGCTTTTCAACAAAGTACCCAAATGGGAAAACGTTGCAAAAACCATTACATATTTCAGTGAAAATTATATTTATTTATATTACATTTTTTATGGATTCTATTTATGAGGAAGTTGTGTATATGAAATCTTTTATTGAAAGAGAACCATGTGAAGAATGGAAAATGAAAGATGTGCATGATAAATAGTTGCACTATTTCATAAAGACTTAAGAGACAGAAAGAAAAGGTAATCTATTGAAAATGTGCCAATACTTGAAGATCTATTGAAAATGTGCCATTACGGAAGAGTAATGGTAAGTGAAGAATGTTTGTAATAAAATGTTTTGATAAGCAGGTATGTAGTTAGGTTATGCTTGGTTATTTAAATTTAGTTGAATTGCTAATTAATTTATAGTTTATTTAAGCTTTGGTACATTGCCCACAAAAAAAATTTCCTGTTGACCAAAATGTTTTTAAATGAATTACAATTAGGGTGACAGTTGTGCCCTTGGAATACCAATGATCAATCGCATTTTTGTTTTTTTAATAATAAAGCTATTATTAAAAAAATAATAGCATTTTGTTTTTTTAATAATAGAAGTTTATTTGAATGTGTTATTATTGTTGTTGTTTTTATTTTAGAGAAAGGGGTGGCAGAAGGGGAGGGGGTAGTCCCGTTTGGTAGTCCAACATTTATGGCAGACCTAAACTAACTGCATTATAAAAGTAATAACCCTATAATAGTGTTATTATTTTTATAACGCACTTATAACTTTTATAATTCATTCTTTGTTCAAACAACATAAGTAATCCTAAATTTTATTTGAAGTTGAAAAGCATCTAGTAAAATAGAATTGATATTCGCATATTATTTAAAACTTAAGGAACTTTAACAACTTTATAAAAATGTACTGTATAAAAAGTTTAACATTATAAAAAACATTACTAATGGTCCGTAAAAATGTGCATTAATTTTAAAATTAACCAATAAAAAAATTTTATTGGTTGATTTTGAAATTAACGCGCGTTTTTACAAACTAATGTTTTTTATAATGCTAAACTTTTTATACAGTAGTTTTTATAAAGTTGTTTTTTTAGATGCTTTTCTACTTTAATTAAATTTTGGAATTACTAATGTTGTTTGAATAAAGAATGAACTTTAAAAGTTATAAGTGCTTTATAAAAGTAATAACACTATTATAGTTTTGTTACTTTTATAATGCAGTTAGTGACTAGAGTGTTATTACTTTTGTAGTGGTAAGTTTATTATTTTGTTTTGTTATTATAACTTTTTTGCTAACAAACGAATAATAATTTGCTACTTGAAAACAAAGTACACGGCTTTGCCTAAAACAAAATTTTGAAGACCAGATATTTTTCCAGATTTTCTGAATCGCGCTCGCTTAATTCATTTAATTCAACTCTTGCAAGGATGACGCATCCAATATTATTGGCCAATAAAATGATCAGAAATATAAAAAATTATTATTAAGTACCTGTATTTATTAATTTAAATATATTTAGGCAATTTTTTATATGCCTGTAATGTTTAATGCCCAAAACACTCATGTGACCTTGATGATATCAAAAAGAAAAACTTTACACATCATTTTATATTTATTGATCTTTCAGAAAACATAAGCATTTTGATCTGCAAATATTTAGATTTCTATATACTAGGGCAGACTACCAGAGGGTCCATGGGGCCAGGGCACCAGGATAACTTTAAAAATATTGCTTTCAAAAGTTTATTTGTTCTCTTTTATTTAACTATTTTTAAAAAAATTCAAAAAAATCAAAGTATCAGTCATTGTTAAAATTGTTTTCTGTCCTAGAAACAATTTTAGCACCATTTATCATGACTACACAAATGCTGAAATTTTCTTCAGCTTGTCTGGAAAGTAGTGAAAAATTTATTGCAAGATTCCACTAAAAAAAAGTGGAGCACATGTCCCAGCCCTCCTCTGGTGTCTTGAGCCCTGGAAACAATTTTAATATGCATGTTTATCAGCGCTTCAGAAATGCCATAAGTTTCAGAGCTCTAGGTAGTCTGGAAGGTAGTGAAAAAATAATTTCAATATTCCGCTACAAAAAACGTAGGGATCCTTCCCCGCTATCCATAGATGAAAATCCATAAACTTGCAAATCAAAATCCTTATGTTTTTTAAAAGACCAATAAATAAAGAATGATGCAAAAAAAAATTTTTTTGATATAATTATGGCCACATGGGCTAAATTCAGGTATATAAATTGCTTAAATTTATTTTAACTGATAAATATAGATACTTAATAACAATTTTTCGTTTGATTCGTTATCCCTGAAAAGATAAAATATTGTTAAAGTCATGCAACTTGAAACCTCTAAATAAACGTTGCTATTCTGAGAGGACAAGAGAGGCCTGGCCAGTATCTACTAAAAGTAAAATGGTCATATTTCTGGATCTTCTTGGAGCTAGATGATAAAATTTTCAAGGAATTCTTATTGTAATAAGTTCTCTCAGCTGTATAAAAATTGGCAAAATCTAAGATATAGGGCGACATTTTAAAAACTTCTGGCTTGTTTGACATGGAATTACCCTGATGTATTATTTTGCCATTATTACACATTACTCTATAACAAAATGCAATTACACACGTATAATATAACTATGGTATTGTATTTTGCGCAGTGCACTGTTGCAATCTACAAAAGATGTCTTTATATAATAATGCTGGACCTAATAGAAGTAGTAGTTGTGCTCACTTGTGTGTGTGTTTGACACAGAACTCTCACCCGCAAAATTGACAGGATGTTGGTACAAAGGACAGCGCACTAAACCACAAGGCTACTAAAGAAACATATCATATAGAAAAACAAACAATTTTATAAACCTTTTTATACCTAATGTAATAAGTTAACATTTTAGAGACAGGAACTCTAAATAAGTGCAACAAGAACAGCATTGCATAGAAATTTAAAAACCACACTAATTTATCGAAAGAAAAAAAAAATGTATAAAAATTATATTTAAAAAAATTATAATTAGATAGAATTTTCTTATTAATAGAGATGTAACATGCAAATGCAAAAAGCATATATACATAATATTATATATTATACACAATATATATTATTCAATATATATTATACACAATAAATAATTTTTAAATGTAAAATATCTACTTATAACGTTTTATGCAAACATCTGTAAGTATAAATGCCAGTACTAGAAGGTAAGTTTGTGGATCATACATTTAACATATTTGACATACCTAGCTTGCTAGGTATGTCAAATATGTTAAATGTATGATCCACAAACAAATTCTTTTGTAAACAAATAAATAAATATAGTCTTGATGAAAAGTTGAAATTTTTTTTCAACTCATTATTAAGAAAATTATTATTTTAAAATGTCGTGCAATCGCATCTATGCTAGAGATACTTATGTATCTTTTTATCTTTTTATATCTAATTATTACATAATTAGTTAGAACTGATTATGTAAACACTTAACATAAGTATCCTTGTTTACATGCGTCCTAGATGCGCATGTTTACCTTTAGGTAAACATGTGCATCTAGAGAACAATTTTCTCTTTCTTAAAGTAGGAAGATGTTGAATTAAGACTTTTTCTTTCAAAATAAATCAGAAAACTAACAGGTTTTGTGGATTGTTAAAAACAAATTGTACTAATAAAAAATAATGCAAGACCATCATACTGCAAAACTAAGAATAGCACACATAGAAGACATGATATGTTAAGGTTTGTGTTTTGGAGGTAAAGAGTTGAGAGAGGTTTGTAACCACAATAAAGTAGCCTCCTCGATTGTAGTGGTCTTCTTGGCCTTGAGAGGGTGAACAACATTCAAAAAAATACTACAGCTAAAAAAATAATAAATATAAAAAAAAAAAAAAACTACATATTCTATTTAAGTACTTTACATACGAAGTGAATATATATATTTTAATCGTTAATTTTTATTTAAGGGTCCTTAAAGCACTGTGAAAATAACTAAACTTTAGTAAAAGTTAAATGAAAAGAATTGCTAATATTTAAATCCAAATAAAAAATTAAAATAATAATTAATAAAATTTTTATAGAATAATAAAAAATGTAACTATACTAAAGTAGCATGTGCTTACGCCCACCGCTAAACTCGTGTATTCAAAAATTGCCTTTTATAAACCTATTTAAATCAGCTCTTTATAAAACTAAAAAAATTAAACACAAACAAAGTGATATTTAAAAATCATAACGGTGACACAGGTTTAACTGTGGAAGGGGGGGGAGGCAATCCAAGAATATCTCTCTCCTCGCTATGTTTTCAAAAAAAAACAGCATCCACAAATAAATTCTGGATTTGTCACAGCTTAAATAAAAATCTTAAAATGTCTCCAGACCAAGACTTTAGTCTTGAAAACTAAATCTCTACTTATAAAGATATAAAGTTTAATCCAAAAGTTATCAATAATTTCAATACCAGCTTTGTTGCACAACAAAAAATTTTATAAATCCTCAATGCTTTTCAATAAAGTTCTTTAACCCATTGTGGGTCACCTTTGAAAACAAAGGATCTTTTAAACAATATATTTGCAGATAATCAAAGTTAAGGCTTCTTAAGAAATTGTTTCTGTAAAACACAGAATTTCTTTCCTTTCGAATACTTTGATTCAAAACTTTAAACTTATTACTAAAATTTAAAAAATGCTAAAAAGCAGTTTAATTTGAGATTATCTCTTGTCAATTTATATAAATTGACAAGAGATACTTTTTTTCAAAATTTACCTCAAAAAGCAACAATCAGAAAGAAGCTTAAGCTAGGCAACTGGCAGCTTACTGTTAGCAAATAAGCCATACAATAAGAAGATCGAAACCCATATTGGTGATCAGAAAGTAAGTTATTGATTCAAGATAAGAGATTAAGTGTTGGTTAATTAACAAACTTTTTTTTTGCGTAAGTTTAGCGTAAGTTTTTGCTAAAATGGTATCCACCAAACTTTTTAAAAACTTGCTCAGCTCAATTTAAGCAAGAAAAGTTAAGGTTAGCTATGAGCTGCCTTAACTTTGCAAAATGTTAAAATTACTAAATATTAGAAGTGTTGTAATATTATTATGATTCATATATAGCTATATGTTGTCAGATTAATAATGCATCATAATAATTTAACATCTTATTAACTTGATAACATCTTAATAATTAAAATGTTATATTATTATAAATTATAGTAAAAAACATTGTTTATTATAATATCATAATTTTATATGTTTTTTTTTTGTTTTGTTTTTTAATTCACCCATATCAATAAAATTTACTAATTTCATCGTAATTTAATATAAATTGGTTAGGTGTCGCT
Source organism: Hydra vulgaris (assembly GCF_022113875.1). Taxonomy (NCBI): domain Eukaryota; kingdom Metazoa; phylum Cnidaria; class Hydrozoa; order Anthoathecata; family Hydridae; genus Hydra; species Hydra vulgaris. The sequence goes on along the minus strand of NC_061167.1, from coordinate 16,126,699 downwards.
CATATAATTACAAACTAGTCAATGGAGTGACACCTAAAAAACATAAAAATTTCACTTAAAAATAAATAAATAAATAAAAAAAAAAAAAAAAAAAGAAACAAAAGCAAACAAAAACAAAAACAAAAAAAAAAAAGGAAAAACTCAACATCTGTATATATAAATAAGAGAGAAAAGAAGAAAAGATTGTTAAACAAATAATAATGATATATGTAATAATAATAGTAATAATACAAAATAATAACAATAATAATAAAGTACCAATAATATTAAGAATATTATAATACAATATAAGTTGTATGTACAAATCATAGATGATAATTAGATATAATAATAACATAAAATGTAACATTAATAACACAATAATAAATCAATATAAGATAGGTAAATAATAAATAAAGTAAAAATCAAACCACTTGTTCTTTAAAGAGATTATATATTGAAGACAACTACAGTACAGAGAGAAATTATAAAGAAATACACTCCAACAATATATTTTTAAATTGAATTCTGTTGAGCAGTAAAAAATTCGTAACAAGTGGATATTTTTTCTTAGACTTTTTTTATTAATGCAGGAATACTCTGGTTCCATTGAGAAATACATTGTTGTTTAATGGAAAACTTACCATATTTGATTGTGTTGAAAAAAGAATAGTATAGCTTACTATTTTCTGTATTCCTGGTGTGATGATAATGAACTTCGTTTGTTTTAATACAAAAATTTGAAAAAGGACTTGGTAGTTTATTTTGGAGAAAGTCAAACACAAAAAGAAAATTGTAAAACTTTACAAGATTATGGAGTTTTAGGATTTTTAGTTCAGAAAATTTTTTTTCAATATCAGATCTCATTGGGGAAAATGTCATTTTTCTAATAGATGCGCGTTGTAAACTAGCAATGTTATTAAGTAAAAAGTTTCTTTTTTGACCCCAAACAATACAACAATAGCAAGGGTGAGAAGAGAATAAAGAAAAATAAATCATTCAAAGAGTTTGGATAGGAACATAGTAACGAATTAGAGAAAGCATACTGTTAGCTCGTGTAAGTTTTTTTTTAGATAATACAGTTGATTATACCAAGATAGGTTTTCATCAAGATATATTCCAAGACACTTTATGTATTTTGATGGAAAAAGTTTTTTACCGTTAATTTTAATTTTAATATGATCAATAGTTTTTTGAGGGGAATGAAAAATAATGTATTTAGTTTTATTGACATTCAAGGAAATACGGTTACTATTTAACCAGTTACATAAGCCATGAAGATCTTGATTAACTTTTTTACAAAGAGTTGTGAGGGATTTGTTGATATATAAAAGATTAGTATCGTCAGCATAATGATGTATCATATAATTTTTTAACGAACAAGATAAATCATTTATATATAATAAGAACAACAACGGTCCAAGAACGGAACCTTGTGAAACGTCATATTTAATAACTTTATGTGTGGATTCAAATCCATTAATTGAAACAAACTGAGTGCGATCCGTAATATATGAAGAAAACTAATGATTAGCAATACCACGTATTCAGTAATAGTTTAACTTTTTTATTAGAATGTTGTGATCAACCATATCAAAAGCTTTTTGAAGATCTATGAATACACCACAAGCAAAAGAACCACTGTCAATTGCACCACAAATCATTTCAGTAATGCTAATAAGAGTGTGAGAAGTGGAGTGATTTGAGCGAAACCCAAATTGTCAAATATGAAAACAAGCAGAATTATTCAAAAAGTTGTAAATACGAGAATACATAAGTTTTTCTAAAGGTTTGCTGACATTTGATAATAAAGAAATTGGTCTGTAGTTATTACATTCAAGTTTTGAGTCTTTTTTATGAATTGGGATAACTTAAGCAGTTTTTAAAATATCAGGCAATACATTGGTTGTGAATGACAGATTAAATAGTTCAGAAAGTACAGGAGAGATATCATTTGCAAGAGCTTTAAAAATAGGTATTGGAATGCTGTTAGGTCCCGAAGCCTTGCTGTCATTAAGAGAATGAATAATTGATAATACTTCGTTTTTGTCTGTAGGTTTTATGAACATTGAATTAAGATTAGGATTTTTAAGATATTTATTAAAGTCAGTATTGGATGAGTGGATCTTATTCTGTAAATCTTCCGGAACTGAAACAAAGAATGAATTAAAAGATTCCGAAATTTTAATGGGATCGTATATCATGGAGTTGGTAGAAGATAAGCATGAAGGAGATGAGTTAACTCTCGAACTAATGTTTAAAGATTCTTAATACCATCCCATGTAGATTTCAAATTTTTGGCATTGTTAGAGAAGAACTTAGAGTAATGGTTCTTTTTACTACGACGGGTAAGAGTAACAAGTAAGTTTCTATATGTTTTATAAGATTTTTCTAGATTGAGTTTGTCATTAGGATTCTTTGCTTTAAGAAATTTGTTAAATATTTTATTTTGCATTTTAATAGAAGTCAAGATTCCTCGTGTTATCCAAGGTTCAAGACCCCTTGATAAGCAGCAATTGCTGACTTTTTTTAATGGTGCATGTTTATCTAAAAGAGAATTGAAACTTGAGAAAAACTCTTCAAATGACTTATTAGTCTTACCTTTATTGACATTGATTACATTAGTCCAGCTAAATTTTGAGAAATCACTACATAATTCAACGCAATTTATTTGTTTTAAATTTCGACAAAAAATGCGGCTTTTACGAGTATTAATTTTGGTTCTATAAAATAGATGTATTAAAAATTGGGGCGAATGATCTAATACCGTAGAAGTAAAATTACCTACAAAAATACTTGTAGAAGTTGCATTAGAAAATATGTTATCAATTAGAGTTTTGGAATAATTTGTGATTCTTGTTGGCAATGAAATAAAGGGAAGAAAGTTATTTAAAGCAATAGTGTCTAAAAATTCAGTGACAGAATTATCTGAGTTTGCTAATAAAAGTCATTGTTGTTATTAATTTGATGGGAAATAAAATCATTAAGTTCATTATAAAGATTAGACTGTATGGAAAGGTGATATGTTGTTTTCGAATTCATTAATATGAATCACTTTATCATTTATTGTTTGCAGGTGCAGCTCCTTATCTGATAAAGTACTGAATGGAAAAAATTTTTCCCTACATGAAATACAGAACCAAGATGTTTTAGAGTTTTTCAATATTCTAAATTCAATATCATTCAGACGACAACATTTTTTATGAAAAAGGTTTAGGCAATGATTACATTGAAGGTAGTGATGGTTTTTATTAACTTTCTTGAAGCAATCTTTGCAGTGAGTAGACATTTAAGTGGTACAGTTTATAAAATGAAATGATTGAATGAACTGAAATAAGGAAACAGAGTAATATGAACAGCAATATAATCAAAAATAATAAAAATAATAATAGTATTTATTAACAATATAAATATAATTCAATTGATAAAATAGTAAAACAAAAATAATATTTATTTAACAGTTAAAACAAATAATGAAAAAATACTATTAATAAAGTAAAAGAAGAATAACGTAAATATATATTAAAAAAAAGTTATAATTGGTTAAATGATAAGTTGTAAGTATAAAATAAAACAATTTATATTAAAATAATAATAAACTATAAATGATTATATGTAAAATATTATAGTTATAATAAGTGAAAATATAATAATAAATTATTAATAACGTCTTTGTAGATTAATTAATTCTGAACCCTTTTTCCTTTATTTCTACTTATAATTATTTTCTTGATAGTTTTTACTAAATAAAAATTCAATTAAAAGTATTTAATATGTTTTTATAGCAGAGTTTTATAAAAGTATTGCTTTCATTTTATTAGGCTGTAAAAAATTCAAATTAGTAAAATCCCAAATTTAAATTGGTTAGAAATTATATGAATTTAATATTAGAAAAGTTTGTTTTATAAAATTATGAAAACTTGGTTCATTAAGAAAAAAAAAATCATTTTGTTGTTTTTTTTTGCATAAGTTCAGCGCAATTCATGCGCAACCCTAACTTTACAAAAATGCTGTGAAAAATTGGTAAATACCAAGTAGTTAGGAAAACAACGCAAAACATATGATTTCCATATGTTTGTAAAGTTTGGTGAATCCTTACCCTGAAGCTTAAGCAAACTAACTTATCTAAATAAAAAAGACAACATTAGAATAACTAGCTCAAATATGATAACAATATTCCATACAAGAACAAATAAAAGATTTATAGAGATAGAGAGGAGCACGGAGTTAGAAAATAATAAACACAATAAACATATAATTTATCATCAACAAAGAGAGCCAACCGATAATTATGAGGAAAATTATTAATATAGATAAAAAACAACTCAGAACCAAGGATGAAACATTGTGATACCAAAAAATTAATGAAAATAAAGGAGAGTGTTTTCAATCAAAGACAACTTTACTGCCATTAAAAAGGAATTAATATTTTTAAAAAACTTTTCCCATATAAAAAAGAGCTTATAATAAAGACTAGTATGTCAGAATTTATCAAAAGCTTTTGATATGTCAGGAGATTTCCTTCTGTAATGGCAGTAATAATATAAAAGTTTTAATAGGACAGCAGTAGAAAAAGATCTAAAATTGTATTGATTGTCAAAAAGTTTTTAGACTCAAGATCAGTTATTAGAAGTTTGTTAGAAGACTCAAAGGCTTTAATAATTCATGAGAAAAAGATAAAAGAGAGAGTTATAATTAGAAATAGCCGTTATACACAAAGAGAAAACCATGGGGTAGAGTGAGGGTTGACTTGAAACTAATAAAAAAGAATGAAAGCTTTTAGGTTTTCCTATATTTAGGAGATTATATAAGAAGCATAATTATCAGCCAAGAATCTGATGTTTATTAATCTGATGCAGAAGTAGCACTGCCTGAACCAACTAAAGGAGAACAAGGAGAAACTAAGCACAAACTAGTGTCAAATCTAGGAGTAAAATAAGTGATTAAAATTGTCTGGAAAATGAGTCACAAAGTAATTTATTTGACTAACAGATTGAACAAAAACTTAAATTTTAGTGCCAGAATATTTATAAAAGATTCTTTCATGCATCAGAAGAATTGTTTACAAATATAAACTCTTTATTATTGTTATTGTTTTATGCAGTTCAGAAAACTAAGTATTTTTATTATCACATTATTACTAGAAAGATTACCATCCAAAGTTTACAGTCTCTTACACTTGCACAACAAGTTGGATTTTATTTCATAGTTTTTGATCCCCTAAGCAAACTGAAGTTTTTATTAGGAGCCAAATGAAAATAAGGATCATGTTATTCCTTCTAACTTATTCTTAATAATTTATAAAAGCAATACTCAACAACGCTGTTGAGTACCATTTCTACAAGTTATAAATAGTTTATTTAGGGGTGTAAATAAAAATATATGCATTTGCATTAATAATTACAGTATACATAGCAATAGTAAAACTTTTTCATTTTCTAAACTCAAGTTATATTAAAGAATTTTATCAGCAAAACTGCGTCGTATTCAATTTGACAGTGTGACACAGTGGCTTATAATAATACCAAAGTGTTTTACTTTTATAATACCAAAGTATTTTACTTATTATGAGCCTTATTTTGAATAAATAATGTCATAGTAGTAATTAGATTTTTCAAAGCTCAGAGCTCTTTAATGGTATTTTACTTTACTGGTTTGAATACTACTAATAATAATAAAATGCTTATCAAAATTTACTAAAATAGACTTACATATTCCAAATTTTAAAATGAAGTTGACTAATCGCTCAACTTTTAATTGTGTTTTAAGTGAATAACAGATATATGTCGTAACTGTTGTAATAAAAAAAACAAATAAAGCAGCAAGCAGACCATATCCAGAATATAGTAAAACCACAAGAAATAGAGTTAGTAAAAACAATCTATAGGCTATCATTTTAGTCTTTACGCTTGTCTTTAAGCTAGTCTTGATTACAATTTTAAACTTTTATTAAGTTATATTTGCTACAAAAAAATGTTTAGACATTCGAAAGTAAGTTTATATTTTTGATACATTTTCAAATATATTTAGCAGACACAACAATACTAAATAAACTCGTGATATTTGTAAAAAGTGAAATTTTTGTTGTTGTGTTAAGAAATATTTTGTTAAAAATAATTTGTTAAAAACTATTCGCCGCGGTTAAGACAAACTGTGGCTGCGAATAACGCAGCAAATCAGGCTATTAAAATGTTTTTTGTTTTTTTTTTAATTCTGATACACTCTCAACAAGGCTGCAAGAAGCCACTATTAAGTTTGGAGTTACAAGAAAAACATTAGAGTTACAGAGCAAAAAAACAATTGACAAAAGACTTGAAAATTGTAGGTTGTATGAGTCAAAAAAACATGAAGTTGGGAGAGAGTTCCAATGGCTTGAAGTCCGGGGAAAAAAACTAGAAGAATAAAAGTTTTAAAAGCATGCAGAGACAGATACAGTAAACAAATGAGACGAAGTCTTAAAGACGAGTCCAGCGAATATGAGTTTTAGTTAATGAAACTAGAGATCCTCCTTTATGCAGCGATCATGATTGCATTTGTAGAATAGAGAAAAAGATGCAACTTTGCGACGTTGGGAAAGTGGCTCAAGCTTAGAAGATTGTGCGGGTCCAACTACGCTTACAATGCGTTTTTCTACCTTTTCTAGAAAAAAAAAGCATCATTAGAAAACCAGCTCAACAGTATTCCATGACAATAGTCATGGAATACTGCTGAATACATAGAATAGGACTCAGTGAGAGGGTTGCTATTCATTTATATAGAAATGTCGGCAGTATTGCGATAGTTGTAAACAGTAAAAAACTAAGTTTTGTTGGAGTTAGAATTTAAAAGTTACTGCGATCCCCAGTCTGTTATATAAGTGAGATAAGATTTAAGATTGGCTGCATGTTTTAAGAAATTAAAAAAGAAAAGACTTTTTGTCAGGACAGGAGTATAAAATGGAGTCATCACCATAAAGAGCTACATTAGATGTATGTTTGTCGGGAAGACCATAAATGTAGGTAAGAAAGAAAGCAGAATTAATACTAATCCCTTGAGGTACCCCAGAAGTTACTAAAAATAAAGAAGAGTGTTGGTCGTTGAGGATGACTTTGATAAAGCGGTTAGAAAAAAATGATTAGAAAGCGGTTAGAAAAAAACAAAAATTTTCCCAGATACGCCACATGAAACAAGCTTATGGATAAGACCAACAAGACAAACTCTATCTAGTGCACGATAAAATCTTTTTTTAAGTTATAACATAGGGCTCCTTATGTGGTCTTGTCAATACGCATTTAAGCATTACCAGGGACACCATCCATGCGCAACATGATACTGTTTATACTCTGATACGTTGCAACTGTTGATGGAACTAATCTCTCTGAGAGCTACCTCAAAGTTCGGAAAACATTTCTACCAGCAAATTTCAAAACTATTAAAATGAGTTTTAGCGCTATACCCTCGCTAGGAGATAACAAGAAGAGTTACATATTCACGATCAACCAAGCAAAAGCAAAGTTCTGTGAGTAGAGTCAAAAAGATCCAGCGTTCATCACCCTATGCAGGAAACAATGTAAAAGAGGTTTACATCTACACCAGCCTAGCAGATAAAGAAGAGTTCCGAAACTGTTTAGCAGAACTTTTCTGATTACCCCTAAAGTCTTTGCCAAGGAGACCTTCTACATTACCATAGCTGGTTGCAATTAACATCTTCTCAAGATCAGTCATTTTATTAAGACACTATCTGAAGCCTTTACTCAACAAAAGCCCCAAGGCAGGCACTTTTTAAGTCGGAGTTTGTTTTTTCTAGTCTTTGCCTAAAAAAGCACACCCTTAAATGCAGCATGGTATGGGGCAGGTAGTGCTGGGTTACATGTTACCAATAGCAGGGTGATCATGATGATCTTGAACAAGACCTGACCTGGGTTAGGTTCGGGACCTGAACTTTGTACTGTTTACAGTATACAATTTTTTTATACAGGTCCTGACCTGAAATATTTATATTATACAACTTATTAGCATTCAACCTTTGCTAATAATAGCTCCTAATATAAATTTAAGCAAAATTGACTAGTCTGACCCTTCCAAAAGTTAAATCATTAATCTCTATATGTTTTAATAACATTAAGATAAATAAACTTTTCTTGCTTTAATGGTTGCTAAATCAATTATAGCATTGTCATACTTTACATTTCTAATTATTTCATTTTCAATTGAAATAATATTCAAATTGGGCATGCGTTTATGTCCTATAGATAATCGTAAACATTTTTTTACAAACTTGCGTTTATTAAAACCTCTTTGAAATGTCGAAATAGTCAATGGAATTGTTAAAAATATTCTTAGAGCAATTTCAATGTTTGGATAAGCATCAGTTAATGATTAGAAGCGTATAAACTTCATTAATTCAGTAGGATTTTCTCGTTGATTGAGTTTTTTTAATTAAAAGAGAATTATCTTCCAATGGAAATTGAAAGTCTGATAATACTTTGATGAAGATGATGACAAGTAAACGATGATGAAGATGATGACAAATACAACGTTGCTTTAAATCTTTGTTGTAACTGTATTCCATTATTTTTCCGCCCTATCTAACGTCAAAAGTTTAACTTTTTTTTTTCTTTGGTTGAAAAGTCTGCATCAGTTTTCATTTTTAACTGTACATTTGGTTCATTCATTTTTTTTTTTTAATATATTAATTAATTTAAATAAGTTTGAACACCTTACTATATTTTCTAAAATATTTGCACCACTGTTATACCCTTAGATTCTGCAGTTTTCGATGCTTAATCCATAAATTTAAATTTTCTATGATTATTTTAACAATGTTATTTTTAAGAATCTCTTTAAAATCCTCAAATCTTTCTTTAATTGAATACAATCAATTATTAGCAAAAACATATCTTGAAATTTCATTTATTTTTTCTTCGAGAGATAGGTGGGCAGTCATAGAGCATTAAAAATTACTTTGTGTTTTTAAATATCAAAAACATTTTTCCTTGAACTTTTTCGCCAATCATTTAACAATTAAAGTTTTAATTTGTAATTAATAATAGAAACAAACACTTTGAAAAATATTATGAATAATAATATATGTTTAATAATAAAACCTTAATAACTTAAACGACTAAAGTATAACAACATTAAAATATTTTAATAATTAAATAACGAAAGTTAAGTTCTTACTACATAAAAAAATGCAGATAGAACCCTATCACTTTTTTTTTTTACATCTTCTTTTATTGCTTATATGATGCTCCTGATAGCTTTTTGTAACTCAGAGAATTTTATTTTTATTATAAAACACTCTTTTCTCTTTCTTCAATTTTTTCCAGCGTGTCTAAGGGTTTAAATTGTTCACATTTTATTATCTTACTCATTCTAAATCTTACTTCTTAAAAGTTAAGTTAAAAGTTAGTTTAAAAAGTTGGTTTAAAAGTTGGTTAAAAGTTTGCACAACAAATAAGCTTTACGACGGTGAAAATGAAAACAAAGTACCTTGTTCATATTGATAAAACAAGTTTTGTTTAAACACGTTTATTGTTTTCAATGTTATAAAATGCATAAAACAACAATAAAACAACAAGGAAAAGTTGTTGTATATTTACACAAACTTTTTATATTGACAAAAAAACCTTGCAATAATGTTTTATACAGTTTTTAACAATATGCTTTAAAAGTAAAACGTGTTTTATCGTCAGTAATACTGTTTTATTTTTAGTAATACTGTATAGTAATACAGTTTTATTGTCAGTAATACTGATGATAAACACGTTTTGTTATTAATTGTAAAAACTGTATAACAGTTTTTGTATAAAGCTGTATTACGCAGTTTTCTGTAAGTATGTTGGGTTCTAAATCTTTACCCGATTCATTTGAACCGGGTTTGAGTTTTGTTAATATACGCCCAAAACCTCAGACTCGTTAGACCCGTTACCCAAACAGGTTGGGTGTGTATACGCTGGTGGCTAAAAGTGTGTATCCACCCCAAAAAAAACGAATTTTTAAATATTTTGTCATAAAACCTTTATTTTATGTAAACATTGACATAAATGTGTGTAAATTAAGTTGCAACAATATTTTCAATAGTTTCAAAGTTTCAATAGTACTTTGAAGAGATTCTTAGATTATTAACAACCATTCTTTTTATCAAATTTTCACCTCTTTTGTTAATAATTTTTGGTCGACCGGATCTTTTGCAAGTCTCTAAACCATCTTTTCAGCCATCTTTTCCTTTTTTAACATTTATTTGAACAGTTCGCTTACATACACCAACTTTTTTAGCAATTTGTCTTCGACTAAAACCTTCTTTATAAAGTGCATAAACTGCACCACGTTTTGTTGGTTCTAAATCACCTATTGCAGCATCAAAATAAACTAAATCTCACTTATATTATTTCGCATATATTTTAAATTATATTGATGTTATTCTTAAAAACCAAAAAAAATAATTTTGAAGAACCTTCAAAAATTAAAAAAGTTGGTTTTGAATATTTTTTTTAAAAAAATCGTTGATGGATACACACTTTTGGCCACAGTGTGTAGCTGACCCGTTTGGGTAATGGTTCTAATGGGTCTGGGTCTGTCTGGTTTTGGGTCTATAATAACAAAACCCGTACCTGGTTCAAGCAGGTCGGATTGGATCTGGGCCTAGACCCTACTGATTAACAGCTCTAGTCAGTATGAACAGGGTATAAGTTTTTAAACAATAAAAAGTAATCAAAACTAAACTTTTTTTTTCTAGAAAGTTTAATTTAAACAAAAATCTAAACAAAATTTACTAATAATACTTTATTTCAACTTTTAAGCAGTTTTTAAATTTTTTTTGTTTTTATATGAACATGTGAAAATGGTTTATATTTGTTATTAAACATTGTGTTAACTATTGTTTTTATTCAGTATTTCATAATGTGAAATTATTAGAATGTGCAGTGCACATTCCGATATTCGATGTACAAAAGCTTCAAAATTGTGTTTATGATTAAAATTCATGAAAACATTTTTTTTTCTGCTATAAAATAATTTCCAAAATCTTATAAATATATGTGATCTATATACAAGAACTGCGGTACCAATTTTGTTGTTTGAAATATGCAATATCTAAAAAGATAACTTTTAGAAAGTTTGAACATTTAGAAGCAATTTTAAATTTAGCCATGTTTGTCCAAATAAAAATACTTTGCAATCAATTGCAAACTATTTTCATTTAAAAAAATGGGTTATTATTTATCGGTTAAAAACTCGAGACCTTTTTAGTAACGATACATACAGATATTAGGTCACAGATTTAACTTGAGAAAACAAGTTATAAACATTATACTAGAATGTTATAAGTAAGTTTTAATTAATTATAAAGAAGACTCTAAAAACAAGTGAAATATATAGGGTTGAGCGAAGCTAACTAAGCAATTTTACTCAATATAAAACAGATCTTATGAAACGTGGGTTGGATTTAGATTACAATTTTTTACTTTTAGATAGATAATTTAACCTGCTTAAAACTGGTAAAAAAAATATTTTTTTTTTGGTTCTTTTGATAAGGTGTTGCCTAAAGTTTACTAAGCTGTTAAACTTGTCCACCTGAACAATTGTGTTGGGCAAGTCTAGCAATCGAACAAATAAATAATCATGATATGGAACTTGGAATATATGGAATATAAATCATTAATAAAACTGTTGTTAACAGTGAGCAAATTTATAAATTATAACTTTTTATTTTATACACTTTAATGACGTAAGTTGTAGAAGAGAAAAAATTAAATACTAAGACTATGTCAAAAAATATAAAAAAGATTATTATACAATTATCTTGAACTTCGAAGCCCGATTTAAAATATACTAGTTTAAAAAATATATATAATGAACCATTTAAAATTCTAAAACAATAGATAGTTAACTATAGCACGTAATAAGAAAAAATAAAGAAAGTAATAATAAATAGCAATACAAAAACAAGTTATAAAATAAATTTTTATTTAAACATTTTAAGTTTAAAAGTTGGTTTTCTTTCTGAACACGTTTCGAGATTGTGAGCAAAATCGAGAATGGAATATTTGTGAAATACGCGAACTGCGCACAATGTAAACTAATGGACTGAGGGCAGAGTGAAGTTTATATGACGCAAGAAACCAGAACTGTAATTCTGTTAAACTGACAATAGAGTTCATATCATCTGATTTAAGTGCTAATGCTTGACAAAAGTGAATTGGTGCTGAAGGAATATACGAGACAAGCAGTATTACAGATACAAGTGTAAATATTTTGGTAATTTTTTTCTCTAACAATTGATTTCTTTGATGTTGAACGTTTTTTAATTATTTTTTTATACTATATAAACACAAACAGTTTATTATTGTTACTAAACCTAAGAAAATTACAGTAGAAGTTGCTACGACAAAAAAGAAATTTGACAACTGGTTATGATTTCTTGATAGGAAACACGTAATGTACCAAAATGAGATTCCTAAACTTATCATAAATAAAGCCAAAACATATAAAACCATAAAAAAGTCACTTAATAAAAAATTGCAACTTTTGTTATTAAAACCGAGCGCTACCAAGCGATCAATACAAATCAAAGCGGTTATATATCCTGAAAATTTTTCCAACAATACGTGGCAGAACCCAGTAATTGCAATGTGTATGCATCTTAAATGATTCAAATTGATTATAAGGAAAATTTCTAACGGCACGTGAACACAGCCAATTAATAGGTCTATAACTGATGCAAACAAAACAATTTTTTCATTTCTTGGATACTTTTTGTTCTTTTTATTCACTTTATATATTCCAAAAATAAGCGCGCAATTAAAAACAACTATCGAAGTCCCAACAAATGCATATAAAAAAATCAACCAGTACTTATAAGAACTGTTACCTACGCCAATTAAATAAGTTTCACACGTGTAGTTCTTCTTCATATACATTGCAACATAATTTGTTCAAGGTTTTTTTTCAATATATATAGAAATATATATTGACAAGATACAGCTGCATTTTTTGTTTGAGCTTTAATTTTCTTTTTATTGCCAAAAAAAAAAAGAGTTCACCTAGAACGGAGTAAAACGGAAATATAAATATATAAGGAGAGTAATAAAGTTTATAGTTATTGTGTGTATTTTTATCACTCTAATGCTCCTTTGATGCAGACCGAGTACGCATGGGCGCAGCAAACTCAATACCGTTGCATCTTTTTTGGGACAAAAAGAACAAAATACAAATCTGTCCAAAAATAATCACTTTGAGATGCACAGAGAATAAATTGACATCAAAATTTACACACTTTTTAAAACTGACTAATGTTTCACGCAACAATTCTAAAATGTGGAACCCAAATATAGATTTTCGCATTTTAGAACCGTCAAGAGTATGTTTGAAAGAATTTTTTATTAGTTTTTATGGATATGTTGCTGTTTGTAAAATTGGTACACATTTTTTTTTTAATTTTATAAATTTGAGCTCGAAAAACTGAAAATTGAATGTCTGTTTTTTCTGATAATTATATGCTTTAAAAACGATATATAACAAATTAAGTAAACGTTTATTTAGCATTAGATTTGAATTAACTGAACAAGCATTCAAACACTCGATTAATAGAAAGCGGCTGTTTAAAATGAACTATTCTCATAAGACGTCTCTGATTATACGCATTATATAAGTATGTTAGTTGTGCACTGAAGCCTAATTATCAAGCCCCTTTTAATTCGCAAATTTATAAAAAGTTTTCACGTGTGATAAAAATATTTTAAACAATATTAAAATTTAAAAACAAAAAAACAACAACAACAACAACAACAAAAAGCAAAGCCTATACGTTACGATCTCATAAATTTTATTATATCATAATACAAAAATAGAATTATTTGTGTTATAATATAATAATTATTTGTATTATTTTTAGTTAGATTAAAAATTATTTTTAGTTAGATTGGTGTTATTAATTTAATCTTCAAAATTGTAAGAATATGATGACGTCACTTAAATTAAATAAGTACTGTTTGACTGCTGCTTTAAAAGAATTTAATGGCTTCATGTTTTTTATTTTCTTTTCAAAGATTAAACTTTTAGGTCATAGCCTTTGAGGTAAAATTGAAAAATAAGCTTTTTTAAGTAAAATCTTCAGAAGTTTAAAGTTATGAAAAGTATGTTAGATATTTGTGATCAATGATGGAAAATTGATTTTCAAAGTATTTTGGTAGCACGTCATTTTACAATTGAAATAGATATGCTAAGTTTTGGAAGAGGTTTAGTTCATAAATATTAGAAACTTCAACTTCCTTAAAGAAAGATTGATCTGTAAGCATTGCATATAATTCGACACGTTTGATATTGTTTTATGAATATTTTTTTAGTACTGAAGAGCATGAGCTTGACTAAAATATGTTATGCAATAGTTGATATAACTGTGAATAAATTTTATATACATATATTTGAAAAGCTGAAGTGGTAATTTATCAGAGTTCGTTATCAGATTTATCTGGTTTATCTGAAGTTATCAGGATTATCTGAAGTTATCAGAGTTATCAGGTTTATCTGAAGTTGGTTATTTATCAGATGGTTTGCAAAATAAAATATATTTAGTTTTGATAATGTTTAAAGTAAGTTTATTAGCTTTAAACCTCTCATTTAGGTATTGTATTTCATACAAATGAATTTCATAATTAAATGTAGAAAATATTGTTTTTATATCGGAGTGTTAAAAGAAAATATTCGTGCCATCAGCAAAAAGAATATAATGTTTGAAGTTAAGTAAATATCATTTACATAATGTAAAAAGAGTTAAGGTCCATGAATAAAGCTTTAGGGTACACCACAACTAATAGACTATAACCGGGGGACTATAATATCTGTCAAATATCAATAATAGTTGTATCAAAATATAAAATATTCGTTTTTGTTCACTGTAACACAATAACTAGCAACAACTTTATCCATTAGGGTTTGTCGTCACTAGCATCTACTCCAAGATTTATTGAGTTTTTCTTTTATTTCAGTCATAAAAACATCTTTTTATTTAATACAACAGTAAAATACTTTTTCGTATTGCTTTTGAAAGTCTACCTTTTGAAAGTCTTTTTGTGTTTATTTTTCTTTTCATAACTTTTCTTTACTGATTTTGGAAACAAATTGTAATATGTTTCCTTCTTTCTGTATGTCAAATAAGGACGCTTTGAAAAAAAAGTACTGTGTTTGAAGTTTAAAAACAAAACTTTCTAAGAGGTTTGCCCCTTCTACCCGTAATGTGAGGGCAAGAAGTTAATACAATTTTTTTTAATGTTCAAAACTAAATTTATACTTTTTGAGCGGTTTTAACCTTTATTTGGAATTTAAAACGCTCAAAAAAATTAAATTTAAAACATCCCCATTGTTAATTATTTAATATTATATAATAGGTTTTTTATTGGTTAAGAACCGATCCACGTAGACAAAGAAAAGCTGATTTTATCATTTTAAATGGAAGTTTAACTCTAATAAAGGTTAAAACTATATTCTACCATTCTCCTGACTTTTCAGCAATTTGCTCAGCTAATCTTTGTGATATATTGTGCCTTCTGGACCAATTCCGCCGGTTATTGAGAAAATGAACTTCGATCACGGAACGTAAAGGCGAGTTTCCACTCATCCGTTTTTCTACGGAAACGGGATAGGAAAGAAAAAAATAATCACGTGAGCATGCGTAATAAAGGTTTTTATTTGTCCGAAAACCGCGCATGCTCACGTGATTATTTTTCCGTTCCCTTTCCCTTTCCCGTTGAAAAACGGATGATTGGAAACTCACCTTAAAGGTTCTGTGTTCGATATACATACCGAGTTATGATAGATAGAGTTAACTCTACCGTTGTTTCAATTTTCGTATTTTGCATATTTAATTTAGGTATAACTCAATTTGTGGTGTCTTGCGTCTGTATGATATTTTGTTGACTACGACATATTTCTGTTAAAAGGTTAGGTCTGTGAATTATGAAAAGACGAAAAATATTAAAATTATAAACTTTGCGGTATCATAAAATAAAAGCGATAAAACCCAGACCGAAGATTCTTGTTTTTTTAAAAAAATCATCTTAAAATCAAAATCGCTCGTCCAAATTTGTATTAGATTTTAAATTAATACGTTTTCTAGGTGAAATGAACATTGTAGTTTAACAATATGATCTGTTCTGATTGTTTATTGGCAATTTTCCATAACTATATACTCTTTTTTGGAATTATAGTATTTTTTGTGAAAATTGATAGAAATATTGTGTTTTAACAACTATATATAGTTAGTATACGTCAGAACCGATTAGAACTAGGATCAGTAGTAAATTAAGGAGCTTTTTAAAAAGATTTTAACTAAATTTATGTTAACGGCGATGAGCGTAATTGATCTAAAGACTCCGAAATAGTGTCCTTTAGATTCACTATTACAGGTAGTAAAAAGGTTTTAAAAATTATATATATAAAAAGGAAAAAGTTTCTTTAAATATTAAAAAAACCTGAAACAAAAACAATTATACCATCTAAAGCTTTTGTTTGGACATAATACGCTTATAAAATCATGCTAATTCCAATTAAAAGTATTTAAATAATTTGTAATTCGCCTTAATTACACCGAGTATCTAAAACCAATGATTCTAAAACTCTCGGGGACGAATATCGAGTTTTCGTCGTCTGCTTCGCCTGCTCCATTTACTTTTACCCCCTTGTATTAGACGCGCGAGAGTAAATATTAGTAAATATGCCTTTTAACGATGCAAAACCGTAAGAAAAAGCATTAACATTTACCTTATTATCAAGTTTTAATCTATTTTGATTTTAGACTTTTGTCAGAAATTTAAATGTATTTTATTAACAACTTATAACTGAGTTTTACTCACAATTTTTTACTGTATTTCGTCATTTAATTTAGGCGTGAAACTTAATACACGTAGTCGTGACTCAAGTTTTAAAATTGCGAGAAATATTTGTATAACTGTCCGACGCGTATTTTAATGTTCTGACCACAATTGTTATTGAATGATGCTGAATAGTTGTGAATACCATTATTACGTCTTTGCTGCATGCTGAATGACATCTTAAATGACAATTTAAAATGACATTTTATATTGCCATTTAATATGCCAAGGAGCAAGCAATGAAGTTAAACACATTTTATGTTGCTTAAAGAGAAAAAGCAGTTTATTAATTGAAAATATATCCCAATTATATAAAATGCAAAATTTGAAATGTTTCATTAAATATATTAAATATTGGCGATTAATAATCTAACGTTTGAAGAAAACGAATCGAAATTTGTTTCCTAATCGAATAAAAAATAAAAAACTATTAGTGATCTTAAAAACTTCAAAAAAGAAGTGTAGTAAAGTTGAGTAATAAAAAGTATTGGGTTCAAAGCGTTGTTTTGAAATTTAAAAAAGTAGCATTTTAAACTTGAACTCAACTTTCCGCTTTCTATTATTTCTAAAATAATAATTTTTGTGTGCAAACAATTAAGTTGTTGAATAGTATTTCCAAATGCATGATGTTGGAAATACATCTGGCAGTTTATTTTAAAGCTCGTGCTTTTGTTTCTCTCTGCCTCTGACACTGCAGTATCAGTACTGCATTCAATACTGATACAGTATCTGTACAGTATACTGGTACAGTATCAGTATATATACTGATACAGTATTAGCTGCAGTATCAGTACAGTATGCAGTATCAGGGGCAGAGTGAAACAAAAGCATGAGTTTTTAACAAAGCATGAATAGTTTTTTTTATTAACGTTTCAATTTAAAATACTTTCTTAAAGTATAGTTCAAAAATCCATACCAAAATCAATTTAATTTTTTCTTTTTTTTTTTCTATATGTTTAACTCATTTTTTAGCAAAGTCTTTTTTTACACAATGTTTTTATAAAGCATTAGAAAATACTTTTGATCTGGCTACAAACAGGAGCCGCTTATAAATACTCTTAATAAACTTAGCTAAAGTTAGAATTAAAGTCAAAAAGCCTTATCTTTGAATTATTTCCTTTGAAATAAAGTTAGTTTAATTAAAACAAGTGAAATTTAAACACTAAACAAATGTTTGTATTTTTTATATTTTTGTTTTTTTATGTTAAAATAATTATTAAGCTATAATTCATAAGTTTACAAGTTTTTAATTCATAATTCTACAACTTATAAGTTATAATTTAATATAATATAAATTATAATAATATAAAATTAATATGAAATATAGTAAATTTTAACATAAATTATTTAACTTATAATTTATTAGTTAATAACCTATAATTTATAAATTCATAAAATAAATAAATGTAATTATTTTTAGATGCAGTTTAAATTTCAAATACTATTTCTCTATATAAATATATTTAAAAACAAAAAAAAAAATATTCCGATGAAAGTAAAAAGTAAAAAATACAACTTAAAAAAGGTCTAACTCTAAAGCAAGCACCTCATAGATCAAAATTTTACTTACTAAATAAAAGTATTAATAATTATAAAAAAAATTTTTTATAAATAGTTTTATATTTTACAATGTTTTATATTATTTCTTTGTGTGTGTCAGATTTAGCGTTTGTTTTTAAGATTTTTTGTTGTTGCAGTAAATATGACTGAAATCTAAAGCAAAAATATAGATAGAATGATTTATTTTCATTGGTGTTATTAAACATGGAGTATTATTAGATGGAGGTATTATTTGGTAAATGTTCTACAATATTATAATTTTTCTTAAATTTATATTAAATAGAAGTAAGTAATTTTACCAAAATAATAGTTATAGTAATAATAACAACAATAGTAATAACAATATTAGTAATTTTAATAATAGTAACAACAATAGCAGCATAATAATATAACTAAATATATATATATATATATATATATATATATATATATATATATATATATATATATATATATATATATATATATATATAACATAATAAAACATAATATATAATAAAATATAACATAATAATAGTAAAAATAATAATGATAAGTAAGCAATTATTTTTTATTAACAATAAAAATAGAAATATATAATTTTCAGCTTGAAGTTGACAATATAAATCTTGCTGATGAGTTGCTAACTTTTCGACAGCAATGGCATGAAGAGTTGCTGGTTTTACAAGAAAATAAAGAAGATCAAACAAGTAAAAATCTTTCTGTTGAAGAAAAAGTAAGTGTTATTTAAAATGAATCATCATAATCATCCATCATTATGGAAATAATACAAAGAGTGTGTTATAAAAGTTATATAACAGTGTAAACTTTTTAAAACCTTAAATGCTTATATTTGTGTTTCATATTATTATTTTGATTACATTTTTTTATATAAGAAGAGAGATAAAATGTATATTTTTTTTATATACTAAATGCTTTTTATTATTGTATTCTTTTAATTTCTATCTTACATTGTGCTTCAAAGTATCAAAATAAAAATCTTTTAGAATGTATAAAATAAGATAATAGTTACTTTACTATTACTTATTTACTAACAACTAAGTTACTTTATTGTTAAAAAATTATTTATATCTATTATTATTATTAAAATTATTAAATTATTATTAAAATTATTTATATCTATTATTAATAATTTTAAATAATTTTATTTGTATTTAAGACTTCAGATTTTAACTACTTTTGAAAATAATCATTTTTGAGATTTACGTTTTATTTGAATTTTCTAATATTCTGTAATGTTAAATTGACTAATATTAAATGCTAGAGTAATAAATCATAGTATTTTTTGATATTAAAGTTTATGTCTTTAAAGATGATCACTAATCTGTCAACTAATCTAATCAGTAATTTTAAATAAGCCATATTAGATCTTATTTTCTGCATATAATGTGACATGTTAGGCTTTTGCAATTGGGCAAATTGCACACATTGAATTCAGATATTAGAGAAAATATACAAGAATTAAAGTATTGCTTATGGGTTTAGAATAACCTTTTCAAATAAATATGAGTTTGATCTATCATATTGTGCCACAAAATGGTGTCAGAACTTATGTAGATTACTTTACATTAAACTTACGGTGCCTAAAAGTAATGTTGCTTTCAGAGCAATAAATAAAGCGAAACAAAAATAGCGTCTACTCTTTTAAAATTCTCTGAAACTATTAATGCCAAATATTATAAATGGAGTTATTCTTAAAGCATAGGTCTTATACCACAATATAATATAAAGTTTTTGGTATCCAAACATTACGCATAAATTTGCTTAGCTAAATCAAAAGATATACATGTTGCGGTCAGTCAAAACCAGTGTTCTATTAGTGTACTACTTGTCCATCATTATTAATTACTTGCAAACCAATCCTTTTGCCTACTTCTACAAACACAACCTGCCGACGGTCTTTAACCATTGGTAAACTCTTCATAACTTTATTTATTGCCTTACCAAAAGACTGTAAAAAATGTCTGTTGATCTATGGATATACTTTCTGCCTCTCTTTTCCTTTTATTTTGCTTCTATGTCCCTTTTTACATTGTTCTTCTAATTGATCAGGTGTCATGTTTTGTCTCAAGAAGCGTACTCAGTTCATTTCATATACTTTGTAATCTGGATGAGAATCATGACATTTTTTTGAATCTAGATCTCATATCTAAAATAAAATATTATTAAAATGTAAATTATGACAAACAAGCGCTTAAATGGTTAATCCAAATTAATTTGGATCAATTGTTAACTTTTGTTAACAGTTGTTTACAATTGTTTGATACATTGAATTTTAAAACATAAAAAAAACCCAGATATTTACTTATTGTAATGCAAAAAGTGTATTGGATGTTGGAATTAAGGTACGCCCTAAGTTAGAAATACTTCACTATGGTAGTTCAGACATGTTATGTTGCGTTCAAACATTTATGTTTTGTACAGAAATGTTGCGTTCAGACAAATTTAACGATCATGTTATTTAACGACATAAATATTAAATGAGAAGTTAATGTTATAATCATAAACATTGATGCTAATTACAATTTATATAAATTTAACTATAAATGTCACGAAAAATTATAGAATAACAATAAGTTATTAATAATGGTGTTGCGTTCAGACAAAAAATATTTTAAACATAAATATCTACAAAACAACAGATAAGAGTGATTACGACCTTGTGTTAAAAAAAAAAAGAAGAGTAAAACTGGCAGTACAAAATAAAACGCTTAAACAAATAAAAATGTTGTAGTTAGATGTATTCTGCTTATCTTATATTTACAAAAAATAAATTTTGTTGTTATATATTTTTAATAAATGAAATACAGTGAGCCGCAAAATACTTTTTCAGAATAATCATAGAAAACATAATTTTAATATTAATGTTTACCAAAATAATGTTGAGAAATGCATATAGTAATATTTTTTTTGACATGATTTTTAATCTTCTGACGTGGAATTGCCATCTGTAACATCTAGACCCGCAAGCCGCCACAGTTAGCCGCTAACCATCCCCTAGCACAACTTTATTTTTAGCCAGCTGTAAAAAATGCCTTCGCCAGCCATTAAAAATAAGTAGCCATAGTAACAAAATAACCATCATTACTGTATTAGTTAATTGATTTAAATCTTTAAATTAGTTTATGTCCAATTTTTGGCATACAATTATATCATATCACCTACCAATTGTTTCATAATATAGCATTTGGTTTAACCATGGAATTCCACGATATAAATTAGTCTTATGTTAAAATACCATAAGTCTTATGTTTGAATACTTAATTTTCACACTAGAAAGTCTATTGCAGTCCGAAAACAGTAGTCAATGTTTATCAGTAAAAAAAGAAAAATTGTCATCTGCACAATTTAAATTCTTATTGTATACATATAATGGAAACAAATTTATATATATATATATATATATATATATATTTATATTTATATTTATATATATATATATATATATATATATATATATATATATTTATATTTATATTTATATACTAGATCTTGAATGAGTAAATAAATTTGTTTCCATTGAAAAAAAAAACTGGTACAACTTTCTAGCTCAAGATTCTGAGATGGATTCTGTGTCCAACCACAAATCTAGTGCTACTACATCCAATGCATGGGACTTCATGGGTTAAATAGTCTCGAAAGATTCAAGAAACCAAATTAATCAAAATTTTTTATTTAGTAATCAGTTGTATTGCAGATACTGTTTCGAAGAGCAATCACATGTCGATAAAGGTGAAGTAGCATAAACCTTTGATAAATTACCTTTATCGACATGTGAGCAATCACATGTCAATAAAGGTAATTTATCAAAGGTTTATGCTACTTCAACTACGACATCCTCTGGTAATCATCTAAACCATGCTGTTTTTATACATGGAAAGACTTTTGAGCAACCAGTTTATTCTAATATTACTAATTGGGTCTACAACATAATAAACTGGCACAAAGTCAATTTGAATTAAACAGAGATCTTTGTCTGTTAATATGTTCAGATCTTAAACCATTTAGCTCAGTTGAAAGATCTGTGTTTAAAAATTTTTCTCCATCATCTGACTGTATATCCGAATCTGCCCTACAAAATGTTTATACTTCTGTTAAACAAAGATTCTTAGAAGTTCTACAATCATGTGTAAGTGGAACTTTGATGATGGATGGTTGGACTGACAAGCTTAATCATTTACCTTATTTTGGAATTTGTTTAAGTGTTGTGTGTGATAGTAGATTTAAAATTTTTGCATTGGCTGTTTAGCCAGTGGAGTCACACACTTCTGAGCTACTTTATCAGTTTATTAAAACTGTGTTTAAAATAATTTTTACCTCAAGGTAACCTTTTTAATTTTTTAACACAATTGATGGTGCAGCTAATATGAAAAAATTATCTAAGCTATTAGGCTATGAATGTATAACATTCTATGTGCGGTGCACACATAGAATTTATCTGCTTTTAACCTCAGATAGCTTTAAAAAATTTCCAGAATATTTACTGGTAAGCAAATGCAAAGAAGTAATGAAAGCTTTACATTTTAAGGGATATATGCTATCAAATGAAATTAAAACTGTGAAAGATGAGAAGTTGTTCAAAAGAATTACAACTCATGTTGGCCAGCTATTAGCTGATGAAGAGAATCGAATTCTAGATTTTGAAATTGAAACTGAAAATGTAAGCATTCTTGCACAAACACAGCAACTAAACCTGTTAGTCAGGCTTATGAAAAGTATTCACTTCTGCATTTTGACATACAAACTAAAAATGGAAAAAGTTATCCAAAAACAAAATTACGTAAATGTCATGAGCTTAGTTTAAAAAAAAATAGTGTCCCAACAAGATGGAATAGTACTCTTGAAATAATTGAATCTTAGGCCTGAAAACTCATGTTGGTACAGTGTTAAATAAAATTAGAAAGTATGATTTATGTTTTCTTCCTGAAGATTTAGAACTTTGCATGAACTGCGCATTTTTTATCTCTTTTTTGAGAACTGACTCTCCTTGTTAGCGAGGGAACACTGAATCTGTCTTACCTTCCACTTATGGTAACCAAAATTAAAAATTGGTGGATTGTTTAAGTCACAGGTTCTTCTGCTATAAAACGATATAAAAAGTTAGTTGGAAAATGCATTGAGAAACGGTTGTTACTAATTTAGTAAAATTAGTTATTAATTTAGTAGAATTAGCGTGTTGTTTTGATCCAGAAATTTGTGATGTTGTTTTGACAAAGGAAAAAATATGAAATTTTGTTAAAAAACAGCTATAACAAAATTAAGACCATATAAAGTTTAAACCCCCGTTTAAAAATTAAGACCATATAAAGTTTAAACAATTGGGGCATGGGGGAAGGGGGCGAAAAAATTTTAGGGCTTTTTTGTTCCCAACCTCCAATCATCGCAATTTTTTGCAAAGCATCCTAATTTGACATAAGGATGCTTTGCAAAATATATATATATATATATATATATATATATATATATATATATATATATATATATATATATATATATATATATATATATATATATATATATATATATATATATATATATATATATATATATATATATATATATATATATATTAGAAACAAAAAAAAATATATATTATATATATATATATATATATATATATATATATATATATATATATATATAACAAATATATAACCTGAAAAATCTTAAGCAAACTATCATTTTATTGTCAGATAGACAGCTTAAGACTAAACTTGGATGTTTTATCTTTTCTTGAGTTAAAAAAAATTTGTTTCTTTGTCACTCCACCAGACACAACAGGAGTTACTTAACTTCTTGACCAAGTAAATTAGAATATTCATAGCGAGTATTATAAATAGAAAGACTCATTTATGTAAAATCTAGCCAATATATGGGACAAATAGACAACCAAAGAAACTATTATAAAAATCTGCTAGAAGAGTTAGTGTTAGGGAAAATTATTGAATTTATGATATAAAAAAGCAGAAAACTGTACTGAAGCAGAGAAACAGCCATCTCCCTTAATTTTTTCGCCTGATAAAAGACGTGGTTCAGCAAGTTGCTAGAAATCAAAGTTCGAACAAGCAATAAAAATAATTGATGAAGTTTATGAAAAAAGTATCTAACTGGAAGAAATACCAGGTTTTATGACAACCAAAGGTCAAGCCTAAATTATCTTGACATAAATTTTTTGCGCGGTTTAAAGCTTTAACAAAATAAACCTAAAAAAGACAACAGACAATCGATAAAAAGGCAAAAAAAAACTAGAGGAGTTCTCAAGAAAATATTTGAAAATTCTTAGCATAAGTGCAGCTCAGGATTTAAAAAAACTTTATTACAGGAAACTGCAAAATCTTTACTAAATTCTGCAGCAATATTAGCAATGGGTTGCTGAAATAAATCTTTATCTTACCATTTGCGACAATCGCCAGCCTTGTAGTTTTGGAAAAACAATGCAGAAAAATTCCCTATTCTAGCATCCATAGCCAAGGTAGAAGTTATTTTTATTTTTAACATTAAACTAATATTAGTGACAAAAATAACAACAACTAAAATATACAGTTAAGATAAAAATATAGTCTATTCTAATTTTTTTTTAATAAATACATATTCGTTATAATTTTTTTGAAAAAAAAAAAAGTTGTTTTGCATTATAAACATGAATTTTTTTCCTGAAGTTTAATGTTGCTTATTTTACATAGGTTGTTGCAGGTTTTTCTTGCATTGAGCATCGGCAGTGTACCTGTTAAATGCCTTTTTAGCACAACTGGTTTAATTTTAAATTAAAATCTCCTTGATCTTTGAATTAAGATCCTCCTTGGCACCATATAAAATGAATGCAGTTTGTTTTATACATGATAACTATCCAAATGCTGGTCTATGAGCTAAGACTTGCATTTTTTGGATAAGGACAATATTTATGTTTTTATTTTATTTTGATTACCTTTGTACTTCATATATGTATATTTATTATATGCAAAATTTTAGTTTGATTAGTGCTGTCAGTATTATACTTGTATATATGTCATTATTATACTATATATATACAGGCTTCGGCAGGAGTAAATGAGTGTACGTGTTATAAACAGCCCGTCTAAACCTGTCTTTGCAGGCTATGTTGTGGTTTTTTTTGAAAAATCAAAATTATTACGTCTTGATGAAATTTTTTTTTATTCTGAATGTTTATTTTGTTGATTCTTTATGCCAGTATCTTATTTATTATTTTATTATGTTCATTTATTTCTCTATTTTATTATTTTAATTATGTTCATTCATTTTTCTTCTTCTTTGTGAATGAAAATTTCATCGTATATAAAAATTTCTACTATCTACAATTCTACAATTATTAACAAGTAGGAGAGTGACAAATAATTTAAAAAGACTTTGGTAATTAAACTTCGAATAGTAATAGGATACTTGTAAAATTGAGATAATAGTTTTACGAAGTTACACTGTAGTTTTTATCTTTTGCTCAGAGTTATTAGTGTGCAGTCTACTTAGTTAGTTTTTTTATTCTCCAGTTTTATGAGTTGTATAATTGGATTTTTTTTGATTCCAGATATAAACGCAATTTTATTCCAGATATAAATGCAATAATTTGCAAACAACGCAAAAAATGGCAAAAAAACAACCTTCGTAACCATCACGTTTATTTATTCAAGTATCTTGACATTTGCATCAAAAATTTTGCAATGAACGTAGCAATTTGCAAGATCTATTTGAGTATAAATATGTCTTATTAAAATAATGGAATAAAATATAACATTTTTTATTGCGCTTCTTTAGTTAAATCATTTTTCTTGTGCTTTGTAAATTAAATTAAATTTTAAAAATTTAACCGTGATCTCTAAGCTATAAAGATATAATGACAATTATATTGAAATCTTTTTTTAAATAAACCTTGTACTAAAGAGTTCTATTATTTTCCAATTGTTTTTTAACTGTTGAGACTAAAGTTTTAATTGTTTCTATTGTTTATGTTCAATTTACTATCATACTCTTTTATGAACTCGTAATTTATTTTATATTCTTTTCGGAAATTAGGAGAAGATGTATGTTATGTTGATGTGACATGTAAGTTAAAATTTGAGACAATCTAATTTTTAATTTCTAAGAGACTTAGTGCAAATAGATTTTTTAAGATTCTGGTATATACACTTCTTAAATATATGCTTCTTAAGTATATTCTTATATAATATAGACATGTATAAAAAAAGTGTTATATGAATTAAAAAACAAATCTTTTTTACATTTATTTATGAATAGAACCAATAGCAGGGTATTAAATGCTTATTATGCAAGTGCTAAATGCAAGTACTATTTTATATATCAGGTTTATTGCTGTAAAATATTTAAAAGTATTAAATATAGCGCAAGTATAAAAACGAAAATAAATTATGAAGAAATCATGTAGTATTATTTTTATCATTCAAAAGAAATACACACAGTTATAAATTATTTTATAAATTCATTTTAAATAAATTAGCCCAGAATATCTTCAATTTCAAAATCAAATACAGTTTCTTCTCTTTCATTTGTATCACTTTCACAATATTAGCATATTTTTTTTTTTGTATGTATTTAGGTGCTCCCAGAAGTCCTTACGGTCTTATCATAGAGCACCGCGGGAGAGCATTTAACTGGAAGTTCACACCTCCTTCCGTACCAATGTCGCTTGTTGGGCTGGAGCTGGCGTCGAACCTCGGACCTCTGGGTTCTGAGCCAGAACTCTAACTACTGCGCCACGGCGGCAGCCGTGGCGCAGTAGTTAGAGTTGTGCCGCAGTGGTTAGAGTGGTGCCGCCGTGGCGCAGTGGTTAACTCTAACCACTGTGCCAGTGGTTAACTCTAACCACTGTGCCACTAAACTGTCGCCTTTTTCAAGAAAAATCAAGAAGTTAACGCAGAAGAATACAGGAAAATATGTACTACTTTTTAAACATTTTTAAAGTATGACAAACTAGTTTATCAATTAATTAAGCAAAATGTGTGATTATACAAAAAAGAAATTGTCTTTATTATCTAAGCAAAATGTGTGATTATGCAAAAAAGTTATTGTCTTTATTAACTAACCGTTCTTATTGTATAAGTGTAAAATTTTCAAAAGCATACTGAAAACTCTTCCAATTCTTAAAATTTTAAAACTCTTCAAACTCGTAAAATTTTCCAAAGCATACTGACTATTATGTTAAATTCTTTTGCAACACATGCATATTTTGCCTGCTTTTTAACATACTAATTTATCTATTAATTTATTATTTTAACATACTATTTATTACTTATATTTTTGGGATTATAATTTTTGTTATTAAATGCCAGTATGCTAGTAACACTCTAAAAAACCAATTCTTTAGGCTGCACAGTTTTTTAAGCAAGGTGCACAATTTGAAGCTGATGGAAACATAAATGCAGGTATAAGCAAGTTTTTTAAAAGATCATTAATATTTATGTAATAATTTTTTTTGGTTTTTAAATAAGTATGATTATTTTTTCAGCTCTTTATTTCTATCGTCAGGCAGTCAGATTAGTTCCTGATATCGAGTTTAGTTCGAGATTAGTTCCTGATATCGAGTTTAAGATTAAGTATGATGAAAGAGACCAGATTGATACAGGTATTATTTATAATTAAGAAAATTTATCTTCTATCTTGAGAAACATGTTTGTGGACCCATAACCCAATGTTTTATATACGTATGTGTATATAAACATGCATACTAACAATTGTTTCTTATTTGTACGCACAAACATTTTTTCTTACAAAACATAGAAATGAGGTTGGCAATATTTTGCTGGCCTCAAACACTTTAAGGTCGGCATTGCCAAACGCTGACCCTAACTCTGAGGGCTATATATATATATATATATATATATATATATATATATATATATATATATATATATATATATATATATATATATATATATATATATATACATACAAACACGCGTAGAAAAGAAATTAATTATTTAAAATAAAGTTAATACTAACCTACTTTAACAAAAAGAAATCAAAGAAATGAAATTTAAATCTATAACATTGAATGTTTAGTTAAAAGCGTTTTTGTGTTTAATGTTTAGAGCAAGAAGTTAAAATTGGTTTTTCTGACAATAGTACTGAGATGTAAGTGGTTTTAATATAATTTTAAAAACATTTTATAAAACATTGTTTGTCATTTTATTTTTATAAGTTAGAAAATTATTCATAAAATTGCTAACTCTTACCTGTTTTCTTCATTTTTTCTTTTATTTTGTGGTTTAGTATTGTATAATTGTATAATAACTTGTTTTACAGCAATACCTTAGAAACACTAACAATTTCTTTGCAATATTTAAATGTTAAAGGATCATGCATTGCTGAAGTTCCTCAAAAGGTTTTAAATATTTTTAATATATATATATATATATATATATATATATATATATATATATATATATATATATATATATATATATATATATATATATATATATATATATATATATATATATATATATATATATATATATATATATATATATATATATATATATATATTTATATATATATATGTATATATATATATATATATATATATATATATATATATATATATATATATATATATATATATATATATATATATATATATATATATATATATATATATATGTAAAAAGTCTAATTTTTTACAATTTAATTTATGGTTTAATGATTGTAATAATCACTGGTGTAATGTTTGCAAAATCAAATGTTTATACTTTTAAAACTTTTTTCAAGAAACAAAAAATAATTAACTATTCAAAATGTACGATTTAAATAAACCCTTCTTTCTCACTTGCATTAAGTCCAAAATTGTTACTGTAGCTAGATTTATTTTTAACTTTCAGGAATGATCCTTACAATGTTACTGGGTATTACAGATGCTGCTGTAACTAAATTTATAATTATTGAGCATTAAAATTCTTTTAAATTTTTCCAATTTTTTTTCGATTTCAAATTTCAATCACAAAATTATTTGGATAAGAGAATTTTAGAAGACTAAAATTCTATTGTTTGAATAGATTTTTTTTAAAAAAAAACCTCCTTAAAACAACTTGCCTATAATTAGAAAATGTTTAATCTTGATATGGCTTTAAATAAAATGAAAATATAAAACAATTGTATTGCGTTTTTCATATTCTATTCTTGTTTTCAGTTAGAAGCTTATATTATGTATTACTAACATAAAAGATATAAATGAAATATTTGTATGGCTAACTTTTGCAAGTCTTTAAGTACATTAAGTAAATTTAATAGTCAAGTAACTTACAGTTACAGTAGTAATTTAACTAGTTGTATTGATTTAGTTTATATGTTAGTAATACATAATATTATTAAGTTATTATAAGTGATATTATTATGTTAGTAATACATAATATAAGCTTCTAACTGTAAACAAGAACAGAATATGAAAAACGCAATTCAATTGTTTTATATTTTCAACTCAACTTAATTTCTCTGCGCAGAGGCCTTGCTTGTCAAGGTTCGTGTTTCGGAGTTAAAGAGTTGAGAGAAGGTTGTACCACGATTTACTACAAAAAAAAAAAAAAAAAAAAAAGTAGAGTAGACTGTAGTGGCTTCCTCGGGCCTTGGGGAGGTGAATAATTAAAAAATATATATATATATATATATATATATATATATATAAATTTACTACAATGTATTTTATTAATTAAGTAAATCAAACTAAATATAAACTTCAAAATATTATTGCCTTCCACACAGAGATTTAAAGTAATTTAAATTCAAAAGTACTTTATGTTGAATTAAATTCTCTGTGCAAAAGAGCAAATGATAATATTTCTATTCAAATGATAAATTTAGCAAGACATACAAACCCTAATAAAAAACTTAGACAATAACATTACTTTTAAGAATGGCCACACAAAATGTAAAATTAGACAAGAAAAATAACAAAACAAAATTTAAAGTAAAAAACGGTTCCCAAAGGTGTGAAATGAAATTGCAATTTGTGCCCTTGATTAGAGCCCTGTATATATACCTCTATATGTGTATATATATATTATTTAACATATTTTATATTAAACCACTTAAAAAATGATATATAATATATCGTTTTTTAAGTGGTTTGTTTTTATTATTAATTAAAACTTTGATTGTTAAATTCTTTCAACATAAAACAAGGCAGATAGAACCCTATAATTCTCATGCGACGATATGTATGTATATATATATATATATATATATATATATATATATATATATATATATATATATATATATATATATATATATATATATATATATATATATATATATATATATATATATATATATATATATATATATAGTATATATATATATACATATATATATATATATATATATATATATATATATATATATATATATATATATATATATATATATATATATATATATATATATATTATATATATATACATATATATATATATATATATATATATATATATATATATGTATATATATATATATATATATATATATATATATATATATATATATATATATATATATATATATATATATATATATATATATATATATATATATTAAGAACAATGTATAATACTAGATACTTTTTAAAAATGGATACAACAAAAGTTGACATCAATACACCTCACAATAAAAGTAAAAAAAGAAAAATTGAAGATGAGGACAGATTATTTCATGGTGATTGGACAGAATATAAACCTATATGTTTAATTTGCAATACTGAACTTGCTCATAATAAGGCTTAATTTTAAATGCCACTATGAAATATACTCATAAGGGTTACTTAAGATATGAATGCAACCTTGGCAATCAAATAAATTATCAGGTTGGTTTATCAAAACTAATATTATTAAATAGTTTTACTTTTGTAGATCACAGTACTTGTTATGCAGCTTCTTTACATTGTCTGCTACTTTAGACACAACTTTGGTTTTGTACCCTGTCAGTGACAACCCAGAGTTTATTTTGGGATATTGGTTTTTGGCCACGTGTATATTGGGGGGGGGGATAATATATTATTTATTTTTAATTTTTAAATATAATTAAAAAATTGTGTTTAATAAAAAAGTTATATTTACTTTAGATTTTTTTTTACTAAATCCTAATAACTTTTAGTTAGTTAACTAATTAGTTACTACTACTGCATTTGAAACTAATCTTATTTTAAATAAAAAAGCAAAAAATAAATTGAAAGTTTTTTTTTTTGAGCGCCCATACCGCTCCAGCGGTACCACAAGGGTTGAATTAACGCATCGCGATTTGCGATATCTGTTAAATTATCTGGTCAAATTATCAACGGATATTTAAACAATGTTAAAAGCCTAAGCAACTTTTAAGAATACATACTTTTATAAACAGTTTAGCATTTCTAAACATCTTACTAACAGTCCGGAAAAAAAGCGCGTTTACTTTAAAATCAACCAATGAAAACACTGGTAATTTACTTCTTAGGAGAAATCTATATTAAAAGGGGAGGGGTGAGGAGGCTATAAACTTAAATTTTGTTTTATTATTTAATCAATTAAATCATAATAAAAGTAAAGACAAAAAAATTATATTTCTATTTATACTTCTTTATAACTAAAATTTATTAAATTGAACACCTCTGTTTTTAGTTTTAAGTAAATGTCAGTACTACTCTCAGTGGCGAAACTGCGGGGAAGGGGGGGCAACTTTAAAATCAACTAATGAAAACATAATGTACTTACCAGGAGGGAGGTTATTAGGGAAGGGGGCTATAATTTTTTTTACTAATTAGTTAATTAAATAGTAATAAAAGTAAAGATAAAAGTATATATTTTAAAATATACTTTTTTATAACTAAAAGTTATTAAAAATTTGTTATAAAAATTCGTGGTTTATAATATAAAGCGCTGGCTATTAACCCATGCATTTAAAAAATATATGCAAGTCCTTGGTACCACTAGATTACAGAGGGACTTGAAAGAGTGTCCCAAAGAAATTTAATTGTAAAAGGTTCTATAAAGTAAAGTTATTACAAAAGATTTTCCGGACCGTTAGTATGATGTTTAGAAATGCTAAACTGTTTATAAAAGTATGTATTCGTAAAAGTTGCTTAGGCTTTTAACATTGTTTAAATATCTGTTGTATTTTTTCTAGATGCATTACTACTTTAATTAAAGTTTGGAATTACTTAACTAAATCATTTTTATTTATAATAGCTTGATTATGTGTTGTTTGATCAAACAATAAACTATAAATGTAACTTAAAAGAGTGTTATAAAAGTAACAACACTGTAGTGTTATTACTTTTGTAGTCATAAATTTATTGTTTTGTTTTTCATAACATTTTCACTAACAAATTAAAGTTTATTCGCCTATTCCGTAAATTTCGTGGTTTTCCATAAACTGAAAATTTGAAGACCAGATAATTTAACAGATATCGCAAATCGCGATGCGTTAATTCAACCCTTGTACCAAAATGGGTCTGGGTTTGTCTCTGCCTATCATATATGTATATATATATATATATATATATATATATATATATATATATATGTTAGTGGGCTTTGGCAGGCATATATATATATATATATATATATATATATATATATATATATATATATATATATATATATATATATATATGTATATATGTATATATATATATATATATATATATATATATATATATATATATATATATATATATATATATATATGTGTGTGTATATATATATATATTAGTGGGCTTTGAGTAAAACTCTTAATAAAACAGGCATAAGGAGCTAAACTGTTATAGTAATAAGGAAAGAGCCTTCAATTTTTTCATAAGCTTTGACCATATCTCATAAAGTGTTCTTGGGGTGCTTTCTTTGAGTTTCCTAAAGAGCTCTTTCCACAGATCAGTCTGTCAATCATTATCTTGCTCTACAATCTTCAT
>NC_061167.1:16080908-16088408 GCF_022113875.1 Hydra vulgaris | reverse complement strand
TGGTTGCAATCTTGCAGTCTTGTTGGGAATGAATCAAAATAAAAAAAATAATAAAAACTTTTATTTTAAAAAACACAGATTTAATTTTGGAAATGTCAGTTTTAATTTAGACAGTCTTTTTTTTTTTTTTTAAAAAAAGAATTTAAAAAATTGATTCTTTCTGCTGTAGTAAATGTCCTTTATATATAGATACTTTTTGCATAAATCAAAAATTATGATGCCATTTATCTATTAAAGGTAAGAATGAATTTTTTATATAATAAAATTAATAAATTTTTTATTCTCTAAATTATTAGGTACTGTCCTAGTCTATGCATCTGCTGATGATCCTAAACTTGTTGTTGAGGTAATGCATTCACCTCCTTATCGTGATCGAACTGTGTATAAAGGTCATTATAGATTAGTTGGCACTAATTTTATACATGTTTATTATATGCGATCATCTGCCGTGTTTGATGGGAAGAGGAAACGAAATACTGTTCTTGAGACACAAGAACAGCATTTTTTCATGGTAAATTAGTTTTGATAAAATTTTTTAAAAGTGTTATGATTACAGTCCTTATTTTTTTTTTATTAATATTAATATTAATCTTAGCTTAATAATATGTGAAAGAATTTTCTTCCATTAAGTATTTCAATAAAATAAAAAAATTATGCAAAAGAAAATTTGCAAAAGAATCGCTAGTTGTTAAAGTTTAAAAACTATTAAACTGATTTTCATGCTTTATATAAAGATAAATATTATTTTACATAAAATTATTAAAGAGTTAGCAAATATATTTTCATAATCTTATTTATAGATTCTATTGATAACTAATATAGTTTATTTTATTTATATTAATAAAAAAACAAATTATAAAATTTAATTTTTACATGTTTCATTTAATTGTCGTTAGCCGTTTGTCGGAGGTAAATTTTTGTAATCATGTCATTACCAACTACCTGTCAAATTCAATATTTACATAAACTTGATGGCCAATTTAAAAAATGATCATGATTTAAATTTAGATATTTATTTTTTTTTAATTTCTAAAAAAAAAAGAAATGCATTAAGTAAAGTTATATGTCTAGTCACACTTTTTGGGTGACTAAATCCTACAAACTCTTAGGTGACTAAATCCTACAATTTTAGGGGTGACTAGATACTACAGATTTTCAGGTTACTTAAATCCTACAATTAATGGTAGCATTTTTATTCCAATATCATGTGTATCATTACTTTCATTTGTTGTAGTGGAAAAGATCATTTTAATCCATTTAATTTTAATCCATTTAATTTTTTTTTTTCTATTTATATAAGTAAAGCACTTTTTTCATACACAAACATTTTTGTACACAAACATTTACAAGGTTGTATGTACAGTGAAAATTAAAGAATTCCCAAGGTTTTTTCTAGTTATCATTGTAAAGATTTTTGTAGATTATGTAAAATAAATACTTGCTTGCAACTGATAGTTGTCTAGTTCCCCTGCAGATGACTGCAAATGTATAATTGTAAATGTATAATTGTAAATGTGGATTTGTTGTAAATGTATATTTGTTGTAAATGTATATTTATTGTATATGTATAATTTATTGTAAATGTATAATTGTTTTATGACTTTTCTTAACTCAATATAATTTAACAAAGTTATGTAAAAAAAAAAAAAAAATGAAGTATAGTTATTATTTGTTATTATTATCATTTATCTATTTTATACTGATGTCATTAATATCAGGTGTTTACTTCAGATTTATTTATAAATGGCCCAAAACTATTATCTATCATAACAATTCTTTTCAGAAAATATATACTGGTTAATAAATAGCCTTTTTTTAAAATAATAAAAAGTTAAGCACAAAAGCACAGTGTTAATTGTCACTACTGGCGTTCTGGTGTATTGTAAATATTTTTTTTATTTTCAATGGTTTTGTAATTTTTGTTTTTGCTGCTGATTTAGGTTATTTTTTTATTGATGTTTATTGCTAGGTTGAAATACTATTTTCTTTAAATATTTATGTAATTATTATTGTATTTTTTGTTTTGACACTTTGCAGACATTAAATACATAGATTTATCAAATAGCATAGAAGTTAGAGGTTAAAAAAACAATTTTTTTTTTTAATATCACATGCTCATTGTAATTAAAACATGAAAACTTATGCACCATAGGTTAGTGAAACATTTTTTTTTTTTTGCATTATTTAGTGGTAAACTTAAAAAAAGAATGATGTAAAAAATAGGTATAATGATCTCACCTCAAAAACTATAATAAATTATGTAAACTATTAACAAGTGAAGATTGCTGTTAAGTTTATAATATTGATGCAATACAATATGATAAAGTATAAATTTATAATATTGATGCAATACAATATGATGAAGTATAAATTTATAATATTGATGCAATACAATATGATGAAGTATAAATTTATAATATTGATGCAATACAATATGATGAAGTATAAATTTATAATATTGATGCAATACAATATGATGAAGTATAAATTTATAATATTGATGCAATACAATATGATGAAGTATAAATTTATATTGCGTAATGTTCTTTATATTGATATGATATAAATTTATATTAATTTTTTTTTAAGCGTCTGATACTAGAAAATACTAAGAAACAAAAGAATAATAAACTCTCATGGGAAAATTATTCATATCAAGTTAAAAACAAGTTTGTTTTTTGTTTTTTTGTTTACTTATTATTTTGTTTTTCTTACTAGTATTAGAGGTTTTATTACCTTTTTTTTTTTTCTTTCCATTTTTTATCTCAAAGTTAAATAATATATATAAATAAATTAAACTTAAATATAAAAAATAAAAAACTGTAAAAATGCAAAAATAAACATAAAATGTATAAGTAATAATATTTATTATAGAAAGAGTGGCCAAGTGAATGAAGGAAAAGTTGATACTGTTTTTCGTCCATATATTTTCAATCCTGTTCGAAGCTATTGTGCTTATTCATCTGCAAGTTTATAAAAAGTTTCATCTGTTGTCTACAGTTCATCAGTTTATAAATTGTTAATGATTTAAAGATTGTTATATATAGTTTTCACAGCTTTCTTTTTTTTTTTATAGCTCTCAGTAGTCTGAGATTTTATAGAGTTTTAAATTTGTTTTTATTGTTTATTTGGTGTATTGATTCATGTAGCATTTTATAAATATCATCTGAGTTAAAAGTCATATAAAAAAAAAAACTTTTCCTAGCTGTAAGTTAATTATAAACCTGTATACCATATTTTTATAATAAACCATTGAAGTAATATAGTACTTACTAATTATGATCATTTGTATCAATGGGTTTTTTATTTTTCTATTAAATTATTGTTACTGTCTATTAACACATGGTTTGTATCTCAATAATATGGTGTTTACCTTATGCATAATTAGTGTCAATTCAAACCCTGCCTTTCCCTTGTTAGAATTAAACTTGGTATCTTGCATACTTATAGGTTGTTTAAAAATTAAAGTGCAAAATTTTGATACAAATATAGTTTTTTGTTTATATATATATATTAATTTGTTAAAATATTTTTTTAGTCCTTTGAAAGGTACTGGCTACCAATTGATTGATTGACCATGCAATATTCAATATTGCATGCAGTATTCTTTTGGATGTCAAGGAGAATATAGTCTTTGGCAACAACATTCACTCCTTGGGTCTGGAAAAATTAATTTTTAGTGACAAACCCAAGTAGTAATTATTTTTAAAATATTTACTCTTTAGTGTATAATAAATGTAAATAATAATAGTGGAATTGTACAGACAACAAACAAATAAGTTTTCTGTCAATTTCTGAGATTTTTTTAAAAATTTAATCATTTAAATATTATAAAAGCCGTTGTCCTTCTCCTAAACTTTTAGTGATTTCCCCTTAAAGCCATGAAGCAAGATTATCAGTTTCCATTTTCCAAATTCCAAAAGTATTTTTTTATATATTATTAAAAACCTATATAGTTTTTTTATAAATATTAAAATTATTGTCATAATAAATTAATTATTATTTTTGCTTAAAATTGTTGTTATTGTTGTTATTTTGTTATTACTTTGTTATTATTATTATTATTATAAAAACACAATGTTTTTATAAAAACAATGTTTGTTTACCAAAAATTATGATAGCCCTAGTTAGTTACAATTAAATATCATTTTTACCAGGTTCAACCATAATTTCTGTAAAATCATTATTTGCTTGAACAAATGTCAATTTTAACTTTTTTAAAACCCTGAAAATCAACTCAATCAAAATTTATCTCATCTAGTTTGTAGATAAGAATTTTTTGATTGATTTAAAAGTTTAATGTTTTTCATTTTTTGACTTAATGGTTCCTACTGTTTAACATATTTGATGCTCTAAAGCAAAACAAATTTATATTTATTTATATTCAGTTTATGGATTTAAATTGAGTTTAAAGTAAGACAATCATTTATTCATCAGTTTTGAAATGCTGAAAATTTTATTTTATTTAATATGGTATGCTATAAACAAAGTGTTAAATACATAACAAATTTCATCTTAGTAATGTAATTTTAATATAACAAATTTCATCTTAGTAATGTAATTTTAATATATTGAATATGGATATTATAGCTATTGTTTTATATATACCTAGAACATATTATATAATATCAGAAACCAACCTTGTAGTAATGACACAAAATGTTGTCATTTTGTGTAATTTCTACAAGGTTGGTTTTGTTACAAAAAGATTGATTTTGTTAAAAAATTTCAATGTTTTTGATAATGAATCTGATTTTAAATTTAATCTTTTTTACTGTTGTTTTTATTATCAATTAATTTCTAATTTAAAACATTTATATTTTTAAATTAATAATTCCTTAAACTTTCTTGCTAAACAAAAATTGATATTATTATTTTATACAATGCGCAAATAGCTTTAGCATAATTTTTTATAGGCTGATTTTTAAATTACTGTGCAAATTTTTCAGACCTTTAGTTATAATTATATCTTATAACTTTTTTTCTTATAACTTTTGTTTTATTTAATTTATGTTTTATTTAATTCTTAAATTACCTGGTCTTTTAAAACACCATAGAAATATGTTTTTTTTTTTTTTTTGCTGTAATAAATTTATTGTTTTGTTTCTTTATTAATTTTTGCAGTATGATAAATTGACCGTTCATTAAAACAGTGTTCACGGTTTTTAATAAACTAAGAATTTAATGACCAGAAATATTTCTGTATATTGCAATTCGCAATCACTTAGTTTGAGCCTTGTAATAGTGCTTTTTTTTTAATGTACAGAGTTTTTAACTGCCCAAAGTTCTCTATTTAGTTATAACAAAACAAATTTAAATGGAATTTACAGAATTAATTAAGACATCAAAGGTGGATAATGTTGTTTTATTGAGACATGGTGTACA
Organism: Hydra vulgaris; assembly: GCF_022113875.1. Taxonomy (NCBI): domain Eukaryota; kingdom Metazoa; phylum Cnidaria; class Hydrozoa; order Anthoathecata; family Hydridae; genus Hydra; species Hydra vulgaris. The sequence goes on along the minus strand of NC_061167.1, from coordinate 16,083,023 downwards.
ACAAATTACTGGCACATTATGTTTGACAAGCCACCACATTATTTTTGGTGATCGTTTTTCTGAGGAAATTATGGTAAGTCACGGTAAGTTTCATTTTGATATTTTTTTACAATATAATTTTTTATAAAATTTATGATTTTTTTTGCTTGGATATTCTATTTCAGGCATTAGACCTGTTCCATCAAATTTGAGACTAGGTTTAATTAGCCATAATTAATAAGTTTAACAAAATAATTCGTATTTGGTAATTAATCTTTCCTCTGTCAAGTAGTATATAAATTGTCTGATTATTTTTTTGTTTAAATAACAATTTAAAATGCTAAATCAACAAGCCCTAAAAAGTGGTGTGTACGACTTTTATTTAAAAAAGCATGAAGATGGAAAGCATGTCGTTTCAAACCATTTCAAGATAGAAGCTTCTCTGAAGCTACAATTCAAAATAAACGATTGATATGTAAACCTGGAAGTGGAAGAAAGCCTACTTTTTATGCATTATAACAGCCTATACTACATTTTATTTATAATAATTTACAAATTATTTAAAAATCCAAAATATTAAAAAAAAAAGGCAAAATTAAATAAATTTCTCAAAGTTTATAATAAAAAACTATTGATTCTTGGTTAAAAAGAGTTCAAAGAGGCATTCACCATGTAGATTGGTAATGCGTACCATTCATTTGCAATACGGTTACTGAAGAAGGCTTTTTAATATAAAGATTGTTTGACATTGACTTTTTTGATTCTTAGATTATGTCCTCTTATTGCTGATGCTGCTCTGTTTGCTTATAATGAAGATGCAAAATGTTGTGGTTTGAGCCATGTGATGTACTCTTTATTTTTCAATAATAATTATTTTTGTATGAGATTGTCGCGCAAATGTCTAGTCTCCAATGCAGTTCAGCGTGGAAAATAAGGTCAAATTGTCAATTCGACCAGCCAACTTTTTAATTTATCTATAAATCATTCATTTATTTATTTGTAATTTTTAGCAAACCTGATGAGAAAATAAATATAAAGATTTAGAAAAAAATAAAACAAATTGACTAAGTGCAGATAAAAGAAAAAATGTTAATAGTTACATACATAATTTTTATTATATATTATTATATTATTGTTAAAATAGTAAATAAATTTTTTTGTTGATAGTTTTTTTTTAATAATTTTTTTTTTATTAAACTAGTAATAAAATAAGAACTTCAATAATTTATGAAAAAATGATTTTCATCATCGGTAAAATGAAATAAATTTAAATGAGTTAAGCTAAAAAAAACCTAATAAATATAGTTTATGTCATGTATAATACATTCTTCAACAAATCGAATTAATGAGTTCAAGGTTGTTAAAGCAGAAAAATTAATATTTTTATTAATATGCAATAGTTGTTAGATAAAAGTTTTAACAAATATAAATATAATATATACTCAAATATATTTTAAGTAGTAGAATTAATAATATAAAATTTTATATATATATATATATATATATATATATATATATATAATATATATATATATATATATATATATATATATATATATATATATATATGTATATATATATATATATATATATACTGGGCCTATTCTAGGAAAAAATTTGGGCGGTAGTACCCCTCCATTAGAAATTTATTGAAAAATGGGAGTTTTTTCAGAAAAAAAATAAATATATATTTGCAGTCAAAAGCATACAAAAAAAAAAAGGTCCTAAAATTTTAATTTAAGCGGCGCCCAAATACAGTCAACGCTGTCGAAAACAGTCTAGAATAGCCCCTGATATATATATATATATATATATATATATATATATATATATATATATATATATATATATATATATATATATATATATATATATATATATATATATATATATATATATATATATATATATATATATATATGAATTAGGAAAAATTATATCAGCAAATTATTGCGGACCTCAATCTTCTTTAGGTCGGCAAAAATTATTTGATACAAAGGTCTGACCATAAAACATAAAAACGAGGTCGGCAATTTTTTGCCGTTATATATATATATATATATATATATATATATATATATATATATATATATATATATATATATATATATATATATATATATATATATATATATA